>JAQSVV010000606.1:0-265776 GCA_036375495.1 Agrotis segetum
AGCAATGATAAGTCAACCGCTTTGAGAATTATTAACGACCATATTTTTATTCTCGAGGCGTATTTTCAATCATTGTCTCGAAGCATATTTTATTGTCAAGGGGAGTGTTTTTATTATGAGAAAATTTGAGCTCATAATTATTCAAGTTTTGAATTCCAACTACGTGAGTCGTTTTGGATCTTATGATTACAACAAGTAAGGATAATCAGAAACGAAAGATGGTTACCCAAAGCTTGCTTTTATTGATGTCAATTAAAATGAATAACTAAAACAAAAGACAGATTGCAAACAAAAACTTTAAAATATAGGTAGGTACTGCTTACTGAAAATCAGTGTACACTGATTTTCAGTAAGCAGTACCTATGTACCTATCCCAGAGGTATATGTCATTTTTCATGTTGCAGTGAATAGAAAACAAAAGTTACTCTCCTTCTCCTCTCCAAATTTCCTTTCCGATGTGCCGATCTAGCATTGTAAAGAATACTTATTTGAATCGTTATTCAGCATTGACATGTGCCGTAGCTAAAAGGAGAATGCGTGAGAACTAACAGAACGAGAACACAGTAGAAATGACGAATAAAATGTAATAAGAACATTGTTTTAAACTATTATCTGACCTGCTAAGGAAAGTCTGAAGTCATAAGGAACCGTTATCACATTTTGTAGCCATCACTAGGTCGGTGCCTCAGTGGGGCCTGTTCACGACAAGCAGTTCCCAAGGTCGTAAACAGAACCATGTCAATAATGTTAGCTGACCACGGCTCAGATTTATAATGCCTACTGTCGATAATATCATCCTTTGCATGCTGATAAGACTGGTCGACTGTTTACTGTCACGAATTCGATTGTGACATGTTTGCGACACCGAGAGTGAGAAGGGATCCGCTGACCGTCGCTATGAGCCTTAGACAGCTCACCACACTATGTGGAAATTGGAATAACTTTCGCAATTCCATAGCTTTATATTTGTCACGTTCGTTTGCTATAAGCATCAGCAATTGCTACCGCTTTCTTTTTTAAGCTCTTTGACTACGACCACGCACTTTAATCGAATATGCACATCGAATCAATTAAACCCAAGCAATAAATTCATCAAGCGAGTCATTAAATTTGTAGATAGAAGTCCAATGGCCAGGACAGAAAAGTTATGAACATAAAAAATATACGGTTCGGATAAATCTCGCTCACGTTAAAAGCCCTAATATAACTTCATATCTTAATTACTGCAATAAAAGTATACCTCTCTTAAAACCTCATAACTTTGTCTGTAGAGAAAAATAGGATGACAAAAAATCATCATAAAAGATAAGGGCGGGCGGCGAACAAATTGACCGATGCTTATTATATACCAGCGATGATAGCGGCGCCAGCCCTCCGTGCCCACGGACCCTCGCCGGGCCATGGACACAGCTCTGATAGTACAAGCCCGAAATAAATTATAAACTTTAATAGAATCTTAGACCTTTGTCTTAAACCACTTAACTTGGACTAGAATATGAAACCAAAAAAGTTATAAGATGATAATGAAACCCACAGAGAAAAAGTAAAACAGTTTAACGAATTCATTACGACTCTCATCTGATTTCTCAGTGCATCTTGCTAAGTATCGAATCGTGCTAACCCTTCTAACCCTGAGGAAAAGAATGAATAAAATAATCAGAGTCGCCTGAGCTCTGAGCAATTATGTGGAAATTTCCTGACAAATACACGTTATTGGTGAGGAGTGGGACACGGTAGCGGCGTGCTCGGCAGCGGCGCGGCGCGGCTCGCTGCGGTGCGGCGCGGCGCGGCAAGGCGTGCTGTCGCCTAATGAGGCCGCATGCTTCTTTTATTTATGTGACAAATGTAAATTGTTGGGTGAATCTTTCACGAATATTTAGTGCGAGAACGGTCGGATACACGCCGTGTGAATATTCAATTACGCACTTTTCTAAACACGGATACATCGTTGCGAATACGCTATAAACCCATCATGCAATGTGGATTAGTAAAGTTTACATTTAGGGAATACCTAAATATGTGATTTGCGACACTCTTTCCGTGATCGTGAGATATTATTAGTGTGTATTATCAGCAACAGTGGAGTGCGGTTACCTAGCTGGTAGGATAATAAATTTATCTTTTACGGGCCTCGTACATGTAGATAGGTACCTAGACGTGCATAGAGTTTACAAGTTTAGAGCGTGTACACTAAAATTTATGTTTGAAAGATTTGTTCGCCACAAATAAGGTTGTCAGCGTGTGTTATCTAAGGGATCGTTAATTAATTAGAGAAATTGAACGACCGCCGCGGCGCACGGGGACCAATAACTCGCAACCCGGCTCGTATCATAGCTTCACTCGCCTTTATTTATTTTTACCACTCACGTAAGCAAAATTGAATTCGAATAGGTCGTGGACATGTTCATGCAAAGTGCAACACTTATTATGTACGTTTTGACATTTAAATGTAGTATAATGATGACAACCTACACTCCTGAGTTGTTGTTCATTTATTCAGAGCGGGTGAACGTCTCTACATGTTTATGAGTAGGATTGAAAATGTAAATATTTATAAATCTGCAATTATAAGGAAACATAAGTAATTTATTTATTGTAATTTTAGAATTTTCATGAAGTTAAAAACATTAATCATCATCATTTCGAAAAACGTCCTAGCCGAGAGTCATCCTCTGCTTGTATTAAATCTCGCTAAGCAACGCCTGCTCATCAAGTACAAATAAATGCATTTTGCATCCAGCACTTTACCGTGACCTCTACGAGATCATCGGTCACTTTGTAACCAGTGGGAGGCGTACCTGTGCAAGCTGTGTACGCGATGACAGTGCGTCTTAGAGACCACATTATTGCGCGCCATAACATCTGCTACTTCTTGGCAAATATGTACATATTTCGGTAAACTTTTCTCGCTTGTTCTTCATTAGAAGTTGCATGTGGTGCATATTAAACTTGACGCGAACTGCACCCCGCGAGTGCGCGTTTTAATTCACATCTCTACCAATCGAACGCTGCGATCGATCTGATAATCTACACCATCGACTTCACAGATGTCATCTATACATCTCTAAACATAAAATAAAATTGGAGTGTCTGTTTGTAATATTAAAATAACCGATTTTTCACTACATGCATACGAATACTTATGGCACATACACCAAAATAACATTTTTTAATTTTTCGTCTGTCTGTCTGTTTGTAATGGCTAATCTCTGAAACGGCTGGGCTGATTTTCATCGGTCTTCTATTGGCAGGTAGCTGACGTAATAAGGAGTAACTTAGGCTATTTAAAAACATCCTTTGTTTAAAAATACATTTTTGAGTTCCGACATTCAAGCGAACGAAGTCGCAGGCACAGCTAATGACGAATAAAACAATTAAAAAACTCTTTTGACTAATACTGGTCAGTTATTGTTGAATGCCGTCCCCCTCGTCGGTGTCTACATTGACGAGGTGTGACAGTGCTTACATGCCCTTATCACTATACAATTAGCCACAATGAAAATGCTAATTGAGTAGTTTTGAACGACAAAACATACCTTGTCGTCAGCAGTGTCCCAGCTAAAATATTATCCCTCAGGGGCACTAGAATTATGTACGATCTAAATCTTTTAAACATGTTTTGTTAAATCATTTATGACACCTACGGAATTCAATAAATCACAATCAGATACACCTTCTAAAACTTGAATGGGACAAATGATGACTGTCTAGGATCGTTACGTAGGATTAGGTATATCGGTCAAATAAAAATGAGTCCAAGATTAAAGAAAAATTGGTGTAAATATATCTCCAGCCTAAAATAATCTAGTTCTTAAAAACCAACGTCGGGTGGTGTTAAGAACTAGTAATGTGTGATCGTAACACGTGAGGTATTGATTCTTATAAAACCTTTTACCTGACATACATAAGATGTTTTCTAAATTCTTAGTTGGTACATGACTTATATAGTGAAAATGCATACAAACGAAAATATGAAACAACTAAACTGAAATTATATAATGCAAAAGACGACATTTTTTTCGATATCTCATAGTATTTCTGGGTATCTCGTCTCATTGTATTGTAGTTCTTAACATAAAGGTTTCAGAGATGAAACAGCCACTATGACTAAACATAAACAGTGATGCATGCTCGTTTAGAACTTTAGCAGAGAAACAACAAAATGGCCCAATAAAATGGCGGAGCATAGACAAAACGCTACAATAACATCAGAACGGGAACGAATCGCCAGTTTACGACATGAGCGCAACGACCGACTGCTCTACAAATGAATAAGCCATCTGTTCTAATAGCTGCAATTAAACATGGTCGTCCGAGCCGCCCAGGTCCTTACTACACATTTGGACATAAGAATCGATAAAAACTAGAAGACGAAATGGTCCTAATGTATGCAACGGCCAGCGACATAGCGACGCATAGGCTAATGTGCAAACTTATCGCTTGAATGCCATGATTGTCCTTATTCAGCCCGATTTCTCCGCTGACGCATCTGTATGCAAAAAGTACTCCGTTATCTCACATTGTTATCAAAGTCGTTGACGTCGCTGAGTCTAAGATAATGCTGGAGTGTACTATAAAGATTTTTTATAAACTGTCAAGTTGCTCTATATAGGAGAACTGTTATGGGACGAATGCCTGTTTTTTGAGTCCGTTGGCCGCAGACACGATCAAGTAAACCATTCATATATGGCGAACTGTCATAATTAAACTTAATAATGAGGCTCCATCGATATGTTTTTGTCGATACCGAGAATCATCATAACTTAACGTCAGTTTGATGAGCGCCATCATGACTGAAATTTAATGATTATCATTATGCTGAGATTTCCATACAATGGTCTTATTGAGAATAATAAGGAAATAGTTGATTGGGATTTTTAAAACGTGTTAATTTGTGCTTGATTTTATACGATAGACTTTGCCGAGCACAATTATAATACAATACGATTACCGTCATTACAGAAAAAAGTGTCGACATTTTTTTCAGAGATAATAATTGAGTGACTTATGAAAAAGTTTCTTGAAAAACTCACCCGCAGTAAGCCGTAACAGGTAAATGTTACTTTATGACAAAGCTCACACGAATGTATTATAATTATTATGCGTAAAGCACGTAACACAACTCTCCTCTTTATCCCGAGATGAGCATGCAAGTATCTGCGGCTGGCTGTCGTACCTATATTTTAGTAAGTGAACATTCAAAATCACAATGGCGGTTCTGGCGGAGTGGCGGCGGGCGGCGAGTAAACCCGGTGTCGGTTGGCGTGTGCGGCAGGCCGCGGCAGGCACTCAGCCTCTGCTTGCTGACCCGTAATTGCCAAGTATTTTATTGCACTATCTCAGAAGTTTTATGTCATTCAATCCACGACTCTTAATTGAATAAGCGACATGAAATTTACAACCGTCATACGTTTAACTCGTCCTAGTTAAGAATCTTTGACGTTTTGCGCGCTCTCCTCTCTGTGGCATTAACTTCAGGGTTCCGTCTTGGTGCGTGAGGAATTAAATGCTATTTTACGAATCGCGCTACCCATTGAAGTTTCACTTATGAGAAAGCAACTTTCATACATAGTTGTGTCTAAAAAGGAACGTGAACATGTTTTATGCAATTTGAACTCATCTTCTAGACAGCTTTATACTTGCCTATACTACGTAACAGTACGAATATAGTAATATCGTTTAGATAAAAACTAGTACGAGTGATCTATGGCCCACTGCGTTCCCTTTTAGCTTCTCAGCTTGACCACCGGTCGTTACTAGATTTGGTATCAATTAATTTTTCACGGAATATTTTCCATGTACCGATGAATAACTTGATGCTTTAATAGTAACTTATAAAGCTAAACTTGTTACAATACTCGGACTTCTGCATACTTGTCGTTACCATACTACCATAGGGGATACACCTATACATAGGGTTTTTGACCAAAGGGCTTAGTATACGGGCCCGTGATTGTATTAACTGCTTCAAGTGAATGTCTTAGTGGTAAATTCTATTATTAATATACTCGTATTTAATTGGATAGAAGATCACTTCGTTTTTAGCTTTTAAGTAATTAGTTATAACAGTCATAATAATTATTAAATTACGGTTATGCCAATACTTTTATTGTGCTCACAGAGTGTCACTCGGAGTGGAATTCTATACTGGAGTCTGCTGATCATCAAATGAGTCCTTCCACCCAGGGCAGGGCAGAAGGGACTGTCAGACTTGTACTGAGTAAAATCCACGGTGTCCTTCAATAAGCCTTTACTTATGTTCCGGAGTCACGGTAATGAGATAAGTCCCGCGACCCCAGCAGGCTTTGGTCCTATATATCCCCGTCATCATGCTGACGCTCTTTAACACAACGCGCCGTCGACCCGGGCATGATCCATGGTCGGACAACGAGTTGCACTTTACTCACCGCCCGCATGCCCTTTAAAAGTAGGCTTAGCACAAGTTCGACATCTTTTTGCTTTGCTAATAACTGTAATCTCGGATCTTACAATGCCGACGAGGTTTCCATTCAAGGTAGGTACATTCTACCCACAGTATATTGACATTTGCCATCACATAACTTCTCATGATTTATTTGAAGAGTGTCAGCCACCATCATGTTGAAAAATGTCAGCTTCTTATTTATGTGTTCTAATAAGGCCATAAATATTGATTTTAATTGCGCGTCACGAGTCACCGATGACAGTGGCGTAATGGACGCCGGTTGACGTGGCCATGCCTGTGACCATACCTTGTGTGAATATGGGTAATTATTTATTATATTAACAGGCGAGTTTGAGCTTTCATGGTTCCGGACAATATTAACGTTATATAAAATACTATTAAGTGGCTAAATAACCCCTAAACTAGTTTGGGGAGGGAGGGATCTAACTTCTAGAGCTACCCCGGCAATGTTGAATGTTGGTAAACCTGGGCTACAGCACTGGGCCATGTTAATGGTGGTGGTAGGTTTCACCAGGATCGCCAAACAATTTTTTATTTCTTCCGATGATTTGCAGAAGTTTTAGTACCTCTCTAGACCTCAATCAGAAAAATAAAAAAAGAACATGTCCATGTGTAGCGAGCCTTCAGTTTCTCACTTTTGCCAGGTTGGTTAAACCGTTATTTTGATTATGTAGGTACATTGATTTTTTTTAAGCATAAGCTTAGAGTTTGGAAGTAATCAGTATGCTACTGCTACCATCTTGCCATGAAAAGTAGGTTAAATCGTTGTTGTGTGGTTACCTTCGGTCTCACTGGACAATTGAAGTGAAGATAGAGGGCGAGTCAGGTCAGAAAGACTATACTTTAACCATTAGAGGAGATGTAAAGGTTTTATTCCTGGTGAGTAAAGAAGCTTCCGACTGAAAAGCTGCATCTCATATTAAAAAACAAAACAAAAAAAAAATAGCCTCAGCATGGTACTTTAAATTATTTGTAACTTTCAGGTATTATAAAAGTATTCTTGTCACAACTCGAAAACGTAATAATTAAAAAACTCTGTATAATTACCGATATAATTTTAGTATTTGTTGAAGTTAATCGAAATTCCAAGTTCATCACATTACAAACGCATTTCGCGCTAAAAATACATATTAATATGGTTCGTTCTTTAAGAACAACCTGATTCACGAAGATTCGTACAGGTAGGTATGACATTGTCCCAGGCAAGCTTCTAATAAAGGTCCACAATGTAAAGGAGCAGAATGGCCCGGTTCACCCAATTAAAGATGAATCTCCCCGCGGATCATGTGACAACAAGTCCTGATGAAATATAACCAACTTGTCTCTAACAGACCGAACTGTCTCGATACTTGAAATAAAAAGTTCCGTTTTTGCTTGCTTTAACTTTTTTTATTAATTTGTCTGTTTATCTAAGAACTTCCCATGCCACAAGCTTAATGTAGAGATAACTGAGTTTCGTTGTTGAGAATAGTAGTTGTTTCGATTTCCCACTCAATTAGTCTGATTTGGTTATAACGAAAATTGATTGCTGGGTAAAATTGAATTGTTTGTACTTTTACATCTTAACTTGACATATTCAACACCTACAACAACAACATGATTTTTCTTTCTCTTTTTCTTACTTTATTCGTCTCAAAAGAGTGAAACACGTGTTTTATTAAAACACAGTATCAAAACGGTTCAATCCACAAATAAGGATTTGCAAACTTCCAAAATGGGACTGACATACCAACGTAGACAACATGTACGTTATATATTTCAGTATGAACTATCGTATTTTTATTATAATGAGCATTAAGAGTCGCTCCCGCGTCCCAAAAAGGCTGAATATTTGATGGGTCGGCTCATATTTTACTCTCATCTCGAGAGCCGAAAGCAGACATATAAATCAAAGACATGTTTGCAAAGAAGGCGACCGCTCCGCACGTCTCTGTAATTGCCGCAAAAACACACGTTGTGTGATTTTCGAAGTCGTTGGCAAATTTCCGAATAATTTTGAAACCAAGAGGCATAGTGTGACAATGTCGTCCATGCTGCTACTGTATGAAGCATTATGGGTGGCTATTGATTTGAACATTTACATAGGAATATTATTCCAATATTCAAAGTGCGCATGGTTTTATACGTGAACCTGCCTAATTAGTTTAAAGATGTCTTCGTTTGAGGCCATTTGGAGCAGGATAAAGATGCGGCGCATGCAACAGGTAGGTTATAGTTTGTTGGTCGAGACCTGATTAGCAAGGCCTGCGCCGATCTCTCAATGGCACGGAGCTCGCTCCCCGGTGCGTCATAAATTTCCATTGATTGGATTAATCTGATTTGGATGTCAATTTTGTAAGGCAAGTACTGGCTCTTTATAAGAGAATACAATCATGAGGCCTCTGAGAGTATTCAGATCGCGATACATAACAAATATATTGTATCAGCAAAGTAAATATACTTACGTCTTGTCGTACACACGCTTCTAATTTCAATTGTTTCTTATTTTCTACTGATTCAATCGTTGAAAGTAATGCAAATAAATTTCATGTTGCGGTAATCTCTACACATTTATTTAACAAAATTAAGCGAGAACCTTTTTCATGCCCTTTCGAGTTCTTTCTTCCCTAATGTTGTCTTCAATCGTAAGTTTTAACAACTTAGCATACCGGATCTGATCGCGTTCATTCACTGACAGTTGCCTCGGTACTGTTATTGACAAGTTTTGTACAGATATTTGATCTACTCAGCTAAATTAATGCAGGTGAATGTAGTGTATAAAAAGTGGGTATTAAAACAGGAAGGTGGTGTAGTGGTGGTGATCGAGCGCTCGCATCCCGTATGCGCACCCGGACACTGCATACTGTGAGCTACCTGTTTGATTGCTTTAGCTTTTCCAGTTATTATGACATGTACAAACCACTTTTTACTTCACATATTCATCTACTAGTCGAGCTATAATGTATATTATTACCGCTCACCATATTAAATGTTAAAGACATTCGCTCATAATCTGTGCATGGTACCGGCGCGGTGAAGGCAGTGGTGCATACTTTGACAGCATTATGATTGAATTATGCAACGTCGGCATCTAACAGAGCGATTGATATAATTTATTGTACAATTTATAGACATCAGCTGCGTGCCCTCAGCCTCAAACGAGCATATTTCCCACGTCAATTTTGATTGCGATATCATAGTGAACGATGACATTTGAGTACGTACTAATTTAAGCCCACAAGAGCGGCTGAGAGGCGGTGCGCTATCTGCGCATAGATACAGAGTCGTGTTTGCAATACAGCAAATTTCTCCTTATATTTCTGCGCAGGAAAGTCTATTTTTCAAGCAGTCGCGCCAAGGAGGTAATCACGCAATGCTGGCCTCTTAGCGCTGAGTAAACAAATCTTCGACATTGTATCTGTTCGCCTTAACTCTCTTTATTCAAAGGAACATTGTCAAGAGAAATGTACGATTATTGTAGTGTTTCTTATGGATTGCGTTACGAAAATATATAACTCGTGGTCTACGCTAAGGAGGGTTTCACTATCTTTGATTTCATGTTGTTTATCAATTCGAACAGGCCAATAGACATATTCACTCTTGCGTAATCTATGTCTGCGCTCTTTACAAGATCCACGATTACCGCGAAGTTAATATAAACCTAGTTTAGTCTAAGTAGGATATTGTAAACTTGTAAGATCTTCTTTAGTAAATATCAATATTATCAATTTATACAAATATGAAGGAAATATACAGGCGGCTGGAATAACAAGAATGGAGCAATGGCTCCCAAGACTCCATAGTTCGCGCAATCAGCGGCTAACATCTCATGCTGAGGATGGCTATAAATTTCAACAATCATATAGTCGGTCATCTTTCTTTGTTATCATATTAAAGGGACGGCATTCCATCGACGTAATTATGCAAAAAGCTGGACCGTGGTCGCGGCGGCTGTCCTTTGACAACCGCATCATTATAGTTGACATAAACTAAGATTTATGCGATTGATTTGTTAATAAATATGAATTTATTATGTTTATTGAAATATCTGTTTTCCAAATAATCGCATGAAGGGCCTACCTTCATCTATTTCAAAAGTGGGTTTAAAAAATATAAATGTTTAGTAGGTTCATTTGATGTCAAACGTAACACGAGTGAAGCAGGGAGACTTCCGTCCCTCGAACGAGAGCAAACGAATGCGTAATTCGGTGAACAGTGGTTAAAATTAGCTGGCGATGCGGGCGTCTTTATAGTCCTTAAATTGGCAAAAAATCGAGACAAGCTTCGACTGACACCGATCGCGGAGGCATCAGCGAAACAGGTGTTATCATAAACATACATTTTGCGATAAAAACAAAATAATTTTCATGAGTGGCCGGTAGGCGCGAACTGCCGTTCGTGTCGCCGACACAATGGCGATTTCATAGTTTTTTTTTGGTTCGTCGTCGGCGTAAAAGCCGACGATATTAAATTTAGTAAGCGGAGAGGTGTCCGAAATCTCACGCAGACGTGCGATCCGCCACACATATTTCCATCTGCACAAAAAGCGGAACTATAGCCATAAATATGTCCAAATAAACATTAGTCGACGACCGACTGAATAAGGTTTCGCAGGGTTCCGTTTGTTTTGCAATTAAATAGTAGGTAACATTTGGGATATCAACTTAATTTGAAATAAATAGAATTTCTATCCTATATCAGGCTTATAATATGTGCACCTATCCCTAACGCGGACAGGCAACTATCATTGTTTATCTGTGTCTGCTGAGCTCTGTTGTTGGTACTTGCTACCCCATGTATTATTAACTAGCACTTGTCAGCGACTATGTCTGCGTATATTTTAGACGTTTCATACAAAATTTCCCGCTTTAGTACAATAATTTCAAAAGTATTGGTTAGATTATTTGATTTGATTAAAAATTCAAGTAGTAATTTTCAAGAATTTCAGTTATTAAATTAATAACGAATTTTCATACATTCATTCACGATTTAGACACCACGGGAGTAAACTAAGGTTTATCTGATAGTTTACTTTTTTTTTTTTTTAATTCAATGTTCACAAACCAATATCCGGAGATTTTAATGAGAGAATTTTTATATCACCTACAAACTCGTAAAGTTGCACCCCCATTATATGGTTTTTTTTTTTCTTATTTAACGTTTACTAAGCTACTACCAAAAGTGTTGCCTCCATAATTGAGTGTTCGGTATAGATGACTCATAACTGAATACCCGTAACAAAATGTAAATATCGGTCAAAATACATTGCATTGCAGTACATTTCACACCCAAAAATGGAAAGAAGATTTCTAACGAAGGTGAAAAATCAAAACAGTAGGCAATGATGAAGGATATGTGAGCTCCGCATTGTCCGCGCTAACAACGCGCGGCGTGTGCGCAGTGTCGCGGCGCGGTGCGCGGGCGCATGTGACCGGCCGCGTTGACAGCCACGCCGCGCACCCGATAATATGTGTACATATGTAACATTAAACTGCACAAATAAACGAGACTTTCACACTACATGGGTTCAAGAACAAGTTTTTCCATAACACAAAAGACGACACTGAATAGTTATAGCTGCTTCGCGGCCTCGCCGCATAATCCAATAAAACAATCCAAGGAATGTACCGTCAGAACAATATGTGTCATTGCCTATTACAATGTTCGAACAGCTCTCAGCTGGACGTCAAACTTAATGCACTTACTTTATTTAGAATTTATGCTTGTTTTGAGCAGTTTATGGATATTCCATACTTAATTATGGTAGACATTAATAAACATTTTTATATTTTAAAGAATCTGCACTGACAAAAAATCTTAAATTTTTCACAGCTGCAATGATCTGTTACGCATTTGTGGGCCCTAATTTTGGCGAATCATTTCAGGTAACGTAAAAAAAACTAACTTATCACCAGAGTTTTATTGAAAACTTTTTTCCTATCGGTACAGATGAAATTGGCGACTGAATCTCAAAATATATGAATTTGATTCAATGGAAAGGCAAGCGGCTTCTTTCTGTTATTCCAAGGGCTACCACCGGGGCATTCGACGGACGTATTTTTTATTATTTTTAATATTATGGCAGCATATTCGCGTCTCCACCAAAATATTCTTTCATATTTTTGTGTCCTCAAATAACTTGAGATTAATATTTATTATATGATAAGTAGGTCGTGACTATGCTTACAATTACAACGTGACAGTAGAGTCGAGGTAACCTTAGTACATTTACGTATTCAAATGAACATTTATTGGCACAGACTGTGATTATTTAATTATTTACTTCATACTTTCTACTCATTTGAATATCGTCGCAATCCTGTGTTCAGGAAAATATTCTTTAGCAGATATGTCAAGGGGCCGTGTGAAACCGATTCACATCAAACAACTGTAAGCGATTTGTCAATCAATCATTTTAATTGTCTCGGTTCCAAATCACACTCTAACTTTCTATGAAAAAGTTATCGCAATACTTTAGCAAGGATGCACAAACGCCAGCACATCAACCTACCTCAATCTGTGAAATTTCAATCATAGATTTTCAACCTTATCCCAAAGTCGAAGGGTAATGTTCGATTGGTAAAAACAGATAGGTTAGGGGGGTAGGTTAACCTGGTAGCGTCTGTACCTACTTAATTGTTTTTGTCTGCACTTATATAGATGTGATGCTGTGACAGGAGACTTACCCTAATAACGCCTACAAAATATCTACTTGAATGATTTTACTTAAATCATTCAAGTTCAATGTATTCAACTTTTTGGGGTCTTAACAAAATGAGAACAGTTTCGGGTTTTTCTATAAAAGTTTTAGGTTGCAATTAGCGCTATTTGGGGTAAACTCAATAAGTAATCAGTATTGCTAGAATTTACGTATTTAAGTTAGTGAGTTGTGCGGCACGGATAGCCCTAGGCCATCCATTATGCAAGTCGGTAACACATGTAGTAGTCGGTCCGCACCTCCGCGACACCTTTGCCAGGCTTTACCATAATTGTCTATACAAACCTACTTATTGTTCAAAAAGCGATAATAATAAACACTAATAAATACAATTTAACATTGTATTCGTTCCATTGCTGATATTGTGTTTTTCATTGTTGTGTCACTTCTTGTTCTTGTTAATTAGCAGTAGGTAACTCCCGGATAAACTCTGTCTTAGAATTCAGGATAATTATAACTGCTCTACATTTCGTTAAAATTAATCACGTAAGAAACATATTTTTTAATTATTCTTTATTTCTATTGTATGATAATTTTACACTGCTTTAATAAATTCCAAGTCGGCAAGCCGTTTGTAAGAGCAGGATCATGTCAATGAATTAGAAACACTTGGTTCGCTGTATCTAAGTTGGTCGCCGTGATTTGTCTCCATTATTTTCTCTTTTATTTTCATTCACACGCTCCGTCGAAGTTCGCCCTTTCCTTTTGTCAAACATAAGTTTCTATTGTAAGAACTGTCATTGTTATGCTACCACCCGAATAGCAAGGAACTGGAGGAACACTTTTTAAAGGCTCTCTTCTTTCGGTTCACAAGGAAAACGAAAGATTGTGTTTCAGATCACGCAATGGTGTTGGAATTTTGTATGAGTAGGTGCTCGACACTAAATATTTGCATATTTATGATGTCGTATATTTACCTATACTTACTATACAATCACATCATATCTATATGTAGTTGGTGGTGCATCTTCAGATTTACAACCTACCAAAAAATAATACGCTTAGGTGCGCCGAGGAGGAAAGGATGTTTGGCCAATACTTTATGACTTTAAAAAACCTACAAGTGAAATACTTACAAGATGTTGTCCCAAAAAAGGACAATTAACGAGATCAATTAACGATTTCTGTGTCGAAGTATTTTCACGGTAGTTCCTTGAATAAAGACGAGGCTCCTCAGAAACAACTCTCGAGCTGCGAGGAGATTCCGGCCGACTGGTGGATTCGAGTGAGATGACTGGTTAATTGCCTTGTACGCAGTGCACGTACCGCCGCTGACATGTCACAAGACGTCTGCCACCGGCAGCGGCGATCCCTCAACGAATTCCAATCGGGAAGAGCGAAAAAGACACGAGCCGAGCATGCACGGATAAAAAGTAGCGGAGCAGGCGCAGCGCCGCGGGAGGCACCGAGCAGCCGCGCGCCCTGCCGCCGCCCGTCCCGCGCAGCCTCACCCCGCCGCGCTCCTAATGCGCAACTGAATCACGCGATTAAAACGTTCACTACTATGCGATACATCCCATCTTGCCAGGAGTCATTCATGTTTAGTACAAGTCCTTTTTATATGACACCGATTGGCGGAAACGATCAGGCGGCCGTTCACATCCCTCTATCTCTAGTTGTGGCGTTTGTACAAACACTGTTACTTACATTAACGTCAATTTGCAAACAAAAGCAGGCTTAGTCGTGTACGAACGAACATATACGTCATCGTCAAAGTAGGCAGGTATGTGTTTGATGCGAAATGTCCTAGTTCCCAGTATTGTTTCGGTCGATTTAAAGAATCGGCGGCGAAAGGCCGGCCGGCAGGCGCGCGTCGCGACTCACAAAAACAAAGCTGTCTGGTGCGGGGACGCAGCGCAGCTACCGCCATCAAACATTCACAAAGATCGCGACGGAGCACTGCGGACTCACGCCGTCGTCGCCACGTCACTGACAAAACTGCCTGTTAATGACGCACGTATCCTCTACATCATTGTGTCCCTTAATCAATAAATTCAAGTTATGAGTCCGTGGGCAATTGGGCATTAAATGCTAGAAAAGCGGAAAGTACTTCTGGAAATATGTCAGCAGTACAATGATGGTACTCACATACGTAGCTGTCTGCGTATAAGTTTTGAGGAATAAAGTAATCGTGTGATCGCGGGAGGCGCACGCGCACCTCACAGCATAGCAATGGGCAGCGTCTGCCGACGCCAGCGTCATACGAATGATGCGATATAACGGATCGACCCGATTATTTCTGTCCATTTCACGACTGTTTAATAGCAATGTTAAACTCGGCGAAAGCAAACATACACGCCCTGTTTATCGAATATTTTACGATCTTCACCGGATTCATTTTAAAATGCTAAGCTTTGTGGAAGCGACTGAAAGATTGTTTGATTCGAACGCATGTTACTAGTTTTACAATTTCAGATATTTATATTACATTCAGTCATTTACCATTCTGATTTACCTGCATGTGTGTTTATTCAGACACAGGTGTTTATAATACACGGATACTTTATTTCAAATAAGATTTACTGTTCAAGAAATAATTTGGTGCTGAAACATCTGGACGAATTTATCTAGCTCTTTCGTTACGTGCCCAATAACATGTTAGGGAAAATTTTAATACTTCAGAGAATTCTTATAACGCACAGAATTCGCAAATTGTAGATATCAATCGGCATTCAAAGGCGATAATGTAAATAAATAAGAAGTAGTGATAGTTCTGTTTTCACTCAACAAAATGTGATCTAGTAGGAGATAGTGCCCTTGTTTGTAAACTTTGATAGATCAACGTGCATAAATAACAATGTAATTATAATTGGGGAACTAATGTGGTTTTTGTGTTAGCGACACCGTCTCGCTTCCGTTCAGGTGACGCCAACGATAACATCTACTTGCATAACCCTGCCGACACCGTTTGTTACTTTGTTCATGTTATACTTTAATATATTACTTATTATAATATATTTTACAGACGGTGTGTTGTGTTCCCGGACCCTAAAATTAATAGATAATTGCCGCAAAGATAATGTTTAACGTCTGAGTGTTTTTTTACATTGTGTAGATAGTTGTCAGTTAGTCAAATTGTTTAATAAGATGCACTTGACTGTGAATATACTAAAACTACGTATTTAAATTTATTGTAAGTAATTATTGCCAAACAATCGTGAATGTCTCAATGACTAATGTAACGAATGCTATAACTGTTGTCATTAAGAGAATTTTGAAGGGAGCTTGAAAATTGAGAATGTTGAACGACTGATCGTAGCTCATTTATGAAATTGAGCATAAGCTATCTTCTAAGAGGAACATTTCATTATTATTTTACTTTTTACAATCGTCGGGGCCCTTGACGCTTGAGCTGATACAGCGGTTATAGCTACGCCTCTGCTCTGGGGCTTACATAGAGATCCGTTCAAACCCATTCTAAAGTGATTGAGTGGCAAACATACATCCTACCTAACATAAGTCATAAATGAAAATAAAGACACTGTCCAATAATGACATGAATGTAAAAGGAGTAAATAATGCTTTGACGTCGACAGGGGAGAATGGAAGAAGAAAACGTGTTGCGCCAACCCCAAGCATAAACCTTGGGGTCTTCAAGTCAAGAGTGAACACTTCTAGGCAATTCACCGTTGACCACATTTTTGCTCATTCATTCATTTTATTATGAAACGCGAATCTATCATCTTTATCTTCTTTATCTTTTCTTTACATATAATAAAATCGTAGAGATGTCATTCCTGTACATTGAATATTTTTTTCTTTTTGTATTTTTTTCGAGATAAGGGATCGATTCTGATGCCAGATCAACTTTTATTTTTTTTCGAATTTTTTTATGTTTTTTTGATTTGATCTATCTCCGAAACTACTGTAAAGTTGTCGATCAAATTTTCCTCAAATATTCCAAATAATATGCTTCTGTTAATATGCTATGTATTATTACGCTATTTTTTCTGGGAGACAGTTTTTAGATGTTTGTTGATAGTTGGAAGCTAAACCATTGGACATTATTTAGTAATTTTTTCCTCAAATATTCCTTAAACTGCTGTTCTATTAATAGGATATGTATAATTACGCTATTCCCCTTGGGAGATTAGCAATTTTATAATATGTTGATTTTCAGTCATTGTTGACATTTGTACAAGAACCGCTATTTGAAAATCACTGTCAACGTACTAGCCAGTCCGGTCGGTAACCTGCTTGACTTTGTGCAAGGGGTCTCTGGATCAAATCTCGCAGTTTTTCTTTTTCTCTTTTTGAGTTTTTTTTTATTTGTCCCGAGAGTTTTAAATAATTAAAAAAAAATGTGCATACTTTTGTTTTAATATTATTCGCGATTTTAAATAATTACTATTTTTTCAATAGTTCTCTAGGATATAAATCTACACCGATTTAAATTGTAGGTAGTAAGTTGGATATTTTTTTAAATAATAATTGTTTCGAGGTGTGGAATTTTAAAGATTAGAAAAAAAACAGGGTTTCTATAATTTGTGTTTATTTATGTTTTGAATTGGTGCTCAAACCAGTGCATAGATTCTGTTTTAAACGACGAAAAGTTGTACTCATCGAGTCAGATTAGTTATTTTTTAGGTATCACGCGGTATGCTAAAGGGAGAAGAACAATGCTATCGTACGTTCAATTTGCAACGATACTGTAAATCGACCCAAAAATGATAGTCTAATGTTTAAATAAACACGGTTCTTTGAAATTAATGTCGCTCAAATAAGGACGTTTCCTATGCAAACTATGTACCTAGATATAACATTATTGATCTAAACTAATAATAAAAATGCAAGTATGTTTGCTTTTCACGCATTACTACCTACTGAATCGATCGTCCCAAAATTTAGCATATACGTTGTCAGGAGTAAAGACACGGATATAAGGTATCTTACATCCCGAATAACAGAAGAGAGCTGCATCCGAGAAAACAATTACCTACGTTCATATTCAGATGGCGCCACACGATCCGTATTGTTTCTCAAATTCTAAAATAACGCAAGCGAAGCCGCGGGCAAACACCAGTTAGTTAAATAAAAAAAAAGGTAAAATGGGATGAGGGCAGGAAAAATGATTATGAGAATATGAAATACCTAGGTAGGTAGTTGTTGTCAGTAGTTGCGACAACCACAATGGATGCTACATTACTTATTCAAACATTAAGATTATCAAACATTACGAATGGTAGGTACCTACTTGTAATATTTCATTGTAATGAACTTTTTTATATTTTATTAAAGTCGCACAGACTGGATATAGAAGGGTAACTCATTCTGACAACAAGTCCACAGTGGAAGGTGTTGAGGTAAACATACCACTTTTTTCATCTGTAAAATGGAGTAGGTACATTGTCAACACTTTACTTTTTTTTTTGTTTTTTTATGAGCTCTATCTATACAGATCAGTGAGAGGGAGTGGGCCCCGACAGTCGCTAAGGCAGACTGGATATAGAAGGGTAAGCATTGAAAAGTTGCGGCCGAGTTGAGGTGGAACTGCGATGACAGGTAACAGTGACCCTGGTCCGTAAAGGGCAGTGGAAGGTGTTGAGGTAAACATACCACCCTAAGGTTGAATATCTTTCATAGGTGATAAAATAGTTTCGCTTGCAGAGTACATTTATCAATAACGACTTTACTGTTTTTGACAGCTGTTTTGTTTTGATGGAACCAATGACGTCGTAAAATCAACGGCGGGGGGCTGAGCTACAAATTCTATAACGTTTCATAAAACTGCAAGGCGAATCCACAAACCTACAATTTCTGTAAACTTGTAATTACAATACACAGCTAAAAATAGATTTATCTTTTTATTAAATTTCTACTCAAATTTTAAAATACTAACAAACAAAAACTCAGTAATATTTAGAGGGAGTGGGCCATAATCCACCACGTGCAGGGCATTTCCTCCCAGTGTACAGTGGTTGGTTGTTTGTTCTTTCATTTTCATGTCTTCGCAATTTTGGTTCTAACTGATATGACCGGCGATCCTCCTCACGATTGTGCACTTCGTTCCCATCACTGCTTTGAGAGCAGTGGTAATGAAATCCAGCCCCAAAATTACACGAACGTAATCTTTTCACCTGGCTCGGTTGACACTGTAAGCTCGTAAGTTGACGAGCAAGTCTGTGAGGCGTCAAAAATTTTCTTGGCGTAATGCCTGTTGCAACCCCTGCAGGGGTCGCAAAATGTTTTGTGGGGATTGTGTCATCAGGTAACAGTGACCCTGGAACGTAAAGGGCTATCGAAAGATCACCGTGGATTTTAGTCAATACAATTCTGACAGTTCTCTCTTGTCCCTTCCTGGGTGGGAGGACTCATTTGTAGATTTTACAACGATAAAAAAACCAGGGAGCAGTTAAAAAGCTCGCGCTGGTCGTATAAAGGCTAGTTACGGCACTGATCATAGGCATGCCAGGGTGCCAAAGGATTATGGCAATAATCCCGGACGGCAGAAACATCTTAACATCAATACATATGATTAGAATAATAAATGATTACTCAGAGCTAACATACCTTACATGGGAAAAGACGAGACATGTCATCCATGCAGCATGCATACCTCCATGCATATTCAACTGCTGCTTTCAATTGTAGGCACTAATCAGCGCAATTCTGGTACTTTACAGTACTATAATTGCTTAACAATGATGTTGGGAAACTTGCCCATAAAGATAGCCATCACGTGACACGTATAATAAAGCCTGACACTGCCATATATTCATTGTATTCATAATAATACATAATTATCATCACGATAGATTATGAGACCGTCCTGATTAAATTTTATGAATAATTTACTTTTGCCCCGGAAATCCTAACAATTGTCTGTCGTCCGTTTCACAAAGGCCGCTTTTGTTATTTTTCCTGATATTATTAAAAAATATGCAAATCGATCGCCGCGACAGGATGTTCATTTTAGTAATAATGTCGATGTATTTGCATGTAAATTACGCCGTATCCGCGGATGTTACAATTACTAATTGTAAATGTGCATCGTCATAGTTGTAAACAAACTGCATTCCTACACATTAAAATATTATTCTCATCCGTTGTTAGAAACATAATTATTAGTATTGGAACATAAAAGAAAATGGTAAAGAAATAAAAAATAATAGATAATTTTATTGAGTTGACAAGGTTAAACAAACCTTTTAAAAACAGCTTATTATATGAGGTCCGTATAAAACTATATGTTATCATATAAATTTACATAATGAAATCGTTTAAAGTAGTCGTAACACTCGGAAGCTTGTAAAAGTTGTAAACGGATCAACTAATAGTTCTGCTATCGGCCGAGAGATGGCGTTACTAGTGTCTGACTGTAACTGCTCGCAGTGAGTTCGGATAAAGTTCTTTCAGGACATAGTAAGAAAATTTGAGCGAGGAAAATGTTATATTTATAATATTCCTGAAACGAAATTTTTGAAAAATGATGATTTTGAAATTTTGCTAAAATTTAGATTAAGCTGAATTAATATTTACTTATTTGAATGAAAATTGTCAACATAATCATAACTTAGAGTTTTCTTTTGACTTCTAGTCGTGGGTTGTATGTTGTGACGAGGTGCAAGTAGTGCAGTGTTGCAGAGTGCATCGTTCAAGGCGTGGGGTCAGCGCGGCAGGCTGCACCGCACGCCCCCGGCCCGCCCCACGCCCCCCTGCCCCCTTGCCTTGCGCCCCGCGGCCCCGCTCCCCCGCTCGCTCAAGACCTCACTTGTTTTGATGTAAGGTGTCCACTGGCCACTATGCAAAACTCATGGCTGGCGAGAGAGGTGGCAAGTTCGCCGTCCTTGTCGCTATAGTAAGGTGAGATAAAGTTTTGAATTCGCACGCTTCAACTGAATCTTTTTATTGTGGTCTGAAGACCGTTAGTTTGGCTGTTGTTTTGTTGTTGGGTGCGATTGTTATAAAATTGAAAAAAAAAGTTAAATCAATGTTTAATTTGAGTTTGTACTGGTTTTCAAGTTAAGTATAAGTAGTTTAAGTTCTGCAGAATTTTATGTAATCAGGAAAATTATCATATTCTCTAATCAGCTTCACCTTACTATAGATATCTTATTAGAATCTTATCTAAGTATAAGTATCCATCTAATTAGACAAAGGAACAATGAAGGGTTATCTCTCCCTTACTGACCTTTTTTGGCGTGATAAAATTACTAAATAAGTCCGGACGCCTTAGGTGGATTGCAAGGCACTGTCAGACTTACTAAAAATCTGCATTTTTCCTTCGGTTGGCACTTGCGTTCCAGGATCGCGGTATTCTACTTCGTGCTACTATCCAATGACGTGGTAGCTTTGCAACATTAACTAAATCAATAAGATTATTTTTTTAATCTTTAACTGCATGCTATTTAATGTTTGCATAGGACATTCTTATAACGACATTTCAATAGAGGTAGCATTCAAGAATATTTCTTCCTTATTATTAAGTAAGTACTTAAGTAGGTAGTTTTTTTACGTGGTAAAATCATCAAATGAGTCCTCCCAGGGCAGGGCGGGTAGGACTGTCAGACTCGAACTGACTAAAATCCACGGTGTCCTTCAATAGCCTTCTACGTTCCAGGGTCACGATAATTCGATATGTCCCTCGACCAACTTAATTTCTCCTGTTATTAAAGAGATACTACTTTAGTTTACGATTTTTGAATACCAACTTAGAAATAAATAATTTTATTCTAATCTTGAACAAAAATCCACTTGTTTTATTCTCAAAATCTGAACTCCTACCATGTTTTTCACATTTCGGAATTTTATGGTATATTCAATAAAATTCCGAATTGAATTAAATGTCAGCTTTTCATTTTTTCTTCACATTTAACAATACGCTTTTCTCATAAGTCAAGAAAACTATTAAATAATAAATTATTTTCAACTTAACTTCAAACGCTCGTAACTATGTAGTAACCTTCTTTTTAGGCCCGTAGTTTAGGCCGTAGTTTCGGGTGTGTTTATTCTTTATTACTTACGGAGTCCGTTATAAGGACGTTATATTGGTCAGTAGTAGTGACAACATGATCAAACAATTGCCCAGACTTCCGATATTATGTTGTGAAAACTTTTAATTTAGAACGAATATCCCTATTCGTTCTAAATTAAAATTAAAGTAGAGTTCACTCAAAACTTTCGAGTTTCTTTCCGTATTTTCGTTGACGGAGTAAGACAGTAGACCCTGGCAGGTCCATATTGTGACGTCATGCTTCATGATTTGCTATCAAAAAAAGTTTTTTTTTGCGAATCATGCCTTACTTTACACCAATTGCAGGTGAACTGACTTACTTAAAGTTGTTAGTCTTAAGATCATTTGGTTTTAAAACTCGACGAGCAATGATTCCTTTAAAGGTCTTAACTCTATCTACTTATAAACTATCTACTACTACGCTACTAGAAAAACTTGTGGTCTATAAACGGTTTAGAGACACATTTCATAAGTCAATTTGATCTTAACTCTATCTAGTCATGTTTTCTTAACTCAATGATTTTTTGAAGTTTTATTGAATCGTGATGAAACCTAGTCTTTTATAAGCATAAATGAGTAAGTATCTACTTTCTTGATAGCAGATCAGCTCTAAGGCCTTGTTTCTATTTTAGAATCACTTGTATACAACTTGCTAATTTTAGGTAACTTGAACAAATTCTCATACAAGTAATTGTGTTTTTTTTTTTCAATTTTAGCAATGTGGATGGCAACTGAGAAACTAAGGTATACTCCAAACTTCTTAAATGTACTACTACTACCTCATTGGTCGCTTTAGGACTAAGCTATGGTGGCGCCATCTACAATTAGCTTTAACTTGCCTTTCCCATTTGTATGCCAACGTGACGTCATACTTGTTGGCAATACTTGTCTTGCCTAATGGAAACGCGCCCTTAATCTGAAGCACCAAAATCCATTATTACCTATCTACTGAGAATGATAGACATAAATGAGACTGGTCTAGATGGATGGGTACTCATCAAATACTTTTTGAAGTATTTTTCATTCGAAATTAACAGTTATAAGACCAAACATTAGAAACATGATGGTTAAAGAAAAAGAAGTAACGCACGTGATGTTTGTATAGAAGCCAAGACCGACCCGGCACGCGTACCTTTTTGCTATTGCTACGGTTTCCAAATTTCCAAATTTTATCCAGAAGCAGAATAACCGTAATATGAAAACCGTTACTAGTGACGTGATCTGCCTTTGTATTTAGAATTTATCGGTTTATCTGCGTATACGGTCAACAGCGAGCCATTCCGTCACGTTTGTTTTGATTCTACGTTACAACTGCGAAGCCGGATTCAAATGTTACGCTTGTGCCTATTTATTGTTCCACCCATCTAGTATCTGAAAATATGTATTACAATCTTCTTTGTTTTTCCAACTTTGAAACTTTTGAGACATTGTTTAAGAACTATCAAGACTATACACATACATTCCTATATTAAGTAAAATTATCCTTTTGAATTAGACGTTACGTAATGTGTTTGCCGAAAAATGCGCAGTTTTTACGCGACGTATGTTATCAAATGTGCATTTTGTGGAATAAATTACATAATATTATTAAACAAAATGTTCATAAACCCTTCATATTTCCCATGGGAGACATAAAGCACAGATCAGCATCACATGCTAAGATTCATACATATCTACTCCTTTCACGTCATACCTTCTGGTCATACGCAGGATCTTTTTTTCTGATTTTCATAGAGCATATTTTTATGTAGAGTCGGCTAAACAGAATAGTACAGTTGGTTAGTCCTGGAAACATGTTCCTACAACATAGGTGTTTTTTTACAGACAATAATGGTAATGACAGTTTTTTTGCTCCTGGAGTACAACAATAATGTGTTTTGTCACAGCTGAAAATTTACAGGCAGAATCTGACTATCTGCATACAGAGAAAAAGGTTCTGTTTAAAAATTAACATAGTGATACTTTTACCGATTTTTCTTCGTCAAAAGAATCAGTGCCGTAAAATGTCGAAGAATTCGCCCAAAGAACACCATAAACGTATTATGTCCGTCCTTATATTCACATGTAAGTATGTTTAAGTATTGTAATGACATTTAAAGAATGAATTAAATATTTACACGACACGACATTGTATTGTTTTATCACTGACAGCGGAACTTGATTGTCACCGCGAAATCCTGGAACGGCTTTGAAGAAAACGAGTTTTGATGCAAAAAATGAGTTAATTGATTTCGTTAGTTTAGTCATACTAATTTGCTGATTAATATTAAACAACCGCCATATACGTGCCGATGTTGCAGATGGCTTGTAACTACATGTTTTACGTCAAGGAAATTTTATGGTTTTGACTGCATTTTGTTAGTCTCGTCGGTATTTACGGTATCGAAATGTCTTCCTACCAATTTACTTCCACTGATGTAAGTATTTGTTTTTCGTTGATCAGATTTTATTTACGATAGTTGTGCCGTTTATTTTGTTGGTTACCTTAAAACGTAATTGATTACTTAACTGAAAATCCGTGCAAAAATCCAATTAGTATAATTATATTATGTTATGGGCTAAGTGATTAATCGGGCCTTATTCATAATGCCAGGGCAATATGAATAATGCCCGGGCAATATGAATAATGCCCGGGCAATGTGAATAATTCCCAGTAATAGCGGGCAATGTGATAAATAGGTGAGTTTAGATAGTAATCAATCACTTGGCCCGATATGGTTGGGCATTATTCATACTGCCCGGGCGTTATGAATACTGCCCACATTAATCACTTGGCCCACAACATATAGGTAAGCCATATATCCTATTTATTTTCTTTTTTACTGGAGTTGGGTAATCTTAACAAGCTCTACCTAAACCATTTATTTTTACCTTCTTTCTTAACGGTACCTTTTACTTATTTCAGTTTTATTTTATTTTAAGCCTTAAAAAGGTATGCGTAAATGTCTTCAATGTTATAAAATGGGGTCAAATCAACACAAAGGATATGATGTTAATTAAAACCTGTACCTTTATCATACGTCTAAGTATGACGTTCATTGTTACTTATTCCTTTGTCAATGTCATATCTCTCTCTGAAAAAAAAAAAGTGTAACTAAGTAATTCTACTATCGATGGCTAAGGTTCATTCGATTTACTTTTTGCATCGTCTGTTTGATCTCCGTTTCTGATTAATATTAATTAGGTAGAGGAGGTACTCAAGCAAGGAGTTAGAACATTACATTACAGGCAACACACTCATTTTTCGAAACTTAAACTTGATTGAATAATCTACTGTTGACTGAAAATATCATCACAAACCGAAATCAATGTCATTTTGCACCAATGTTAACTTCCTCTGTCCTGCATAATAATGTTTTTTTTTGTATTTGATTGAGTTTCCCCATTTTTCAGTTACAATATGAAGTATTTTAAAGCTTTTTTTCGGTATTTGGAGTAACCTTTACTATGTTTAAGGACGGCCACATACATAGTTTGACTTTAATTACTTTGTTGTTGGAATTTTCCCTTCATGTATTTTTATCTATTTGATTTATAATATATTTTGTTGTATGTATGTATTTATTATAATATTTATATACTCGTATTTTCATAATAAGTTTTCTTGCTGCACCTACTGTGTTTTTTTTCTGCATCACCCTAAGGTAGACTGGTAGAAAATGCCTAAGGCATTAAGTCCGCCTTTAATGTACTCTGTGCATGAAGTTTTATTATATAAATAAATAGTTTTCCTGATCAGGAATCCTGATCCGTTTTCTATCCGAACACAGTGAATTATACAAATGTGTGCATGGTTTGTATGTGTTAAACGAAATTATGAATGAAATCTGAACATTATTCATTTATCATTTCGCATTCCGAACGGAAAAAAAACTGGTGTATGTGGCCGCCCTAAGTATTTATTTACTTACATATTATTGAAGAGTTTATTAAAAAACGCTGCTCAGTTATTATTCATCTTCCTCTAGCAAAACACCCTTGACAGTGATTATCTTATGAATATGTTGGAATTTTATCTACAAACTATCCTAAATTTGCCAAAAGTTGTTTGAAAAGTCAAAATTCAGAAAGTCTAAGGCACAATACACATGCAGTCAGTAAGTATAGACTTGGTGACTGGGTCAAGCAGTTTGAATGTTCGTAACAGTTCAACTGCTCGAGCGTTTCCGAGTAAGTGTACTTAGAAGACTGTATTTCGCAACTTCAATCAGTTGATACAGATACTAACTTCTTCAAATAGTTCGTGTATGGCTTGCTTTACAATCTAGCTTACTGGCTAGGGGCATAATCCTCATACTCAACAAATTTTTTGAGGAAATGAAAATTAGACGAGCACGCTCCACACTTAAAAATACTGGTGTTGTCCAAATACCAGTTAGCTAAATAATGACGTTTCCCAACTGTAATTTTCAATAAATTGAACATATTGACGCAATTGCCTTTTACCATTCGCGATAAAAAAAAAGAAAAAAAAACATGAATAAATCGTGTTCTGTTTTTGGGTACCGTAGTTTAATGAGTTTTATTTTAGAAAATAATAAATTCCTCAAAGACAGCCTTAAAGTTATACGTATTTATTATAACATTTTATTTGAAAACACACTAAGTTCTAAAAAAGCTGGTATTTAAAACTCCTCGCAGTACAGTTTTTACAAAAGATTTTAATATTTAATTCAAGTACAAAGTCGATTTATGATCGCGGTGGGAATATCTATAGGGTATGTACAACAGTAATTTAATAAACAAGAAAAGCCAGTGGAGAATTGTTAGTTTTTACTAAAGTGGAGATCGGCGCGCGCGCAGGCGAGCCCCGCGGGTGGTGCAAAGCTCAGGCGCGGCCATGTTTCATAATTAGCTCTGTTATGAATTTTATAAATGTTTCATGCGCTACATGGGTAGCCGACAATTAATTAACTCCTGCGCAGTGCTTACATTAATTAGCAAGAGACATGTCATGTTCGTTCGTCATACATTATACATACGAGCCCTCATTCTTGAAGAAAATTTATTAATATTACGTTACCTTTCAATAATTCAAACTGAATTGTACTCGACAAATACATTTATTCCTAAATAATTGCTAATTGGACCACCCCTGCTGAATTTCGCCGGTAAGTAATCAATTTCCTACCTAATTAATGTGTATGATTATTTTATTATGGTGTTTTGGTGTGTGTTTAAATTGGAATGTCCACGAAATTCATTATTATCTTCTATTATTTGTTTATGATGCTTAATTTGAGATTCGTGCCTCATTCACAGGTTATGAAACGAGCCATAAACATACCTACATATTTATAAAATAGCTTAATAACCTGTTATTATTAATAACATTACTATACTGGCAGCTCAAGAATATAGACATGAATCTTCCATTGATTACTTCCTTTCAGTTCACCCGGTAATGAACAATAAATATCTAATCCTAATTTAGAGTGCAGTTGCCATTTCACCCTCTCCCCTTCGGTTGGAGTAAATGAGTTTCCTTATAACAATGATATCATTCCTATATCTAAGTATTTAAGCCATACAGCCAGTACCTTCTCATTTAGCTTTAGAAAGGGTCTGCGTCTCAATCTCTTTTATTTCCTCACCGATATTAATTACCAGCAGGAATTTGATATCCAATGAAATAAAAATGATGCCTTGGCACAATATTTATTTTACCCGATTTATATTGCACTCCAATAAATGGCCCACATTAATAATAATCAAAGTGGAATATTTCATTAAGACAGTAGAGACCACTAAGTTTTACAACTTAATTGCTTTCGCAAACTATAACAGGGTCAGTTTTTATGATACCCCCACAAAGGCGTCCCGAGAATCTCGGTCGTAATCATTCGAATATTATTTATTTTTTGTGTCATAATTCCTCGCGATGAGGAATGGGCGCCGATCATCTCGATAGTTTTATTCATTTTATAACGACAAAGTTATGAGTCGGCAATATAGCTGAACTTTCTACGAAATGATCTCTGTATAAATCAGGCAACAGCGTCGGCACGGGACGACTGAATACTGTCGGTAGGTACTAAACATTCTAATCATCCTACTGTAATCTAGAGAGTATTTGTCGAACCGCATGGAATATTGCGAATGTCAGGAATAAGCCGCAGCGCACAATGGGCCGCGGAGTGATAAGGCGAGCGGCCGGCCTGCCCGCGGTGCGCGACCGCCGATTGTCCGGCCATCGGTAATTTTCCCATGATCGAGAATGTAGCGAAACGATACCCCAACATTGTCTACAAACGAAAAGCTATCGTTCAATGTATCATTTTCAACGTCAAAATACGTCAGCAATTATTATAATGCGCATACAGTCCGCATTCATCACCCCTTGTATTGTGAGTCAAGTAATTAAAGAGGCATTGTATAAAGGATAAAAGCTTTTCAAATACAGTCTAGATGAATTAGGGATACGAATTCCTAAAAACAATTGAAGCAGTCGATAAAGTTAGCCGTCTACTTAGCAATTAAAAAGTAAAAGAAGAATGTTTTGTTTCTAGATAATAAAGCTTGAGACAAAGAGTATAAAGTTCAAAATGGTATTACGATTTACATCCTTCGAGAAAAATAACCTTGCTGGAAGTGAGAAAGCTTTCCACCTATTCACTGAAAATAAAAAGTAAAAAAGTGGATGTTTTAAAGAAAATTAAAAACAAGGAAGTTTTGCCGATTGCGCCTGGTACCTAATCTACTCCGTGTAAAGAAGAAATTAACACAACTTTCTTGGATATTTATTACGCTACTTTTATTACCTTACTTTTATTTTACGGGGTTGAAATTTAAAACGGTAGAACAGCCATTTTCTCTACTAATGTTTCAAATTTCCTGATAAAATATGAAAACTTTTGGGAAAGTTTTTAAACCGACTCTTTTCTTTACAGGGCCTTAAAATGGACAATTTGTTCATTACATTTACTTATTACATATTATTACTTATTTTTTACGGAACTTTCATTTAAATGTCCATATAAGTCAACAGTTATTTTTACTGTTTTATAATTACTGATCTTAATGAACATTGCACCTTATGATTACATATTGATAAGAAGATAAGATAATTGAAGTAAAAGTAGATAACATTAAAATAATAATTACTTGTAATTATTATCACGTCTCTTCAATTACTTATTTGTTCTATATTAAAGCGAAAATAAAGTGAGTAAATTTTTTTTCGTAATCTGGCCTATGGTGGTTTTATGGGATTTAACACCCATGTAGGTGGCGATGGTTTCCATATGGTTCCTTGTTCACTATTAATTAATTAAATGATATGCTGATAACAGGCCGGCGCAAACAGGTTGGCCTGGTAGTAAAGTTTAATAGTTTTAATCAGTCTAAATCAGGTGTCAAGCTATGCGACGCATTTCCCAAACTGGTGAACACTTTCATAATCACGCAACTTATGGTAACGATGTTAATAAATTAAGGTCGTATTAAATCAATATGATTGTGGCCGGCTCATAAAATAGAGACTAAAGACCCCCCACGAAGATGTTGCTGGTTACCTAAAAGGAAGATGTAGTGAGGCTCGCGAAGCCTATAGCCGGCACTGGACTGCGTCGATGAGAATTGCCTTTTTTTCTCCATAATGACTTATTTACATTTTTATAACGTTGATATCAAGTCATAAACGGGTGTTAAGCGTCCCCCGCTTATTGCCAACTTCCGCTACCTATAAGTTGTGCCGCGTCGCCGTTCGGCTATCCTATAGTCACGAACGCTCCACCACGGAAACTTGATTTGTGTTACAACTTCAAAACTTATTCAACACTTCAGCCGTGATAATAAACAGATCTAAATTGCTGCGCTAAGTTTAGAACCGTCAAACATAAACATCTGCTCGTGATTGTATTGTGTCGAATCTACGACCTTTTTCCTTCACAGATATAAAGTATAGATGCTTATCGATAAAGTTATTTCAATATACTGCACATTTAAAAAGGATTTTCGTTATGGAACCGTGTCGACATTTCTGATTATTTATCAAGCTACGAGAGCCATAAAACTTAAAATGCCTTTAAAAATCAGATTATAAAACAAGTTCTTTGTTTCTGTGTTAAAATTCGTGATGACGGTCCTTTGAAAGGCTATAATGAGTATTGATTTAAATTACGTGGATTAAAAAATCTGGGAAAAATTATAACGAGAAGGACGCCGCCATCTGTTTGTCTACGATGACAATAATGTGGACCTTGTTCGTGATCTAAGAAAACGTTACACTGTTCATAATTTAGTTCGGTTCGGTACTTTTTTCACCTTTAGATATGTTGTCATCGCGTTATTCCTGTAGATGTGCGAGTTACCCTTTAACGGATTATTTGCCATTTATTTATTGCCTTTATTACCACCAAGCTGTAAAACTATCCGTATGAATTTAGCTTTTTGAACTTTATTTAATTCTTATATTACATCGTTATAAAAAAAATGCACTAACCACAATAACATTTCGATATATTTATAGCACAATTAAAACAAGTCCTTATTGTCCATTCCACATTAATCCTCGCGTTAATTTTTTTAAGAATAATGAAGCAGACATTTTTATAACAAAGGTCCTTGGCCGTGCATCTTGATCTTAATGTTATCTCTAATAGGTCAATAAATAAGAAGCAACGTGCGAGCTTCGGCTGAGGAGAGCGCGGGAGCAGGCGCGGGCGCGGGGCGGCCAGCGGCGACACAAACACGACAACGGCTTATTAAAATAAAAAATAATCAATACGATCGCTGTTCACAATATTACCCTATGTTTATATTCATATTTTAATTTCTACCTGTATAAGGACAAGAACGCTTCGACAAGTTTGTTATGCTAATGTAAATATTTCTTTATTGTTTCCTGTAAATACATATAAATGTAACTGCAAGAAATATTCTGTGTTCTGTATAAAGATAAACGCTCCTCTCGGAGCAATTCAAACATTTCTTATTGCAGAAAACCAAAATGACTGCAAACAACCTCAATGGAATTATAATAAAACACAATATAAAGTTAGGTTTTATGATAGGACAATCTGGCTTATGAATGAAATGTAAACAGCCGCAATGAAATGATATAAATGATGCGCGGTGGTACGGCGGGTACAATCAGTCGGCGGCATCTAGCGGCCCGCCACCACCGCCACCGCCAGCCGGACCGGCCCGGCCCGGCTCGTCCGCTTTATGAAGCTACACTCTTTTATTTAGATATTTGTACGGATCCCCTCATTTTTATTCACCCGAAAACATTATTATGCATAAATAAGTACTCTTTTATTTTATTCCCATCGTTATTATAATACGTTGAGTTTCAAAGTTGACTTCGTCACCTCTTGTGCGTGCGCCCGCGCCGCCCGAGATGTGGCGACAATATTTAACAGATAACGAGATAAGCCTCTTTTTAAAGCGGTTTGATGTAACTTGATACTCAACTATATCTATTATTTTATGCTTTATGGATAGGGTGAGTCTGTAAATAAGAATATTTACGTTTATTTGGTTTTTTGTTTTGTTAAATTAATATAAAACGGAATTTATAATTTTTTAACACTTGATCTGCAAATGTAGATGCAGTAAGTATGTCGATTTCAAGTTTGTTTTAGTGGTAAAAAAGTGATAGCGTGAGTTAGGACGCATTAGCAAACATTTATCATAGTGCTGTAAGGTGTCAGGCAGTAGCAGGGGTCGAGCATAACAATTAGTTGGCACCGTCGCGACACGGAGCGGAGCGGTGAGCGGGCGAGCGCGGACGGTAGCGCGCCCCGCTGAGCCCTAGCGGCCCCCTGCCGGGCCACGCGCCGGCCCGCCCGGCCCCGGGCCCCAACACGACAACACGTCTAATATTTAATATCTTAATAACCGATTAGGGTGTTTTAATATGCACTTTGAATAATTACACACTTCATGTTAACAAATTGATCAATAATCTGAGGATCATGTCGATTAAAACGAAATGAGACGCTACTCGCTTGCAGTGGGACGCCACGTGACAAGCTACAAGTTGCACAATGTCATTGCACACTTTATTCCAAAATTATGAAGTAATTTAAGTACCTGTAGGTACCTGTGTGATGAGCATTTATTAAAAACATATTCGATTGTTTAATTAATCAAATAGAATTGATTTATTGCAATCGGTATTTGTAAATAAGCATAATGAAATTTTATTAAAAGCGGTTCAAGATTGAAGTAATGACATGACCTCCGCCTAATGACAAATGTTGTGCGTAAGGGGTCGTTAATGGCTGGAAAGTTCAGCATCGGCGTCGTCGGGGACGCGCGAGGCGGCGCGGGCGGCGCGCATACATCGGTTATTGAGAGCGATTTGGGCAAGCAGTCTCAATACGAGTACATGCGACTGATTTACGAGACGAGCGTGTGCCCTTTGTGCTCCAGCTGACTAATGGACGGACGCTCACGGACATTTATGTAGATTGATTGTATGAATTTTATTCACAATGTTAATACAGTAACAGATTTAGATGTCATTTAGAAATGGCGCTCTAAAGTTGTGCAATTTAGGCCGTGAATAATGGATGACGAATGGTTAGTTTCAATACCGGGCTCGTGCCGCACGTCGCGAGGTGGGGCTCTTATTGTGAAGCTTGCCCTAAACGCACAAACACGAAATGTGGACCGCTCTTAATGTATTTACCTATTCATGTTATTGCTCATCACTCGGATTCCGCTGCAGTCATTTGGATACATTTTAATGCCCGATAAGAATCAACAAGACCGGCCAAGTCGACGACAGCGAATGATCATCTGGTTAAATGATAAGAAGTTTAAGCCCATGTGTTATGGAAAACATCAAATACAAATGCGTTGCGTTATGCATATGTGTTATGTTTACAGGCTATTTTTGGGGCCTTTGGTTATCTCATCATCATCATCAGCCTATTAATGTTCCCACTGCTGGGACACAGGCCTCCTCTCTGTGAGAGGGGATTGGGCCATAATCCACCACGCGGGCCCAGTGCGGGTTGGTAGATGTCACATGTCTTCGAATTTTTGGTTCTAGGACATGCCGGTTTCCTCACGATGTTTTCCTTCACCGTTTGGTTATCTAACTCCATATAAAATACTGGTTGTTAAAAACCAATAACATGTATTTGACTGGCTTATACATATGACTGGCGAAAAGCCGAAGTCATGCCTGCACAAGCCGATTGTGACACCTTTATAATAACTTGAGCGTTTATAATATTAACTAAGTACCTACATATAAACAAGCTGTCAAAGTGCATCAGTAGCAGGGTGATGCTAACGACACTTAGCTATCTAAGTTAGAACTGTGGTAAAAATAAAAAATGTGTGTAGTACCTAATGGATAACATGACACAATGTCATTTTGACCATCGATTTTTAATGGACAAAAAGTAGTTCTGTTTAATATCTAAATGAAAACCTTTAAACTTTATGTTGAAAAACTTTATATTGTTTGTTGATTTTATAGAAACAAAAGCCAATGTAGATTGGTGATAATTTCTTCTTTTGTGGACTGTTTAAAAATTTACAAAAAACTTTGATTTCTGATAGGTATTTGATGATACAAGTAGGTCTTCCTTCCTTCCTTGTGTCTTAAATCCATATTAACGTCTCATGCTTTTTTCACTATAATATATTACTTAATCGACATCCTATCATATCTTACACCTGCATCATAAAAAAACTTTCCCAAAAATGCGTCCAACACACAAAAGTAAAATAATGTAAAAGTTATTAAAGTGAATGAAATAAAAGAAGTATCGGGGCATTCCTGATATTTAGGGGCATAATATTTTAATATCTTCCTATACGGTATAAAAAATATATAAACATTTAGTTACGGCTCGAAGAAAAAGGACAATATGAGAAGGACTTGCAGCGTCATCTTATCGACACGGATCAGACGTTGTTAATCAGAAATTTTAATGACCATAGTTCAGAAAATAATAACTTTTCTTTGCTACCAATATAAAAACTACGACCAAGTGAAATTGATACTTGACTTGTTTTGAAAGATTATCAAATTATGATAGTTAAGAAATAAAAACCGGCCAAGTGCGTGTCGGTCCACGCACAGTGTAGGGTTCCGTAGTTGCCCATCTAAATACTTATGCGAACTAACTAAACTGATTCGCTGATTTAATTTTAAAAATATACTCGAATTTTCAAAATCGGTCCAGGAGTCTTTGAGAAAACAAATACACTAAGAAAAAGATTACAACGATTTAGAACCTCCTCCTTTTTTTGAATTTAGTCAAAAATAGTTGACGATCAAAAACTTACCTATCCCCTAAAAACATACCTATAAAAGCTGTAAAAATAAATTGACAAACTTACATTTGCAATTGTCTCCGATACATTTTATTATAAATTCTAAGATAAATACATTTTATAAGTTGGTCGACTATTACTTCAAAGTTGTAAAGCCTACTTAGTCATGATAATTTTCTTTTAAACTTCGTTATATATATCTATTGTGAATTTTTCACACTGTTTAAACATAACGATTTAGCTGGTAGAGGGGGGGGACACTCGAATCGAGCAAAATTTAGCACTTTAAAGCTTAATATTTCAGCAAACGAATTTTTTATCAAAAATACTGTTAAAGGAAACTATCATTATTTTTTCAAAGGCCTATTTAATGATACCCCACACTGGGGTACGCGATAAAAAAAAACCTCACTTTACGTGTAAGTACTGGAGGTACCCAAGCGCAGAAAAAAATTTTACGAGATTTTATTTAACCATTTTTGGCAAAACAAATCTGTATATTTAAACCAAATACAGCTCTCTAGTACTGTCCGTCTCTGAGCTAAACTGCGGACAGACGGACGGACGGACGGATGGACGGACGGACGGACGGACGGACGGACGGACGGACATGGCGAAACTATAAGGGTTCCTTGTTGACTACGGAACCCAAAAATTGAACCACGAGCGGGCACCGAACCAGTGACGTATCAGCTAAGAGCTTAATACGGCGAGGACGTATACACAAATAAATTCGCATACACAAACACCCAGACCCGGAACAACTACATTAATTGTAAATCACACAATTGTTCCGTGTAGGAGTCGAGCCCACGACACGCAGCGCAGCAGTTCAGCTACTGCGCCACCGTCAGACAATATAATTTATCATAGACACAAGCTTTTCATTGAATTTTAGTGTACAATTGCAATGCGAAGAATTTATAAAAACATTCACTAGGTAAATGATTTTATAAAACCAATCAATAAGTACTTCAAATTCTGCTACTGGTAATTAATACTAAACCAAAACGGGATCTGAAGATCATTATTGAATGAGTTGCACTGTTTAATGATTTACGATTCGTTTTTTAGTAGTCTATCTACTCTCAGAAGAGCTCCTGGAAGCTATTGGTCATAGCAGTGGGACAGCACAGGCTTATTAAAAAAATACTACTTTCAAGAAAATTTATTTCCTCTTCAAATCAATTTTCCTCTGTTGCTACTGATATCCTTATAAGAACTATAAGTTGCTAAGCATATTGTGCACCAAGCGCAGAACAGAATACAAAAAAGCATCGCAGGCACCAAGCCTTAATGTAAACCAAATGTTCCTATTCGAATGCTCAAAGCATCAAGATTGTTCAGGAGGAGCACTAATGGTCACGCGTAGTGGCGATGCGAGACAGTTCGGCATTTAGGCTCATTGTGCTCAAGTTATTGACTGGATTCGATCCGTCCGTCAAATTGTCGCCCATCGAGATACGTGCTACTGTGCCGCGGCTCCAACCAACGTTTGCTCTTCTCGGAAAACACAATTCAGCTCCCGTACCCTCAGATAAAGAAAAAATATGGTGTGATTCATATTGGCAATGCAACCAACTGTTATGCACAAAAACAAAGCATCATCTTTATTGCTGTGAAGTATGGCATGTAGAATTAAACATCTGATAAAAAATTGCAATGAACGACTAGGCTTATTCATTTACAGTCACTATAAACGATGTGCTATGCGGTACAGTCACCATGAAAATTCTAAATGCTTACTGGATATAAAAGATCAGCTTAATATAGATAATTTTTCGATTTGCACTCATCTGGCGTCATAACAACATTAAACGATTTGTTCAACACGATTTATATCCTACTTTTAATTGTAAATTATCAGGTATCGATAGCTTAAGAGCAAAATTATAATTGCTTGTTCACTATGGGTAATATAATTCAAGGTTGATGGGTGAAAAAGAATCTTATTGTGTTAAGTTAAAGTAAGTTATTGTTTGTAAAGGTTTTTAAAAATGGTTTATGAGTGAAGCGCGGGCTGCCCAGTAGCGCGGTGTAATCGATTAGTCACGGATGAGTATCGCCTGCGGTTCGATTATATGTCGACGGTTAAATTAAAGATTAAACTTGCCTGAGACAATAATACCAACATCTCTTTTATTTTATGACGCATTTATTTGTGCTATTAACTAGGTTGTGAAATTAATTGTTACTAGGCAGTGTAGGTACTATCAGTAAATAGATAGATTCGAAAATATTAGTGTGACGACGGCATTATATGAGGTGTCCGCTAACTACCATTAAGTACGTGACGATGATGACCAAAATCGATCTCAAATAGTGAACCTGTTTGATCGGAATATCATCACGCAGCGGGATCGTTGCGCTATCGCACTATCAATACAATAAATAAAAAATGATGGTCACGTACCCCACGAATTATATGGACGAAACCAATCGACCACTTCAAAAATTATAAAAACTTACCCATCTAAGCTAAAACGAAAATCTAAATTGATGCGATGGTGAGATGCTTTTTTTGTTTTCAAAACTTATCTGCCTATTATCCAATCACTGAGTGTTCAAATTAAGCACGCTTTACGCAGTTAGTGAAGTTTGGACGGCATGACGGAGCAATAACTAATAGAAATGAAGAAGACATAATGTTTTGTGTAGTGGCCACTGGCCACTGGCCAGTCCGCGGTAGTACGGCGGAGCTGGATGGCCGCGCGAGCCGATTTTGATGTAGTTATCCGCAAATAATGGTGGGTGCGGCAGCGGGCGGCGCGCTTCGCTGCCGCTCGCATTGTGCTCTCTATAATAAATGGCAACAACAGGTGAATAACTAATTTCACTCATAAAATTAGATCTTCATGGGTGGAGTGCAATATTTAACTGTCGACAGCATCCGCTTGTTTATATAGGATTGCCACAACATTCACATGGAAAAACGTGGAAACAGAAGCCATGTTTTCTACCTTTTACTGTAGCATAGGGCAACAAATGAACAGAACTGTAACGATTGACTTAAAAGCTTTTCGATTAAAATAATTGATTTATTATGGAAAACAAATGACATTTGCAAAGGAAACGAGCGGTTCGTATATCCTGTAAAATATCCCCGGACATTGTTTTTGTCACTATTAAATATGCAAAACTCGGAATGAAATATTTGATGCGGTCGATGCCATTATATAAATGGAATTATTCATGGAGGCAGACGCCGGAAAAAGCCAGTGAAAATCGACAATTCATTTGTTTGTGTGAGTGTTGCGGCTTCATTGCCGTTTGATGCAACGCGCGCGCCTATTAAATATTCCCAATTATTTTCACCTTCGATAATTGGGTTAAAGATATCTCGTGACATTTGAGTGCGTTCATAATTCAGTGGTAATTAAATAATTAATCAAGTGAATGAAACCATTCGTTATTATTAACGTTAAACTGTGAAACGATATCTGTAGTAGGTAGTTACTTCAAAACGACACTTCCTCATATGCAAAATAGGTAGGTAGGCTGGCAACCCTGCGCGGCTTTCCCCACAAGTGTTCAAAGCGGGTGAAACGACTAGTCAACCCTTTGCCGCTCACTCGCACGTGAAATCACTCAAATACTGAATATTTTAATCTGAGCAGATAACGAGCTCGCAATTCTATTAGATGAAACATAGCTATGTGAGGTTAAACACTGGCGGCTCAGCCCCTGCACTGGCGGCCCGCGGTGCACACACACACTGTCATACTGCTGCAATCAAACGGCCATCTATTAATCCTCTACTGATCAACAAGGCGAATAATGTGATTCAATAGACGAATGAATATGCAAATACACTGAATCTTATGTTGTGACACTAAGTAAAGGCACACACATAAAGACCCAAGAACAGTTAGATATTTTTAAATTATATTTCAGGTACATAACATATTCTATGACATAACTAAATACCAACAATTACTTCCAATAAACAAATAATTGTTTTCAAATCCTATTCCTAAAAAACCTCTCTCGCATGAAACGATAAATTCCTATAGGGTTTACAAATAAACAGTTCTAAGCCAAGTTTATTTTAAAAGCATGTATAAATATATCAGGTCGAGCAATAAAGCTATCAAATATTTACTAATCTGAAACGGTGAGAGCGTCGCGCGAACCCCTTCTGGGTTCGGGACTCATAAAATAAATTGAAATAGTCGCGCCGCCCCCCAAATTAAAATATTCAAATGGGACGCACGCGCAAGAAAATTGAAAATTGTCGTCTATCGCCCGCAAATGAAACCTATAACTCCTCACATACACTTGGAGCCAAAAAGGTGGGTAAACATTTCGATAGGATATTGCATTGCGAATTTGCGATTTGGAGCGCAAAAATGTTACGTCTTCTAATGGATATGATGAGCGTATTATACGGTTTTTTTTTTGTTGGATTGTTTTATGAGTTTCTTATGTAAATAATACCAAAATGTGAGCATTTTTAGTAAAAAAAAAACTGCCTTTTTGCAAGAACCTCAGACCTTACTCTTACAATCATACCTACATGAAAAAATGAAGAAATGCTTAAAATAATTGCATTTGTACCAATTTATAGCACCCCTCTGGTGGTTCAATTCGACTGCACTGCAGTGTAATTCGGTATAGAAAGCACGGTTTCGATATGCCTTCGAATAATGCTATAAATGGTCTTCACTTTTATGACTGCAATTTGGCTCAGATACTGAATTAGTGTTTGTTTTATGCAAGAATGGATTCAATTTATAAACTGCAATAAAATAAAAATATCTTTAGGAGGTTTGACAGGAGGGTGAATAATGGATATTTATAAGTATTTGTAATAGAAACTTGAATAGTTTATGGGCTGTCAGATGGTAGACGTAGTGATTTCTGAGTGTATGTTAATAAGTCACAGGTACGTGAGAGAGTAGGCCCCCTCGACGGTGGCTTCCGTTGTTTTGCGGCCGCCGCTGATTTTGTGGTTACATTTCGCGTAACTTGATAGAGACGTATACTTCACTTGCACATCCTCGTAGTTCACCGCGATGAACCAGTGAAGGGCGGTATCGATATTTTGTAATCGAATGTTTCTCGGTATCGATATGAACCGACTTTTCAGTTTCAGAGAAAAATCTATCTATATAAATAAAAATGAATTGTTGTTCGTTAGTCTGATTAAAACTCGAGAACGGCTGGGCCGATTTGGCTGATTTTGGTTTTGAATTATTTTGGAAAGTCCAGGGAAGGTTTAAAAGGGTTTTTTTTAATCGTTTCTCATGCGGTACGGAGTTCGCCGGGTCAGCTAGTTAAGTAATATTTTTTTTATGTTATTAGGACCTTTCTGCACTTATGAAGTAGATAGGTTCTACTACCTATTTTGTAACTGGTTTAAAAATGTATAATGTAGGTGCTTATTTGAAAAGCATAGTATGGAAATTGCGTAGTTAATTCCGTCAAATTAATAGATTTATTTTGAAAGAATCGATAAATAAAATATGTATCGAGTGAAACTGTGTGTAGAGTACGTCCTAGTGAGCGGACAGCGTCCGGTGTTCGTGCAAGTGATACCCTGGGAACCAGCCGCCTTCCGTCGCCGCGGCCCGCGCCTCCTGCCTTACCCCTTCACATCACCCCGACACCATAACCTCTCACTCAATAACAACGCGGTAGAAATATACCCAACATCTTATTACTTTTTAACACCTTTAATTTACAAGCAGACGACCTCCATCGCCCCGTCGGAAACGCTTTTTATTCATTTCATCGCATTTAAAGATTTAAACCGTTTGCTTCCATTCATAAAATTATTAATGTGATCGTAAAATTGGGCAAATTTTATTGTCTCGAAGGCATAATGGGAAACTAATGTAGCGTGTTATTATTCAGTTCGGTTGTAGCCGTAAAATACGAGTATTTAGAGAGTCCACGAGTCCGCGGACGTCGCTACGAGCGGCGAGCGGCGGCCGGCCCACTGGGTTCCCAGCGCGCGGCGGAAGCTCCCTCTGCTATTTGAATATCAAACATAATTCGGTCATATTTCATTCAAACAGTTATGATATTCTTCCTTTAAATTTCGTGTACGTGCATTTAATGCTCACAATAATATGTAAATTCCTTGTAGGTACGGTCAAAGTGTTATTGCATTTCCATAACTATTGTTTTTTTACCTTCGAATGAATCTATGAATATTTCTTATTGTTTTATATGATTAAATTATTTATTTGTCAATCGATAGACAATTAAATCGTCTATTACCTTTTGAAAGATATGAATAGATAAATTACGCACAAGTATGTATTGTATGTAAATATTCTAATACAATAAAAACTGATTATGTAATTCGACCTCTGTGGAATAAATGTCTGAATGTGTAGTAATATGGAATTATTTAGTGTGTTATGAGTAAATAAGGCCTGTTGGTAGTGGTCGGCTCGGCACAAATGGAAAGGTTCACAGAAGTGCACAGAGGGCCATTTGTTCCGCGCATTACGGTCACTGAGCGCCCGCTCCCGCAACGATATGAAATTATTATAAGGAACATATGACTTCGCGGAATTGCTGCCTTCTGGCTTCTTAGCTCATAAAGACTCAAGAATATTTTTGAAATATACATTCTGTTAACAAGCAAAGTTGGTATCTTCGCAAACTACTAATATTTATTAGTCTCAGCATTATCTTAATGCAAAATAATCTGCTGTTAGATGCTTACTCCTAAAGTTCAGAAGGAAAATAAACTTTCAGGTCGAATTAACAAAGTGAAACTTTACCAGATAAGTCAATGTCCAGCCTGCAGCGTATTGACAGAGTTTATCGCCACATACACCATGAGCAGCCATGGAAATCCCGTTAATAAATTGGTACTAAATACTCGAAGTGGTATTCGAATGGCTGAAGTATTTTGGACACGACGAATAAATATTAATAAAACAGCACCAATGTCATTCTTTTTCGAAAGAAAATATGCACGGGAAGAGGAGACAATATGCTTTTGTTTTTCTTTATCGTTATTGCCGTAAAACATTTAGCGAGCAGCGTTGGACGATAAAACACGTTATTTTGTGTGACAAAACGTCGCGCTTCATGAGAAAATATTGACCCGCAGATAGTGGAATAAGCGAATTATTGGTGATACCCATCACGGAAAGGAACCAGCCACTCCAACTTACTGGCTGCCAACATTATGTATCATTTTTATGATGACGATCAACACTGATAATAATTAGGTCGAGCGCTCGATGCTTTTAGGTCACCCTATTTATATGAAAATTACAAGGTGCGGCCGCTAAGTACGCAGGTACACAATGTACAGATATACTTTATCGTGTTCTGTATATTTCAAGATTCTATCAACATAACTTATATTATAACGAAATAATGTAGGGCTGAATAAAGCTGACTAAAGCATTTTGTAAAACAATGATACAGAATATTTATTCCTAGCTCTAAAGTTGAATTCTATTGACGGAGTACGTTTTCCATTGTAAGCTGGTTCCCTCTAATATGTCCCATCCATATGTTAATGTGACGAACGATAAATTGGCCACTAATAAGATAATTGGCCGCGCTCTATACCCACGTAAATCAACATCTTAACAGCTGCGCCGGCGCAGGCAACTCCCGGACACAACAGAGTGTCCAAATACAAGAGTAACACAACAAATATTACAAGTTTACTTTATTTTGTGACCTTTGTCATACCTTTGTGATACTTTACTTTTGTTTGATGCGTTTACATCGTTGTTCTTGATACAAACATGAATATTTGTGAATGATGAAATTAAAGGTGACAGTCAGTGTCGTCGTAGAACGCTCTGACATAGTACCGTATGCCTGTTGGCAACATTAGTGTCTAGAGAATATATTAAGCGTTAATGGTTTCAGTCATCACCTCTGAAATCAGCCATATTGTGCATTGTGATAAATTACAGGAAAAAAATTAGCGCAACCACAGAGTGCTTTAACAAATCTATTGTGTAGCTACATAATAAACGACTCATTTATTCTTAATAATACATTAGTTTCACGAGAGTTTTAATGCGACCGACATTTCGTAGGTATTATTCTTTTTCTTAGTGAATTCATTATTGATTACAGCAGCCGCGAAATAAATTTAAGACTTATTTATTCCTGAAGACTCTTGTTTAGAGCGCACCCTGTGTATGGTATGATTCACTCATTGTTTTGGAGCTATTTGAAGTAAACAATCAATTAGATTCGAATTACAGTACGACCAATAATAGTGGATATTTATTGTCATTGGAACATTTTATAACCATTTTATTAATTTAATTGATATTGATGAGGTTCACTGGGCATAGCGTGGGTAGATAAATTCAATGCTCCTTTTGTGGATAGCCTCATTGTTTAACACAAGTTGGATATGACACAAACACTGGTGCATGTTCTTTTGAGGTATCCTAATGTAAAATAACCTAATTTAATAAACTTTAAAGTCATCGTCTACAATTTACTCTAATTTACCAGTTCAACGAATTTGAAACATAAATTATAATTGATTTAATAGGCCATTTGACGGTATGCGCATTGTATTCAATATCATCGGCATACATATTCGTCACCTTTATTTTTGAGGCAGCTCTATTTTTTTTCAACATTAGAACCATTTTGGTAACAAGTGTTACTTGTTATAACGCATGTGCGTGCGCACGTCCTCTGTATGACAATTCGCGGCGCGGGCGCATCGTTGCCGTCTACATAATTTGTCAACGCTTCACTGCGTTACACAAATGCTTTTTAGGTCAACAGTTGATTGGGAAACGATCTGTCCATGTAGTAAAATATAAATAATTTGTTTGAAACGAAATGAGGGCTATTTAGAAACATGAGGGTAATAAAACTAGTGCGTGTCATGTAAACTCGGTCGCAGGCCTACGTACAGAGCATCCATATTGTGATGAGCTGTGGAAGTTCCTTGTTGGCATGTTGTGGTGGGCCTGGTGTGGTGTGTGCGCGGGGGGGGGGGCAGGTCTGGTTACATTGTCACGGAGTCAATTTGATCGTGGATGAGTTCGGACGAATGGTAACGTGATTAGCATTCTAGACGTAGAAGGAGGTACGTGCGGTGCGGGCAGCGGGCACTGCTCCATCTACAACAATATCCTTGTTTGCGTCATAACATATTGATATTGCACATAATTTGTCTACATCGCGGCTATGGGAACATTCATTCGTGTCGAACAAATGCGTGTGAACACTTCGTCTTGTACTGTTATTGATACTATTTGGAAGCCTCCAACCAGGAGTTTCAGGGACAGTAATTTATCATGGAAAAATTGACTGTTTTTTTATTTGACTTATAGAAGTGTATATTCGCGTATACGATAGCTTCTTTCAGTTTGTTGTTAATAGGTATCGGTAATTATTAAGTTTAAACGGCACGGTTGACGCAGTGGCTGAATGATCGACCACTGCGTTGCTTGTCGACAGGTTCTATTCCCACTAGAAACAAATATTTGTTTGGCTTACAGGAAGTTATTCCGGGTCCGAGTATTGGTGTATCTAAGTCTTTTCTGTAGTTCCAAGAGCGGAAAAAAAAATCAAAAGAAGGTTAAAAAGAACATACATGATTGTAGATTTGTTTATTCATTTTTAAATACTTTAATTTAAATCATAAAAAAACACTAACTGAATTCTTAATTAAAGCAAGTGGTTATGAAAAACTTTCCTTACAAAATAAATGAATAAGATTTTGAAGTAATTTTTACTAAATTTTTTTGATAATCATCGACTTTACAAAATACTACAGTATAAGTACACTAAGGTTTGTTTGTAATATAATTATAGCATGACTGATGACGACACCTGATACCCATTGGCTCGTCAAAAGTATTCATCTAGAAGCCCCAGTCACGCATATTTGAATACCTAATGGTAGCCATACACCATACTGCCTATTTGTCAATTCGGCATAAAACTGCCAATTTGCTCAAATAGAATTGAACGTGTATGGGGGTGGAATGCCAATTTGATGGCATGACATGCCAATTTTGATAGGTCATCAAATCGTTTTTGACACAACGTCAAATCGGCAGCAGTGATGCCATCTTAGCAACTTCGTAGATAGTTAGCCAATTTTATAAAGGTGCTAGAAAAAAAGCTAAAAAGTGTAACTTGTGGCTAAACTTTTTAGCTACTTTTCTACAGGGACGGTTAGGCCACGTTCACACGGCGATTATTTTCCCGTATACCGTACACGAGATTTTATCGAATAGAGTTGACCAGTTTTAGGACAACTTTGCACGGTACACGGTAAAATATTATATTTCTCAAACACGGGATTTTCCCGTATGAACGCCGTTTAAACTATTTTTAAGTTTTCATTTGTGAACTGTTATTACTGCTCTATTCGATAAAATCTTGTATACAGTATACGGGAAAATAATCGCCATGTGAACGTGGCCTTACCAGGAAAACTGAGGCTTTTCGCACACACATGGATCGCATGTACACTCGTAAAAAAAAGAGTTATTCATTTTATTTTAAACCAAAATACGATTGAAAACTTGAGAGGTGTCAAGGGACCACGAAAGCAAGTTAAAAAAAGGTTCATGCTATTTTCGACCTTATTGACATTTATGCAAACACCTGATTTTAATGAAGGAGCAATGTTAACGAATGAGAATGTGAGAAAAACAAACTAAATTTTAAATGTCGATAAGGTCGAAAATCGCTTGCACCACTTTTTTTAACTTGCAATCCTTAAGCAAATGTTTTCCGACCTTCAAGCGATTTTCGACCTTATTGACAACGATGCAAACACCGGATTTTAATGAAGAAGCAATGTTAACGAATGAGAATGTGAGAAAAACAAACTAAATTTTAAATGTCGATAAGGTCGAAAATCGCTTGCACCACTTTTTTTAACTTGCAATCCTTAAGCAAATGTTTTCCGACCTTCAAGCGATTTTCGACCTTATTGACAACGATGCAAACACCGGATTTTAATGAAGAAGCAATGTTAACGAATGAGAATGTGAGAAAAACAAACTAAATTTTAAATGTCGATAAGGTCGAAAATCGCTTGCACCACTTTTTTTAATCTAATTCGATAGTCTCATGATGAAATGAAAAGGTGCTAGAAATTGTAGCTGTCGTCACCGAATAATAGCCAGATCTAGTTGCTGAGTTGGCATCACTGGTGCAGATTTGAAGTTGTGAGAAATCTATCGTATCGATAGGCAGGATGGTGTATGGTGTATATGGACGAACTGCCGATTTGAAACAATTGCAAGCGTCAAATGAAAAACAATTGCAAATATCGATAGGCAGGATGGTGTATGCCTACTAGGTTTTACGTAAAAATCGCCATCATGCCTCGTTTTGTATTCAGTACAAGTTTTGTAATTCGAATAACAATCGTTCGGTGATGGGTTTGCTTCCAAAAATAGACTGCTAACTGTATTTTCTACTCTTTTCAACGAATCACAGCTTAGCCCCTGCATAGTATGGAAAAAAAAAACTGATTCTAAGAACACAATTTTCACTGTGTTCTAAACCTAAATAGTGTTTATGTGAATTGTATTATTATGGACACAAAATCTTAGAAACGCGTGTCAATAAACTAAAACTAAACCATCATAATTTGGTTAATATAATGGTTAGCAACTGGCAATAAGCTTGCATACAAAGCCACTGGTGAAATGGTAATGTTTAAATAATCCATTGTTTAAAAAAAAAATATGACGCCTCCCGCCCTGAGTGAAGCTGACGGGGCAATGAGACTAAAACCCACCTATGTTCCTTCTATTGCTCTATGCGTAAGGAGGAGAAATGCCTCTCCCTTACGCGCTCCGCCATGTCTTTCATTGGCATTACTGCTTTGTAGAAGGAAGAGGTTGGTTACCAAGCCTCTTTGCTTCGTACCATCGCCTGCACCAGTACCGGATGCAAGAGGTAGCCTTCGCCACCACCGATCTCTTCCATCAAGGCACAGACTTCCACTATATGGTCCACCGTATCCTCCAGGCGGTGGCACTATGTTGACATCCGGGAGTATCGTCCTCTTGAACCGAAATAGGAACCTCCAGACACCTGTGCCTGGAAAGGACCAAGCGTCAGGTGGAATGTAAGAATGCCGTGACGTAGCTCCAGGAATTTGCAGAGGGGGATCAACTGTTAGCAGATGAGAAAGAGCTTTTTCCTTACTCTTTCAGAATAAGAACAGGATCTGATGTTATCATGTTTTGTCAACTTATACACTGATTTCACTCCACACGATTGCAACCAATCGCTTCGACCGCAAACTATTGGCGATTTGGATTAACAATGTACTCGTACATCGTAACAACTTTCCCTTACTCAGTTTCTATGAATTGCGTGAGCACTTGTATGTGACATAATATTCAGATTTTCCGCCAATAGGTACCCAACCTGCTTAGAAACAACAGTTATGTATGAAATATGCATGTGAATACCAAAATCAGTGAATATAGCAAGCACAGAATAGATGTTACGAATGCATTATTGAAAGCCTCACAAATTGTTAACTGAGTTTAATATTTAACTACTCTGGAAGTATAGATTGAAATATCCATTATGTGATTTTAAAATGAAATTTTGATTAAACCTCGCGTAGGTAGCGCTGTGAGTGAAATTAATCAATTCAGTGTGTAGGTATGCTAGAATATAACAATGTCGAGTTTTTCGCGTCCCATTCGTGAATAATTTTATAGGTCACTGAAAATGTTATTTGCAGAACACAGACATAACAGGTCTGTTTAAACATGTATTACTTATATTTACGACATGAACTAAATATTTTTAATAAGCTTTATCACATTTTGCAACCAAAAGACTGTAAATTTCGTTGCGGACGATCGAATGATAATATTTTTACAAGCATAACGAGGGCAGTTTATGTTTTTGTAAAAAATATTTTGTAACATGTTTCACTAAAAGCTCTTATCTTTAATCAAGTCATAATAAATTTATAGAAAGAGTTAAGCAGAGTTGTTACTAGTAAATCTCCAATTCATTTTATCAAATGCAGACTCTGGTGTTATAAAGAATAAACGTGGAACCATTTTAATAACAGTATTCCCGACCTTCGGTTTCAGATGGAACCGTAAGCGTCACACATAAATATGGTATAAACAAACAGTTATTTACATATACTATACATATTGGCTTGTAAAATCATGTCTAATGAAATTGTAATAAGTTTATATTGAATATTTGACGGCCTGCCTCCTCGTTGCCAGCCGCGTGACATTTTGAAAATCATGTTACGACATTCTTTTACAAATGCATGAACATCATTTTATTATGAATCTGAACCGAACTCAGATAAGAGATTTAACATAAAGATTTTTATTTTACTCACACTGCAAGGTCTCTTTCTGATCTAAATTCAAAACTGAATGTATTAGAACTTATTTGAATTTGCTTTTATATCTTTTTCATTTATGCATTATGAGGATTGTCTTAGTTTATTGTTATTTTAGAATATTGCAGCAGGTATCAAGTTATTCCCATGAAATCATTCATAAGCAGATTTTTTATGAACTACGTCTTACATTATGGAAAATTTTATTCATGCATCCGCCTCAATTCGTTTTTCAGACAGGTTGATAATACTGTAATTTATATCTCTTTAGCATTAACATATTATTATATCCCTTTTTTATTCACCAAATATGAACGAAGAACGTTAGCGTGCTCACAACATAACACACGAAACACAAATACAATAATAATTAATTACAAAGCCATAGAGTCGGTGGTTCAAATAAATCTTCCAGTGGCCGTAGATCATTGTGCAGGCATTCTGCCGCTAATTAATTTAACGCTTTCTTTTTCATATCAAACAAGGGGGAGTGAATGAAATTCCAAAAAGCGTAAATGAACGTGGTGTGTATAAGTTAGTGCAGTGCTCATTAAACGCATTCCGTCGCGGCTTCATAACCGCTGTCATAGAGGTGCGCGGGCGCACTCGGCCGCCCGCACACGATACAGGCTGATCTATCACGTATTGTATGCTAACTGAAACGATACTTATCATTCAAGCTTTTATCAGTAATAGTCGAGAACAGTACATTATGAAGCGTGAAGGAAAAAATAAAGATTGCATCGGTGTAGTGATGGATTGTGATGCGATTCCTCGGTAACGTTAAGTACTTGTAGTTTTGCCTGTGTAGCAGGTGGAACTTACAATAGCCATACCACCACATCACTAATTAGGTATTTCTGTACTTCTATTTAAAAACGATTGACATCAGTAGTAGTTCGTTGGGGACACGTCACTTGGTCAATCAGTAGCCCATTATAATCTCGACACCTGTTCAAATATTATGACTAATACTGAAAAATGTTAATGTTTTAAAATATATCAGATGCATCAGCAATTGTTGGCAGCATGAAACAAATAACATATTTCAGCCTTAAGAATCTTGTAGGTGGCTGAAGCAATTTTAAACGAATTCCTATGTTTGAAAATGGCAAAATGCGGAATACGGTTATAAATTTCAGCTGTTGTAATTACGAAGGCGCATTGTAGTAGCTGGAAATATTACAAGCGGTTTGGAAAATAACCGGGGTTGGTTACTATAACCTGATTTGTGAAAGGGTAAAGTTTTTGTTCTTGTATAATGGCTTTATTTTGTTTCCCAACAATTTCCATTTTTCCAACCTTTAGCCAAAAGACGTCCATTGAACAATGGGTTGTAACGACGGAAAAGCTATTGATAATTTTATTTTCAGTATCTTTCAGTGTCGTAAAACACAGGTTGTCAAAAAAAAATACACTGTTACGAAACAAAAAATGACAAAGTACAACAATGGGAGCATCACAAAAACAACTTATATACTGTGAAATCAATTGTTTAATAGTAGATTATGCACCGAGGGGCTAAAGTTGTGTCTTATGTCACGGGCGTCATATTGAATCTCGAGCGCAATGAGAGTTAATACAAGAATCCTGAATGCAGCGAGGGATTCAAGCTAGCCCAAGGCAAAGACACCTTTAGCCCAGAGGAGGATACTCTACAGTTTACACCTACTCCTAAAAATAATAGCCATAGTACGAAACATAGTAGATTATGCACCGAGGGGCTAAAGTTGTGTCTTATGTCACAGAAGAAAGCGTCATATTGACATCTCGAGCGCAATGAAGGATTCGGGATTTAACATCACGAGCGAGCGAGGGAGTTAATACAAGAATCCTGAATGCAGCGAGGGATTCAAGCTAGCCCAAGGCAAAGACACCTTTAGCCCAGAGGAGGATACTCTACTTTTTACACCTACTGTGAGAAAATAATAGCCATAGTACGAAAAACAAAGTATCTTCTAGGGTTTTGTCGTGTTTGTCCTAATGATATCACTCTCATGGATGTGGCGTTTGTGTAACTAAGTTTTATACAGGGCTGGTAGAATGGTTTTGGATGATTGGCTGTATGCATCTTTGAATTAGAACGTCATTGGAGACGCTCTGAAAATAGAGTATTTTTGATAAAATGTGATAAATCGACTATAATAAAGATAATTTTTATATTTATTTATTTATTTACAAAATCCACAGCAATCTTAGTGCAGTTTATTTAAAATGGTTAACTAATGTTACAGCCAATTACTATTTTACGGTATTACGGCGCGGTACGGTATTTGTTATTATTAATGCCAGTTTTAATGTTATTTCATTCCTTTTAAAAAATGGTTCGTAGGTAGTTATCTAATTATTCTTACAATATTATGTCTTCGAAAACATGGCAACGATATGAAAAGCAATCGTTATGATTTTTTAGGAAATCGAGAATATCATCCACGCGTAGAACAAGGTTTCGAGAATAGCTTTCCTCTTTCTGGCACACTAAATCAGACTTGGCTGTATGGGCTCAGCTCCCTTTGCCTGCCCCAAAGATTTTCGAAAAGAACCAAAAAAAAATCTAGGCTGCATGGGCTAGATAGATCCCTTTGTCTTCCCAATGGGAAAAGCAAATTAAAAAAAAAAATCTTTCTGGCACCAAAGGGTGTTTGTTGTTTATAAACAATTCCAAATTCAAATCACATTATTGACCAGCGGGTAATAATGAAATCCAGTACAACATTATTGACCGGCTGTGCCCTCGGCCACTAATGACTCACTTTAGGTTAAGGTTGCTTGACATATAATTAGACATTTTCGAGCAGGTGGTGTAAAAAGTATCTTCTATGGTTTTGTCGTGTTTGTCCTAATGATATCACTCTCATGGATGTGGCGTTTGTGTAAACTAAGTTTTATACAGGGCTGGTAGAATGGTTTTGGATGATTGGCTGTATGCATTTTGAATTTAGAACGTCATTGGAGACGCTCGTGAAAATAGAGTCCTTTTTGATAAAATGTGATAAATCGACTATATTATAGATAGGTTTTATTATTTATTATTTATTTACAAAATCCACAGCAATCTTAGTGCAGTTTATTTAAAATAAATTAACTAATGTTACAGCCAATTACTATTACCTACGGTATTACGGCGCGGTACGGTATTTGTTATTATTAATGCCTGTTTTAATGTTATTTCATTCCTTTTAAAAAATGGTTCGTAGGTAGTTATCTAATTATTCTTACAATATTATGTCTTCGAAAACATGGCAACGATATGAAGAAGCAATCGTTATGATTTTTTAGGAAATCGAGAATATCATCCACGCGTAGTAAGGGTTTCGAGAATAGCTTTCCTCTTTCTGGCACACTAAATCAGACTTGGCTGTATGGGCTCAGCTCCCTTTGCCTGCTTCCCAAAGAGGGACTAAAAGAACCAAAAAAAAAAATCTAGGCTGCATGGCTAGATAGATCCCTTTGTCTTCCCAAAAGGGAAAAGAAAAAAAAAAAAAAATCTTTCTGGCACTAAAGGGTGTTTGTTGTTTACAAACATATTCCAAATTCAAATCACATTATTGACCAGCGGGTAATAATGAAATCCAGTACAACATTATTGACCGGCTGTGCCCTCGGCCACTAATGACTCACTTTAGGTTAAGGTTGCTTGACATATAATTAGACATTTTCGAGCAGGTGGTGTGAAAAAAATATTTTTCTAGTAAAGAAAAAAGAAGGTTGCATTTAATTATAGATTGCACAAATCTCAACAAGCAACATCCTGTAACAGTATACAGAATACTTGTGTATGATGGACGGTTAGGTCTCAGTCCCCAGCATGCTCCTAAGACGTCATCTCATGATATACTCGACACATTGTGTGGTAATTCTGCTCGACAGTTTAATTGCCGTTTCAGTGTAGTGTGACAGAAGAAAGATTAATTTATTAGGACACCTTGAATAGCCATGTTTTAAACTATAATTTATCATCATTAGAGACAAACTAGTCATGTAGGTATTTGATGCTCCCTTCATTAATTTCTGTAACGCTAAAACTGCTCTTTTGCAATGTAATTAGGAGATGATAATTATTACGAATAGTTTGGTGTTGATGAGATGTGACAGCAAAAAGTAAAACGACATAATAAATTGTTAATTGCACCTGTAGTTCTAATTAAGGACTTCCCAAAATGGAGTTTATGAGTGACCTTAATAATTATTACGCCTGGGCAATAATTTCTTTGAAGTAGAATAGAATACTCTTTATTATGTACACCATACAAATTACAGATACATCCAATTAACAATATCTTTACAAATAGGGTGACACAGCGTGCGGTTTTATTGCTTAAAGCGATCTTTTCTAGACAATCTTTGGATGGGTTTGAAAAGTAAAGGAGAAACATACTGTAATAGGTAGCCAACGGTGTACAATTTACCAATAAACAAAAATATACACAATAAACACATTTAATTATAATTATTATCATCATCATCAGCCGGAAGACGTCCACTGCTGATCATAGGCCTCCTCCCTTAGAGCGCCACGCCGAACGACATTTCGCCATTTGCATCCAGCGGTTGCACGCGACTCTCACGATGTCGTCGGTCCACCTATTGGAAGGCCTGCTTACGCAGCGTCTTCCGGTCTTCGAAGAACTTTTCTTCTCCATCGGTTCTCAGTTCTACAAGCGATGTGGCCTGCCCATTGCCAATTCAACTTGCAAATTCTGCGAGCTATGTCGGGAACTCTTTTTTTTTTAGCGTCGTAATATCGTAAAATGAGTCCTCCCACCCTACTGTCAGACTTGTACTGACTAAAATCCATGGTGTCCTTCATTAGCCCTTTACGTTCCGGGGTCACGGTAATTAGATGAGTACCGTGACCCCGGCAGAATGTCGGTAACACTGGTTCTTCACTTAAAAACCTAGTTCTGGATTTTATCCCGCACAGAAACTCCTAGCTTGGCTTCTAGTCTATCTAAACGTACGAAAACTTGATGAGCTAACGATATGTTATATAAAGTTGCGTAATAGTATGATTTCCATTATATGTGTACTATTTGTGGAAATGGTCGTAATGTCGTTTCTTTTCTCGTAACTGTACACTAATTAATATGTTATTAGAACTAATTAATATATTAATAAAATGCAAGTTCAATTGTTTACAAATTGCGTTCTAAGTATGAAGAGCTGTTATTTTTGCGTCTTTTTATTTGTTGATGTACGTTTATGGCAACAATTATCACTCTATGACAAAGGGTGACACATTTATTTTGGCGTTTTTGCACGAATGATATTATCCATTCATGCTGTTAATCGACAACGAATTTAGAATTTTATTAAGTTTCAAGGTAACACTACTGTTTTTCTAATGTTATCTTTTTTTCAAGCTAAGGAATTTTATAAAAATAAAACTTCATCAGTTTTCCCCAAAATAGATAATAGATTCAAAGAGAAATGACCTCAGCTGACCAATTATAAAGCAGTCGTAAATACATTGGATTCTTGTAGGTAAGCTACCGAAAAGTCGAATGTCAATTTGTTAAAAAATATTGTAACAAATCAATTAGCAGAATGGCAGAGCGATTGGACTGCTGGGTGCGTGTCGCGGGTTTGATTCCTGAATGGGGCAATATAATATTTGCATGATCTACAATAGCCAGTTCCGAAACTCTGGTTCCATACGCGGCCGAAGCGAGTTGTTCCGGGTCTGTGTGTTTGTATATGTGAGTCTATACCTATGTTTGTAAACGTAAACGCACCCACGATACAGAAGAAAATCCTAGAGTACAACAAAAATTTTTGGAGAAAAAAAAAAGGATTAAGTATATGTGCTTTTCCTGAAGTGCCTTTCTGAATAAAGGTATAGGTACGATCATTTAACTGTTGATTGACTTTGCAGCTTGAAAGTAGAGGCCCTATCATGACTTTTAATGACTTGTAATAGACTTGATTTTTGACGTTATTTTGATGGAAAACATATGTTTTTACTTGTTTTAATACTGAAATCTTTTGATAGGCCTCAGTAGTCCAGGCCGCAGAAGGAATTTCGTTTGCAAAATATGAGGACCGCAATCTGTTTTATGAAGTATGCAAATGGGTTCTTGGACTATTTAAAAATGCATGTTGCTAGTGTCTGGAGTGGTCCAGAAATTCGTAAAATACTACCGCACTACACGTAGTAAAATCCTTCCCTTAAAACTTAATCACCCCTTTTCACCAATTTAGGGGGCGATTTTTGAAAAACCCAAAAACACGTGTTTGATTATTTTTGATCTAGTTTCTATATACCGGGTTTCAAATTCATCGGTTAGCAAGTTATGATTTTCCCATACAAACTTTAACATCGTCTAGAGTATCATTGGAGGGTAGTTTTAAAAAACTAATAATGCCCATTGTCACCCCCTTAAAGCTGAAATCCTTTCTTGGTGCTCACCTACATGATAAATTGCAACTGCCATCCAAAATTCAGGTTATACGTTATGCGCTTCAAAATCTTTCCCTTTAAACTTGAATACCCCTTTTCACTAACTTTGGGGGTGATTTTCGAAAAATCCAAAAACACGTGTTTGATCATTTTTGTTTTCGTCTATAAATACTGATTTTCAAAGTAATCGGATCACGCGTTATGATTTTTTCATACAAACTTTAACATCGACTAGATCACTAATGGAGGGTAGTTTTAAAAAACTAATAGTGCTAATCTTTTTTATTTACTCGTGTTCGTATTCATGACTAGTTTCAAATGTATAAACCCAAGGAATAGGATTTTTCATACAGTAGTTTTCACCCCTTTTCACCCCTTTAGAGGACGATTTTCACAAAATCCCTTCTTTTAGACCCCCTAAATGGTAGACTGCAACTATTGTCCAAAATCCATGTTTCTACGTTTAGCAATTTCGGCTGTAGGCGAGTCTTACGACCATACCCTGTTCTTTTAAATATATAGATAATTATGTATTCATATGTTTTTCAACTATATTTTCCAATCATTTTATCAAGGTCTCGTCATAATAAAGTATAATCAGTATCTAATGCCATATCATATGAAATTTATTCAGATCAAAACCCACAAATATCAACGTTATAATGATCTGAGACCACAGTGCGGATTTTTTTTTTGGACCACGAGAATTGCTGGCAACATCAAAAATATATATCTTGACAATCCTAAAAATATATTACAAAACTCAAAACTCGGTCCTCATATTTTGCATACGGATGTCTTCTTGCGGCCTGGTCTACAGAGAGAGATACAGCAAAATGAGACCGTTGTCATATTGAAATAATAGCCTCAACGTCAGTCGAAGAATTAGTAGCAAGTGATAGAATTTCATATTCATACAAATACTGAGTCCATTATAAATATTAAATAAAAGAGATCGCCTTTATACATTTTTAATGCGACTCACGTCAACATTGTTATATTTTCTATTCAATTTGTAAATGTCACGTTGTCACTTGTTTGTTACTCTTTCAAATTCTGAGTTATTGATAGGTACAAAGGTACTTTCATAAATATTTTATAATCCATTGAATTTCTATGTAAATTTTATTTCATTTTACGAATATGTAGAATATTGCTGGTTGGTTATTCGTAAAATTTACATGGGTCATGTACGTCATTCATAGATATTTATTTATTGATGTACGTATAGCACGAACAAATCAAAATATCTCTTACTCATTTCATAATAAAATAATACACCAAAATATTTCATATAACTCGGCAAGAGAAGGGATCTCATTAAATCCCAAAATATCGCTTAAAAACAATAGGCTTAAAAAGTACTTAATAGTGCCGATTAATCCTGGCACTCGAAATACATGTTCTAAGTCTGTCCGTTAAGCTGCTCTATAAATTATGTGATAAAATTAAGTGCCCAAGACAACAGCAGTCGTCTCAAATATGAAATGTGTTAAATCGCAGCTAACAGCATAATGCGAGCTTTTAGATTTTTTGTTGACACGACTCCACTGCGGTATTTCCTGCTACCGCATATGACATGTTCGACCGTCCACAAAACAATACCTTATCTCCCTCATCTTACAGTTCACACTTCAACACTACAATACAAAGTATTCAGCTTCCACTAAGTGGTGATTAATTGTGATATAAAGACTTTTATATTTCTGTTGTTATACTGTCGCGTCATTTTAAAAACGCGACAATAGTTTCCATAAACATATCTTCGTATTTATTTTTAGCGTTTTATATTTTTCCTGTTCAATAAAATGTCGGTGAGTAAATTAAAATGCTATATCAGAGGTACAGGGCATACAAGGAAGTGTCCAATTAGGCAAAGGCAATGCTCGATAATTCTGCGAGTTGAATTGATTCCACGTCTGCAGATAAAGCGACTGGATGTTGTCTAGTCTAGAGGGATGTTATCAGATCGGTGCGCGCCCGCGCCGCCTGCGCCCGCGCCGCCTGCGCCCGCGCCGCCCACCACGTGGGAAACTCGGCCGCTTCCAGGAAAACACTCTATGACGAGTAGATGACGACACGCAGTCACGAATTCAATCGATAGTATCTCTTCACAGATAAGCTCACTTGCGACAAATATCTGCCATAAGAAATGTTAACAGCTAATGACATACGCGCTTTACAGTTTCTTTTTTGTGCTCTAGAAACGAGTGCTACTTGTAAACGAGTTTCATACTTGGTAATTATAGACAAGACAAAAAGTTGAGCCTGCTAGTGTAAATTATAAATGTTTATAACTTTGGCAGTAATACATATAACTATTATGGTGAATAAACAACTTGACTACACTATCTCTATTGTGTGTTATTTAAAACGTATTCGAGAATCTCTTGTCATTTAACTATAAATTAAGCAACATAAACAAAGACGTATTTTAACCAAACATCCAAATAATTTGTATTTACAACAAGAAACATTCAATTATGCTAATGTTTATGACTATTTACGGAGTGTATCGACCTAAAGCGTCGAACAAACGTAGCGCTCTAGCTTCATATTTTACAATCATAAAAAACGTATATGGAGCAATATGTGCATAAATGTCAATATTTGTGTAGCGAGTGAGCGCACTGGGAGCGGGCGGCGCGATTTATAAGCAACATTTAGTTCCTAAGCAGCGGCGGCGGGCGGCGCGCACAGCGGTATACCCGCGTTATAACGTCCAGCATCGTAATTGTCGATTAATTATCTCGATTTCAATAAAACATACGCCATACAGATGAAATTGTATAATTCTAAACGATAAAACGTCACTAATAAGGTATAAGTGCTGCTCCGCCCGTCGAGAATTTTTACGCCGTGCACATAAAAATGTAACAGTTGTAAACGAATTATGGTTTTGAAATAATTCGGCTGTATGCGAATACGTGATGGGGATTTGTGCGTGGGCGCACGGATCCGCCTGCGTTAGGCAGAATACCTAGTTACCGTGTGCCGGGTACGTAGGTATGTGAAAGTATAATATTTATGTGTTCATTAATGCAGGCTTGTGTTAATAACGACGCATCACGTCCTCGGTTCACAAGGCGCAGGCGCAGGCCTCACATTTATATTCCGTCAGCTAAGCTGTGGCGTTTAGATTTGGATTATATTTGGTCATTGTTATTCAGTTAACGGTCACAAAAGTTTGTTTCATTTGGGAAACAATAATAAAACGATTTGAAACAAACTAATAACAATATATCAGTCGTTGTTTTTTATTGTTTGAGGATACCTTTATCATAATAATATTACTTTATTAAAGGATGTGAGGTCAGTTCTTTTTGAGTTTGTAATGTCGTGTGACATCGTTGTAAGTGATGACATTTTGTTAATTTAAGTAGCTGTATACCCTTTTCTCATATTAAGCAAATCTTTAGAACCAACAAGAAACAGATGAAAGAAAAAGAAGCTACATTCAGATAAGCATCTACTCTTTTTTTTCTATACTATTTATTAAATTGTACAAACGAATTTAATTATGTTTATTATATCCGACATGGCCTTTTCTAACCTGGCCTATATGCAGGGTCAACAACTGTTAGTAGCAAAAAGCTCCACCATGCTCCTTAACCCTGGCAAAACTAAGGACCTCAGAAGTGTTATCGCACCCAAGCCATACTTGTAAACTGCAGACCAATGAGGTGATCAAACATAAGATAGAAAGGATGCCTACACACATACCAATAAAACGCCATATTTAGCATTGCAATTATAATTATCAATTTTACAAAGTTCATCAGTGATGTGCTATAAACTACTCTTAATTGACACATTTGCCACCAGAATGTTCATCACAGAATGGTAAAACCGTGATAATTATACCGAGACACCTTAAATTAGTCATCAAAATGGAAGAAAAACAGCGCACAATGTTAATAAGCGCGCTATGGTGAACAAAATGACAAAAGGACGTTAAGAGAACAAATGACAAATTATAATAATATGGCACACCTGCTATTCTTTTGATCCGACATTTCTCTCATTTATGACGTTAATCGAGCGGAATGCTCGTGTGTTCACATAGTTCTGTCCCCAACAAAGCACCGCACTCAGACAATGCTCGATACTTTACTGATATTTTTTGTATCAAATATAAATTCTCTTTCATCTCACTTAATTTTAGATCAAACTATAGTTCTTACATGTAGATCACGTCATTATTGTCTCTGCGGGTCGCGCCGACAAATTAAATAACGTCTTAATTGCCGATAGAGTTACAGAGATAGAGACTCTAAATATCTCAACAAAAGGTTTATAATGCTTTTTGTTTGTCGCCTAACTTGAGTCTGTCAATTTGTGTTTAGTTGACAGATAAATAATAAGCGGCATTGCTTACAAGCGCAGTATGGATGTGCTATGAGCGCTTACGTTGCAGTCGCGGGTCGAATTAGTGAATAGTTGGTTGCGTTCGCGCAGGCGGCAGGTTTTGTCTAGCGCTCGGCCTCTCTCGCACATTAATCTCCGGGCCCGAGATGAAACGATATGCATTTGTCATCGTGTCTGCGATTAACCCGGAGAAACTCTTTCCATTGTATTGAATCAATTCGATTATTATTTGAATGGTTTTATGAAGCAATAGTTAGTATTCAGGAAAATAATAAACGTTGTAGGTAAGGTATCTGCGTGATCAGTATGCGTCCAATATATTTGCAGGTGTTCGTCTCTGCATTGTGTAGTTGACTGAAACGTCCCGCTCATCTTTATGGATAAAGTTAAAAATAGTTGTGCGTAAATAAATTAGTCAGTCGTTAGGCGGTCGGCAAATATCTCAGAAATATTATGTGCATGAATAGCGCTCCGTATGACGGACAGCAGAAAGGGCTGCCCTTAAACTTACCTTGTATTATTTTGTCATTATTAAATTCCCCTGTCACCGGCTTGTTCTCATTTCGCCCTAAGAAAATATTGTATGCAAAATTATATGACATTTGAATGAGCACAAAAAGGTCGTATCGGGATTTGTTTACAAGTTGGACCCAAAGAATATTTGTATTTGAAAGATTGTATTCGCATAACTTAAACAAATACAAAGTAGCGAGTACCTATCTCACAATTTATGGAAGCGTAGCGGAATAAGTAGGCAGCCGAAGTGAGCACTCCACTTAATATTCATTTGAGTTGAAATCCCATAAAAAATTCACCATCGCACCGCATGAAATCCTCGAATGACCGATCATTCGTGGTTAATAGCACAAAATGGATGAAATGAAGTGTAACATAAGAGCAACAACACAAAGATACTCGAGAAGGCAATCAGGTTTGACAGTGGAAACGTCGAATCTTGAGAGAGGCCCTCAACAAGCCGCAAAATGAAATTTCTCGACGCCGTCAATCATTTTCCCCTCGCCGCGGTCGCCCCACTAGTCAGCTGATAAAGTTCAGGCGCAAGTCACGAGCGAGCAGCGTCGTGGAATTATTATGACTAGCAACGAGTTATGTTGCAAAAACTGCAACGGTACGAGACACAGTATGTTGAGTGATATTCATCAGGAACTTACTCATGCTTTCAGTTATGTGGAAGTTCATGCAAACCGCAGCCTTGTAATTTCTACTATTTGGCAGTATGCTTATATAAAGACAAAACACAACATTACTATAGCCATGGACAGCATACCTACTGGTACAGTCGATGGCTATGTGAAATAATGTTGCGGGAAGCATCTATCTGGGCTTACATGACTTCCTGACAACCGCCGGAGCTACAAACCTTATCCATGCGGTTTTGCCAAACGTTGCTGACATCGCTGGTCGCTGTTGACTTGCGGCGCAGAGGGAGAGTAATCGAGACATTATTCCGGTGCGTAAGCCCCGACCATCCGTCTCGAAGATGTTACGTGGAAACTACTCACATGACAGCCTGCCCCATCCTGCACCTAAGTGGGTAATAATCACACCACCTATCGATCTAGAAAACCATTATTGTATTGGTGGAAAATAGGAACTGAATTTTTACATTGCAACAAGCAATGATCTAACAGTGAATGATCAGACACAAATTTCAGAGACCTCTTCGCTAATGAGTATTATCGATTTTATGCCTAATGTCTCCTGTTTCACTGCCGAATTTAGCAAAATGATACAATATCTGATCGAGACAAAGAACGTAAAAAACATAAACCTAGCCAAAAAAGGTCATAAAGTCACAACACAAATTTAAATAATCGAAACTTTGAATACGTTTTACTCCAAAACGAGATTTTTAATTAAACATTACTTTTTAAAACCCCTGTTTGTATGGATATTAAGAAAAATTTGCATATCACACTACACTTGCGACAAATGCGACTCAGGCGCGCTTCATTGCGCCGCAGACGGAAAAATATTTCGGAATTGAGATTGATGTCGCACGCATGTGCAGACGGCTTGTCTGACTGTCTGTATGCAAAACAACGTGCCACCAAATATAGAACTAATTTATGGTCATACTCGGCGATTATGTGTCGGTAAAAATAACTGACGTTGCTCCCCGTTTCCATAACTTACACAGTTTCTTATTAGAATAACTAAACGTGCTTAAAAGTCATAGATCTAGTGATTTATCTGGATAGTTGCAGTAAATAAAAACGTACATTACCTACATTTCAGTGACGTTTTTTTCTGGCAGCACCAAATACTACTCACCACTGCTCTTTCATAATTAACTTTCGTCATAACCGCTCCACTTTATCAGCAACAATCTCATAATGATCAGGCTGAGATTTCAAAGGACACAAAATGTTTTCAATGAGCATTACTGATAAATATAATTAAAATAAATCCCATTTAAGGGTAGGCTCCCACGCGATAAGAGGTGTTATTTATACACCCTCATCTCACAAAGGAACCGCTGCCGAATATCACCCATAAATATTGGGCTGAGGTGTAATTTTTCACATACCACGTCTTCTCGAGCGTCGCACCTTTAAAATAAATGCAAACAAAATTTAATAGGGAGAGATGCGCGGGATCGCGAGCTTCAGGTAAAAATAAACGATAGTCAACTCGACCAATCGCTGCAAGATATTTTATTATAAGGCTTTAGTCATCCTATTCTCCGGTAATATAAATATTACTTGCTAAGTTGCTATTACTAACATTCCAGTTGACCGTCCACCGAAGGCATTTCTGTGTTTACAAAAAGAAAATACTAGAGGATCTATCGTCGAGTGTAGTTCCCCGGGGTTCACAAACTTTTGTAGCAATTCTTGTGCGATTTTCGTTATAATTTCTGTGAGTTACATGTTGGAATAGGAAGGCGCGGATCGGGCTGCGTTTATTTACGATTATTGGTTATGGACAGAGTTGATCGGCGGCCGGCGGGTCCCGGGAGCCTCGTAACGCCTCGGACTTCGGCCGCGCTCACTGAGGGTGCCGCGTCTGACGGATATATCCGTCTCTTGAGAATACTCCGCCGTTTGCAAAATTATGAATCGCAAAAGGGTGTTGTCTCGACACCTTTGCAAAGAACAAACTCTGAATAAACATCTCGAACATTCTTGTCTCACATCAAACAGATTTTATTACGACGCGAGCAACAAGAATAAAAAGCGTTGTCAATAATAAAACGCAAAGGCGAAAAGCAATAACCGAGTTCTTATCCGATACACATATCACAAAAGATAGCCAATAAATAGTCCTATCTGTATTTGTCACAAAATAAGAATTCCATCAAATAATTCGGCGGCAATAAAAAACGGATAGAGACATTGCACGCATTTGTAATAAAAGTCTCACCATAAATAACGATCATGAAATATAATACACCTGCAATCTTCAGAAAATGGGAAAATCATTTTCCGAGGGCGGGCGCGGTCCGGCGTAATATTGTTATAAATGTACTTTTCTGAGGGTATAAATAATAATGGTGATCGCGCCGGACGCCCGGGGAAGTGTCCATGCGACGGTCGCACTCCACACCAGCTTTAGTGAACTATCTCTGTCTTACACTCCTAGTAAAAATCAACGGTAGATATTGAAAGCTTGCTGTTATTATTAATTACTTACCTTTTTAAAAAAAATATCACAACTTTTAAAAACATTATCATAATTGTCTTTCAAGTAGAGCTACGTAGACGTTCCGTCGAGCTTTTTAAACGTCTTGCTGAGATGTGCAAAACTTGCGTTAAGCAGCGTAGGCGTCTCGCAGAGCTTCTTGGGTCTTCGCAAAGCTTTGTCAACCTGTTATAGAACTTCGTGGAGGTTACATTTAGCTGTAAGGGTCTCATAAACTTTATTAAATTTCAAAAAAATCGTAGTAGGAAAATCACGTTAAGAAAACGCAACAATCACGAAATCTTAAACAACATATTAACAAATCTTTAAAAAAATATCCACACTCAGTCTTTTTCTCAAAACTCGAGTTCTACAAAGTTTAACATCCACACTTACAAAACAAAGATTTCAGTTACAGCATGTTTCTCGCGCGCTATAGTTCCGTGGCCGGGCCGCGCCGCTGGGAGTCATTTCGCTCTGACAGCCTGTAAATTCTCCATTACGCGATATGAAATATGCTTTGCCACCCTACACGCCGTTTACGAGCGTCTGCTATGATTTCTTATCCATCAGACGTCCATTCTTGGTTTTAAGGGAGTGTACTGCTTTCCAACTAATCAAATACTGTGAAGCTTTGTTTTAGAGAGCTTTTTTGCTTCTGAAATAAGTTGGAGTAACTTTAAGTGAATGTAGACGAATAACAAGATTGGTTGAGTTGAGACGGCTGAGTTTGAATAGTACGAGACGATCTGGCAGTTGTATGGGGTAACATTACTTTTGAAAAAGTACTTTGTTTTATTGGTTGGCCTATTAAATGAATAAATATTATGTAATACAAAAGAGAAACAAAATACAATTATGGTTGCGTTAAAGGAGAAAGATTTTTTGAAAATATTTGTGATACGGTTCAGTAACGTCCTTTTTGAAGTTTTGTATGTATTTTAGCCAATGTATTTATTTTCGAATACTTAATCTCAGGTATAACATTTAGTATCAAGTGTAATTCTTGATGAAACCATCGTCCTCTTTTTAACGGAATGACTCAACTATAAACATAATTATCCGTTTATATCTCATATAACAATATTTTGTGATTTCAACACAAAATTCTGCTTTTGTTCTCGACGCTCGGTAATGTCTTTATGCGGCCACTAACGAGATATTATTTCAATTAAGTGCCTGATTTAGCTTCGCCGGAAAAACTCAAAACAATGAGGTGTCGACGATTGTGTCGAGAAAATAATGCGCAATGAACCGACTGATTTGTGAGCGAACCCACATAAAACAGTTTCACTGAATAACACTCAAATGAAAGCGCACTCGTTCATTTAACGAGGGACATACGTCACAACCGGTCACAAGTTTGAACCGTAAGTTATAAAGTATCGTTCACAGACAGTTATGACTAAGAATAGGCAAGGGGTATTAAGAGACACGTCTCAACAATTATACACGTCGTCGCTTGTCTTGTAAGACATCAAAATAAAATCACTACTATTTATGTATCTGAGAGCGTATTAACGGCACGCACCGCCACTCTTATAATGTAATAAATCGTCTGGAAAATATAACCGTCAGCGCTGTGTCATACGCATGTCGGAGATGCGCGCGCGCATCGCCCGCACCGCGCGCTCCCCCTGCGCCCGCGCCCCCGACCACGTCACGCATCCATACGCCATAAATTGTAAGACGTAAATAAAATCTGGCGTTCCATATTTTAAAACTTTATTTTAATAGGCCACTATTCAACGAGAAATTAAGACGTGTTTATTAGCTGAGCGCTCGTAATACAAACAAGTCCTTCCTTCATGAGTTACTTTGCTCGTCGTATCATAAATCTGTATTCACATCAAGTCACTACATAAACCTATTAAGTTGCTGCATCTATCTATAATATCTGAAACAAATTGTTTTATAAAATTATTCAACAGATAAATATTTTCTTCTTATTTTATACTGTCACAGTATTTTTTCCAGAGATAAGAAAAATGATTCCGTCCTAAACAAATTGGCTAGACGAAGGAAATGATACTTACATGATAATATTTCTGGTTCATATGCTAATCTTGAAGGAGATCAATAAGAACGACAAAATATCGTTGCGGAGCAAACATATTCAATAAGAATGTTTTTTCATCATAGTAGTCAGAAATATTTTCTTATCCCATAAAACAATTCGATGGAAATTGTATATTATCATGTAAGTAGCAATCTGGGTTCGAATTTATGTATCGGAAGAAGTGTATGGAAAAAGTTTTTTGCCGAAAGCGTATTCAGAGCATTCTTGATGCGTGCGCCACCCCTGACAATGTTCGTAAGTCTTTTTGTTCGGAGATTATAATAGCGCAGGTATACTATTATTGTAGAACAATGTTAAGTGGTCGCATACGAAGAAAACCCACAACAGCTGTCCTACTAATCAATTATGCGTCCTCATAATATGACTCTTGTCTTGACGACTATAAAATTGCCACACATAACATTTTTTCCTGTGCCAAAAATCAACATCATCTCGGACGGAATGTTAACAACATAATATTTTTCAGTGTGATCTTAATCTCAACAAATTGTTTAAAATGAAAATTTTTAATCGCGTTCCTTCAAAATGGAGAGTGTGACAATTCACAATTAACAAAACATAGGGGATTTTGAAGATCATCTTAAAACAATAGTCGAGATCTGAGAATGAAGCTATAATTTAATTTGCCTCACTTTGACTCGCTGCCAGAATGACTAATTCTCGCCAACATGTCGTGACTCTCGTATTATTGCAATATTTTCTGTTCAATTGTTAAAATTCAAATAGAAGTTGAGGAACTATTAAATAATGGACCACTAAAACATGTATTTTAGTGGGAATTAAGTGGAGATTCGCATTAATGTCAGTGTGTCAAGATTTCATTATACAAAACTGGGATCGTCCATTTTTATTACAATGACATGTGCCCTTAAACCTCTAAATATCACTGTGATTATTTTAATTTGTTTTTATTTGAAATTAATTATATATCACACTTCTTTTTATATTTATGCTCATTCAATCTACCGAAAATTGCCTACTGCTCTAAATTAAAGAGCTTTCATAGTGCTCTGCGACTTTAAATTTTATTTGTTAGCACTAAGGGATTACTGTCCTATAGTCTTTTTTACAGATTGGTGACAATGGGCTTTACACGGCTTAAAACGAATTTAAGACAACATTAATATTATGAACACATAACATTCATCTACGAAATAAAATTGAAGCGTATGATAGTCGATATTACAGCAACCAGCCCACCTGTTATCAAGACCGCAGACGGATTTGGTGTGAGCGTCGCGCGACACGACACGACTACGTGACGACAACTCGACAGCGACACACCGAACGTGCAACAAACGCGAAATTCCTCCAACACGTAATAAAATTTTATAAAACCGCGGTTATCGTAAACAGAACAAATAGCAAAGTTTATGAGCCATTCGTCGCGCTTTTCCATTTGCATGATACGAGTATGTCATAGGAAATACGTATCGTACGCGGCTACGGGTTATGGCGACGTCCCAGGTCATCGCACTAAATTATTCGTCTCGTATAAATTTGTTTATGTTAAAGTTATGGACAGTTGTCAGACATCGTCAAATTTCCAATTCCATTCTGGTACAAAAGTTGCTGCGATTATTTTAAGTCTATTTTCTTTACGACTTTACTTACGCGATGCTTGTTTTTATTGAAATAAATATCGTGTTACAAGTGATAAATACAATATTGGCTATCAGGCGGCTAGTAACAGTACGGGTAATATATAATTCGAGGCTGGGTTCTATTCACCCGATCTCATCCCGTTCCGCCATCTCGACATCCATAAACAATGTGTGAACATTCATAAAGAGAAGAATAAGAATAGACAATAAAACGTCAACGTACGAGTACCATGCGGCGTATTTACAAAAATTATTGAGGGACGCATTTAGAGTTGTTAGCGCTTCTTTATAATAAAACGGTTTTAACAAAGGCCTATTAAAAACTGAAGTCATAACAGGAAACGTGATACAGTGGCCCGTGGGTAGCGGGATCACCTCTTTCATCATAAAAGCGCGGTGAGCGGCAGCTGGCGCTTCACTTTATGTGGTTTCTGAAGATCTTCTCTTTAATAATCGTGTTTATTTTTATATGTGGAACACCCGTAACTTGAATGACTATGAGCATGTGTCGTTGACTTGAGTGGACGCTTCGTTTCCATGTCTCACTCATTTTAGTGTTAGCGAAGCTTTTGTTTAAAATGTTAAATGAAAAATGTCAGTTGTATTTTACTAATGTAGGTACGTTTCTTCACGATATTAAAGTTACCAGCTAATCTAGCTATTGAAGGCATACAAATAAGTGACGACTTTGTTGACGTTTCTAAAGAGTTCATTGTTCTACTACCGTCGTAGCGGCGTGCTACGAAGTGTCTACGACCAAAAGTACCTTAACTGTAAACTTAAAATCGAGTCCAAATACGAACAGACAAAGATATTATGGGAAGTGTAGGGATCTCCTCTAGGTGGGTTACAAGAACAATATTAGGCAGGAGGTAGAGGCTCAATAAAGACATGTACCGGAACAGTGGGTAAGCAATAAGCCTCCGTCTGCTAATAACAACAGCGGGATCGACGACGATATCTCAATATCGTAGGTGCGAGCAGTTAATTAACACATGACGCTTGTCGTGGAAATAGAATTCCTGTAAGCGAGTGGTGCGCGCGCGCCCCGGGCCACGCGCTCCCGCCGCTCCTGTTTGTTTACAAGCAACGAGACTTCATTACGCCGCCGGCTAATGTATTCAGCTTCAGCCTCCACGTTAACAGCGACACTTCTCGGAATCAATATGCTCCTTGTATGTTTTGATTGGCTGTCGCCTCGCCCCGCAACACAATCCCGCCCTAATCCACCAACGCATAAAACACACTTTTCCACACCACCGCCACATAACTTTAATGACACCGAATACAACGAACGGATTTCAGTGTTAATACTTGCCAGGGATAAATTTCCTATAGTGGTAACGACCTCTGCATTGAACTTGTCCAATTTTAGGGTTAACGCACATTAATTTGTTTTATTAACGGCTTTAAACGTTTAACCGTTTCCTGTCGTCAATGCTCTGGTTCGTATCATTCGATTGTGTGTTTTGTTAGTTACTAATTCGAAGCAGAATAGACCAACAATATGAAAACAAATGAAACAATGATTTGTGCTTAACGGTAACATTACCTTTAAACAAACAGATGTGTGGGGTGCAATCAAAGCCACAAAACAGTGTTGGCTGACACAGCGTAGGAACATTGCCAAATCCATCGAAGCGACTTCTGATCCCTGCGCGCCCCCAAAAATAATAATGTTTCATCTTATAAAAATATTTCCCTTACGACTGTCGCGCGGTATATCACGGTATTTGTCACAGAGGATCACCCTTTATGTTCGTTTCCAGTCAAACCCCTTAGATAAGCGAGCCTTTTATATGCCAAATATAATATATTATGGTTTACAATTCTTGTTCAATCTTAATGTGGATAAGGCATTCTTAGAATTTTAAAATAATTTAAGTTATTTTAACCCATTTTATAGGGCAGCAGAAAGGCAGCAAAAACTCATAACTCAAACATGGGTAAATAGTTAAACTAGTATTTTCTGTGTTCATTTGTGAAGCACCAACATTAAAGTTATTGTCAAACAGACTGGCGATGGCGTGGCGAACGCGAAGCGAGGCGTTTTTGTTTGTAATGTATGGAATTGTTTGAAGCCAGTTACACAGACTATCTGATCGCTTTCGCTTTTTTATGTGACTGGATTCAAACAATTCCATTCAATACAAATAAAAACGCTTCGGTTCGCATTCGCTTCGTCTGTCTGTTTGACAAATAATTTTATGTTTGCATTTAGAGCAAACCTTGTCATAATTTAACAAAATAATACTCCAGAAAAGACAAATTAATTGTATACTAATCTTGACTTTAATTTTCCTGTTATGGAATTAAGTACTTTTAAGAAAATATTGTTGAAAAATGAAAGCAAGAAAGAGACGCGTATCCACAGTCAGCTTACAGGCACGAGCCATTACTTCCAACATATGAGCAAAGCAAAAATATCAGCGTATTATGGGTTATCAGAGGCAGTCGCGTCTCCGAGACTCCGGCCGCCATTCATGCCGCTCCGACTTAATGGATTGCTCGCTTTCATATTCCGAACGTACGCTATGTTTGCGCTCCTATGATCACGTATAGTGATTTAACGCTTTATGCTTCCTCTACAACATGTTTGTGACATCGCACTACTGGAAATTACAACTAATGTGACAAAATAAAATTTACATTTCAACTTTCAAACTAATAGCATTTCCCGGTACAGAAGCTTGAAGAGTGCGCGTGTCACCCATCTGTTTGCACGTCTATAGCTCCCCTTTCATATGAGAGACGAAAACAAACAGAGAATGTGCCAAATAGCAAACAATATTATACGGAATGCACAATAATATCAGTTCCGCCGGTGTGGGTGCGGGCTCGCTGTTTGCTTCCGCGAATAAATATGAAATTCGAAGAGTCTCGCCTCACGAGCTCACACCCGGAGAGCAAATATTATGAGAGTTTGCTTTGGTAAAATGATAACTGTCAAGATTGAAAATTTGGGTTTAGCCGCCGGCAGGGGAGTGTTATTGAATATATGACACGTTCCTAGACGAGTGGCTTTTTATAACAAAGCTACCTATAACGGAGGGTAAGTACCCATAAAGGTATTTTCTTTTTTCAGGCACTCGTAGTAGCTTTGCCATAATGATTTAGTTAAATATACGTTTTAAATAAAATCTCAAAATTTAAGTATTTTAGCAAGTTTTTTTACCATAATTGGTCAAAACACTTTAATAGAAACTTCTGTATTCTGAACCCACATACAGTAAACCCTCTGCTAGCCCAGGTGACATCACATGTGGCCGCCTGTCAAAACACCAGCCACCGTCATCTTCATCAGGTTCACCCCAATCTTGAATATTTTACACTAGATTGACTCAATGAAAGTTTCGTTTTGTTGACAAACGTTGGCTGCCCCTGGGAGTTTGCGATTTTATCTATGGATGAATATCATATTTCTTGATATGAAAAGAGTTTTCTATTTGAACATAGACCGATCTTATCAAATGCAAACCTAAGCTGATAAATTCAAGTATTCCGATTTGTTACAATAAAAAATGGGATGAAAAGTTATTGTTGGACTCACACAGGAAAAAAAATAAAAACATAAGAATGATACAAATAAATCAATCATAATTTATACCGACCAGGCGTATTCAAGCCTATACGTATCTGGAAAAGATTTCAGAAAAATTGAAATGTACAATATAATGTTTCGAAACAGTTCACTTCAAAATCTACACTAGAAATTACACTGATCACCCCTCATATAAAAATATCAAACATTATTTGGCACCATCAATAAAATATTACTTATCATTTGCAACAGCGAGCTCTACAAGTTAGTGCAGGCCCCTGCTCGTCACAATCCCGCGATCCCGGCGATCCCGCGGTCCCCACCTTATCATCCCGTGAGAATAACTTTCAGATTTATGTGCCACGTAAAAGTTTATGTCGTGCTTTGTTTCGTGCATGCCATTTTATTGTTATCAACTATTTCGACAACTGAGCGGGAAAGGGGACACTTCTATGATATTTATAATTATGTTTTGCGTATTCCATTTTCGACACAATTTTCCTGCTTTGACATTTTAAGAACTTCGTTGAAACCGGTCAATTTAAAAGGGCGAAGTTATGATTTGTGTATGTTATGTATTTAGGTATGTTATGACAGTAATGATTTTACATTAAAATATCCAAACCAGTGGAATTACAGTCCGGAAAATCAGAGTTTTTTATTGCCCATTTTACAAAGCCTGGATATTAGTATTCAGATGTCAAAATCATTAGAACCACCTCAAAACGTCAGGAATTCAAATGCGATGTCAGTCAAAATTGGGGCATCGTAAACCAAAACAACTGACGACTGACAGACAAACGTCAACCAGATAGGACAGGTAAAGTTAAAGCCAATGCAGGGGAGAAAAACAGTAAAAAAAAACTTATTTTTCATTTTGATCTTACCACCAGGTCCACAGGTAAATCTTTTATATTTTGATCTTACCACCAGGTCTACAGGTAAATCTTTTATAATTTACTAATAATAAAATTAATGGTACGAGTTTCTACAGCTAAGAAATTATTTTATTTCTAAGTAACTCTTTCAAGCGACAGGACTCTTTCTGCCTAAAAACTGCCCAGTTCTTGAACATACTCTCTACATTCCGTGGCCGCGGTGATTTTATTTGGCAATTCCACAAATAACTTTCCTCTCTAAAATTAAGTTTAAGTGAACAAAGATTTCCTTACAAATGAGTATCACAGTATAACTTAGTAAAACTTCATAATGAAATGGCATTACGAAAAACGGCAAGAGCCCCATTGTGTCCTATCCTGTCATAAATGCTGACTTTACCCATAGATCTAGTACCTAAGCTTCGTCAGAAACCCCTGCTGAAGAGACACATCGATATTGACAAAACGAGATTTGATGTGCATCTAATCGTTTATCGTTTGACGACACATTGAAATGATCTGGACCCCAAGGTAAGAGCTCCGGAGTTGAGTGGACGATAATAGAGAAACGTCTTTACGAGTCCGACACCCGCTTGACACATCAACACTACACAGACATTGTGCGCCCGGCGCTGATAGAGATGTGGAACACTGTGACAGTGACGTCGCTTGTGTGACAAACTTAGAAAAAGGGTGATAGGAAAGCACACTTAATTATCTTAAAAAGTGAACCAACCTACCATTTAACTTCATTGTAGTAGTTTTCTGAAATATATCTGAATTACACAATGTCGAAACTATTTTGCGGCAAAGATAACAATGGCCTTGATTACTGCGGAATACCTAAGAAAAGAAACGTTACAGTCATAAAAGATATGTAGGGTATCAACAGCTCCGATGTGTGGTCGAGACAGCCGCCACTTTCTGCAATGTCATCGGTGCATATAAAAAGTTATGACCGCTGGCAATATTTCCGAGAGGAGAGGCGGCCGGCGAGCGCTCGTAGGAAACGATATGCAGTAAACGGTCGGGCGTGCGGTCCCGCGGGCCCAGTGCGCCCCCGCTGACCCGCCCGATTTTATGCCAATTTTCATAAAAATAAATCTGACTCGCGTTGATTGAACCAGTCGCCGGGCCGCGTTTCGTGATCGACTTTCTATTTTATTGTTATTAGCTCAGTCGCGTAAGGGTACGAATTATTGTTTTGCCATTTGTCCCCAAAAATAGAAAAGGCTATCCTCAGACGAAGGTATAACTTGTATGACAGTCAATTTATTCGAAACTGGCTTGCGTTTTCTTGTGTACTTCGTGCGCGCAGATTTTATCAGAACAAGATTGTGTATGGCAAATAGGCAATTCTGCAATTCTAATTATAAGAATGCGACTGCAAGATAAAAAGCCCATGTTTCGAAGTGTTCATTACAGACAAAAACAATGCAGGGACAACTTGAAAAACTGTTGCACTATAAAGGACGAGACGTGAATGGATCATTGGTTGAGTTAATAACCGGCCGCTACAGCGCGCTGCGACCGAGCGGCCGCTATCGCTGTTAACATCAGATGGAACAAGTGTTATGGCATCGTACGCTGCCTTATACGATTGAAGGCATTCCCGGAGAGATATTCCGATGCTATCGGCGGCCACACACGGCAGCCCAACAACCAGCAAGCATAACTAGCTGACGCCGGACGCCAATTTGCGACACTTTTACGCTCATAACAGCTTCTGATACCATTTATGTTACACTATGACCATTTGGAGACGTGTTTTACTTTAATCCACCTTCATTTCAACGGTAATAAACGCCACACCACATAAAATCCCTTTTATGTATCTGAGTATTAATTTAAAAAAATAATTAAGTACATATGTACACAGATAAAAAGGAATACAAGATGATACGTCTGAACAAAAGTGCAGGGTAGTCAAAGAAGCATGGCGGGCGATCGTGATTTATCGTCGGCCGCTTTTGAATATTAAATAATCTTTAATGGGAGCGCATGATCGGCCCATTAGCCGACGTCGCTCCTTTCACGTTTAATAAAGAGTCATTTATAAGCCAGCGACGCTTTTCCCTTATCTGGGCGAAGTATGTCGCGCGACTGAGAGGTGCCGCCCTATCAGGATTAATTCATAATTTTATCCGTGTATGTTGATGTATTCAATGTTTTTGGAATCGGAATGTACACAATTAAATACGTCAATCTTAATTATCATACAAACACAATTATCAGGCTAATGTCTCCGGGCTCTATTATAATGGTGTCCTGCTACTTCGAGCGCTACTACAGCTATAAGTTAACCTCACAAGTGTAGGTTTGATTCCCACGACGGGTAAGTATCACCTCATTGAATCATTAGGAAATTACCCCGTTTCCTCGCGCCGACAACGACTGATCACGTCTAATGTCGCTCCTTTGAACCTCGGACACAAAATTGTTCCACAAGTATTATTAACCATGAGAACAAGATTACGTGGTTACATTGTATAGATGTTAATGAAACAGTGCTCATTTAAGGTAACAGGATTTCATAGTTGCGAATGTACATAAATTGGATTGGCAGGAAAATGATTTTCATTTGCTTTATAGGTGTATAAAAGAAAATGATTTTCTTTTAGATTCCAGTCAGTATAATCGTATGGCACATCGGATAGCCTGGCATTTTTGAAGATTTTAGGTTACCTCTCATTATTTAAGAAGAATTGGCAAATCGAATAACTAAAAACCAATATGTTAATTGCGAGTCTCTTATTTAAACATAATTCTTCAAACGCCAATTAAAAGCACAACCCAAGACGAAAGAAACTCATTTTGACCATTACCCGTCCCAATACACTTCGCAAAAACAAATGAGTTATAACTAACACTCTCCATACTGAGCCACTGAATGCGTGTAATTATGAAGATTAATCTGGCCGCTGCTCGAAGGTTAACATAACTTGAGGGCGCACATCGGCGGTTACGACTTCCTAATGACACTTCGATCGCGGCCGCCGCTCATTATCGCAGAACATTCGATCGGCTCACTCGAGTTATTCCTCTTAATATCGCGCCGACGGTGGCTGAGCGGTCAGGATATTGTCACGTATGCGCCGCGCACTGCCGTAATTATATCGGCGCAATTAAAGACCAACTAATATATTATAATCGTTCTGTTAGCATCAGTGCTTTTTGTCAGAGCACCGGGAGCCGACAGCGTTCCGCCGTTCACACACTCATCCCCGTAACACCCTATTACGATTGAAACTGATTGATCAGGAATGTTCTAGGAATAGTTCACTCGTTCGCTATGTTCAGCAACGTACGCTGCAGTCAACTAGAATGAAGAATTTTGACAAAGCATTTTCTAACATTAAGCGCCTATTGGAATCAAATTCGTAGACCCAATGTTTCCACCATTTCCGCATTATCATAGCAGTTGCGTCCGTCGTTCCCGTAATAAGGAATACAAAGCCATGTAAAAGGAAACCTCCGCAACGCTTACATAAGAGCAATAAATTACATGGTGGAGTCGTAGTGATGTACATTAGGCAGTCTCGTCAATGTGACTGCCTAATAAACGGGTAGGCTGCGGGGCAGTTTGATTTCCTCGCGAATCATGAGAAAATTATTCTGCAGACGATCCAGCCGCTTTGAGAACATCCGACGGATAAGAATAATTACTTACATTGATTGAACCCTTATAATCTGAGTTTATTTAATAGTCGACAGATGTTAATCGGTGCGCCGACTATAATTACGCTTCGATTCCTGACGAGAAAAACGCTGAAGCGTACCTCTATCAAATACAGAACAGATTTATACAATATGCCTGCCTACATGTAGGCTATGCAATAAGTAATATACAGACTTTATGTTATGTCAACATAGTAAGCACTTATTATTTGCTCACGTTATTTGCCTGTAATAGTAGATTATTAACCAAGGGCTGTATGACATCAATTGCATACGAGGTTTTTGGCGCCTGAGCGAAGCGAAGGCGCTAATTAACCCGAGTATGCAATTGATGCTTACGCCCGAGATAAATACTCTGCTTTACATATCGATTGTGAGGTAAGTAAACAACAAGACAGCAGGTTCCAATGAACATTTATTAAGAAGAAAAAAATGTGTATTTAATTAAAATTAATAGTAAAATTATTACAATTTGTAAGAGATATGGTCACGTTCTTTTTAGGTATATTTATAGTTTGAATATGAGTTTGTGATGATAAGACTTGAGTTTGAGTGACTTGAGGTTCACTTGGTTAATAATCTACTATTGAAAAAGAACTCAACCAAGAAAATTAATTATTTTCGCGATGCTTTCGCGCCTACTAGTAGACTGCCTTTTTTTTTCACGCACGCAAGCGCGTCAAATCTTGCTGGCCAGTTTGATTTTTAAATCGATTTCATCTAACATACGATGTGGAAACAAATAGTTCCATATTTAAAATAAAATCTTTATAAAATAAATTGTCTAGATTCCAATTCGAGTAATTAATCGATACCGAGAAAAAAAAATAACTTTTTAAAAATATTCTTCGTGCAGTATGAGTATGACAGTTCTTTTTTCAAATTCCAAAACCTATGCTGTAATGATAGTCATACACCCCGGCATTCAGGGGTGTAAGGGTGTACTTACAGAGCAAGAGATATGTAAAGTATTTTAAAATGGACAATAGAAGCTATCTTGAGTGTGAAGTTATAATATTTTCCGAGATCATAGATTGGCTACCTACAAAGTGATGGTGATGAATAACTTAACATTTATCCTCAATTAGTTTGCATTGTAGGGAAATTGAAACAATCGCTTTGGTATCTTCTGATCCAAGTTAGGTAAGAATTTAAGTTTGCTATATTAAAACTGAAAAACAGAAAATAAACTTATTTACATAATAATACATGTGACCGTTACTGATACCTTTACAAGTTACAGTTACAGTAAAAAACGCCGATAAAAGTGCATAACTATTAAAATTTACACGGTTGGTTCACAAGGTCATAAATATCACTCAAATGTTTCACAATACATCGAGAAATGGGAAGTTGTATTCGTAACAAAACGGCATAGCTGTTTTAATTAGAGTTCATAGTAACGTGTCGGGTGTGGGGTTTATTTTACCATTTTTCCATTGTATGTAAAGCAGGCTGGGAGTTCATCCATCACTTCATATTCGCGGCTTGCTGACGGCGCGGGATTGCTCCGTGCCGCCCTACTGACCAGACACACGCTAATTGGATCAACATTGAAAGAATACCTCCGTTTAATTATCGTACGAATCCGAATTAGGAACTGAATTTTGTTCTTCGTCATCTCCGCCGTTGGCATTCGTGTTGCTTTTCATGCAGAAATGTCAACAACCTGGAGGTGATGCGGACCTGTTTACAATGTCAGCAATGCGCATTTTAATGATTAACGACTCAAATCTTCCAAAAAGTGAAAAGACTGATATTTTCTAAAAATCTTTATACCTAGATAGTTCTCAATGGAATATGCGATGCCGAGACATTTTCTAATGGTTTGCTAAAGCTGTCTTTTATATCTAAGGCTATCTCTTATGTTGGGATCTAGACGATCGATTCCTTTATCTATTGTTCCTGTAAAGTTGTAAATCATTATCGCTGGATCTAATTCTTCGTTCAAGATCAGAAGATAACGAGTAACAATAGCAATAGGACACATGTTGGCGATGCGGGCCACAGTTAGCAACCGATATCCTGTTCCTTGCAGCATATCCATGTATTTAAATATCAAAGTCATAAATGCCATACGCGTGCTTGTTAACGCGCTCATGTAAATTCTAATCCTTGTTGCATTTAGAACGGGGCGGCCTAGTAATTATGTGCTTTCATTTGTCTGCTTCTCGGAACAAACGAGCGCGCCCCGGCGTGTAAGCCCGCTCCATGTAAAGCAGTTAGCAGTACTCTAATCTCGCACTGCCATTAATTTAAAGAATACGTCTGCGTAACCGACTTTACCAACAACGTCGAAACACAATTCTCCTTCACATTTTCTTATTTGCATATTAAAATAATTTCGAGTAAACGCAATACGTAAGTCGCCTTCCACCCGCATTCGACTGTTTCTGAAACGCCATGCATGGTCATTTGTTGCCATACGAAAATAGACTTTGTTCTAGTTACCTTTAATATGATATCTGTTGGAGATAATTGAACAGTTTACGCTTGTCTTGTACTAAAAACGTGGAGAACGATGACAGATAAAGGCGGGTTGTGCGCCCAAATAGATAAACTAGTGTGGAAATTAATGTCTACATTTACTGGTGCATGAAGTTTGTAGTTAATTATAGGTTTATAGTTATTCGCTTTTTTAAATGCGTATAACTACCACAAAAGCTAACCATTATCGTTTTAAAAGGAAGTGTATAAATTATCCATAGTTAGCGGCTTATCAGTGGGCAGACAAATATTTATCAACTGAAGTAGGATTCCCTCTGAACCGTGAAATTGTAATGTACAGGTGAGCTTTGAGTGGTATTATGACACCCGTATTTTATTAGCGTTACTTTGTTTGCTTTAGTCATTAATTCGTTGATATGAAACCGGTTGTTGGGGAAGAAATGCAAAATATTTAAATTTTCATTATCATACTTATCGATTTTATGAACTCAAAAGATGCACATGGGTGTTATAACTAAGTATTTAGGATTCGTGCGTATTAAAGTTTGTAGATTTTGTAGATAGTGAAACTTAGGTATTTTCAAATTTGAGCTGTAGCTCCTAATCGGTCTCTGGAGAATCTTTTCGCAAACTAGGAACTATTATTATATATTTCCGAAAATTAGGAAAACTAAGTAAAATTATAAGATAAGTTTTCCATGTAAAGAAGACATAATATTTATAATTCTTAGGGCGACTTTCACCAAAAGTTTAAAATTTTATTTAAGGACAAAATTCAATACAATTTTATGCTTAAATAAAATTTTAAACATGTTTAACTTTTGGTGAAAGCCGTCCTTAAACTTGTAACTTTTGTAAAAAAATAAATTAATCTTATTTCAACTTACCTATTCCACTTATTAGCTAATCTCACATCACTAGATAGTACATACAATCCTGAACATATGTTAAGAAAACTATGCGGGAAAGCATTCCTGTAGCGTGTAGCGAGGGTTCCCATACGTGCTCACTCACCGTGCTGCACTCGTTTAATAAACATATTAATATTACCAAGCCAGCACTCCGCGTCCGATACACCATCTAAAAACAACACTGTTATGAATTACTAATTTTACGACGGCCATTATGTAATGTAATTATACGTTATAATTTTATGATACGTCCATTTAACAACTTCACACATTTCACTTAACACCTTTTAAACGCTACAGTAATCGTACGTCAATTTATGCATGTTTCTTAACATTTTACACGTGTAAGTACTTATGTTACTTATTCATTGTTGAATACATTCCTTACACTAATGAATGAAAACATTTTTAATTATTTTTAATTTTTCCGTCAGTTTAATATTCAGGAATGTATTAAACATTGTATGATAACGAAATGTCAGAGTTCACGATTAAAATAACATTTGGTTACATCACAATATGTCATACCTATGTTATGGGTAACGTAGGGCTGACCGGTGACCGGTGCGCCGCGCCGTGGACGCAACCCTAACATACTTTAACACTTCACCAATTTTTAACGTTTGTAGAGTCAATTAATTACAGCATAACAGAGGGCTAGTATCGCAGCTACTAATAAATGCAGTCGATATCGGCGTTAAATTTGTTGCGTCGCGTCGCCGCCGATGAATTGTATTCAGTTATTATCTATGGTGCTGGTAATTTTTTTCACACATTCCAGGGAGGCGACGTGCCGTGGCGGGGGGTGGGGGGCTGGCACCCGCCGGGAGGCGCTCGCGCGTGAAATTATTATCATATAATACCCCGCTTTGAACACTGCGCGATTATTCAAATGCTCATCGCAATACTCGAGGCCCGAGCCGAGCGCTGCGTCCTCTCACAGCCGGCTTTCGCGCACACATTCTTGGATTCCTATTCCACGCCGTCTTTTGCTAAAACTTGTCAAATAAATTCATGTATAATGCACGAGAATTGTCATGTGAGCGATAAGCAAATGACAGAAAATGTTATGTAAATTCAAAGTATCCATAATCCTTAGTAAACACCTTCATAATGTGAGCCTGCGGGAGATACCGGCGGGAACGTGACTTATTCCCGCTGATAAAATAATGCTTTGTCTACACTAAGTATTATGGCTTTTTATAAATGAAATATGTAGCCACGATATGAACGCAAAAAGGTGTTTTAATCTTTTATGTGCAATAAAACATTAACTTGCAGCATTTGGATCTAAATACGTACCTATCTGATACAATGTCCAACTCACAATTAAGAGAATAAGTAATATTAAAAGCTATTTTATAAGCATTTGTTCTACGTATACGACCGACGCAATTCCATCAATCTGTCCAAATGTGAGCTAGACAAGTGTGTTTTCCACTGTGTACGACTCACTACAAACCGTGTTCTTTTCTCACAAGTTAAAACACACTCAATTACCTACACTTAACAGTCAGTTAAGTTGGAGAATAGATTTCACATGAGTTTTAAGATAACTGTGGTTGACAAAATTATATTCACACAAAGTCAATGTCATCGTGGAAAACATGGACTGAAAGGATTTCCCTGACTAACACTGAAAGGTATCGTAACTCGTTCACTGACTCGATTATAAAGTGGAAATTTAATTATAAAATAGTACTAAACTTAAATAAACTTGTGAGTTTACCCTCCGGCCGACTTGACGTAAACTTGGCAAGTGGAAAAGGGCCCGAGACGTAAAGTAAGCGTTATCTACGAGTATATTTTGCTTTGGACTCTTTATGAGTTTCAAACGAGATCCGTCACGCGACGTTAACTCGGAATAGATGTGATAAAGTGGCCGCTAATCTGTCCTATTGGGGCCGCACTTAGTACACTTTATTAATCACAAAGCTTACAAATTACACTATACTTCCTGCGGCGTGACACCTCGCCGAAGCGTATGTTAATTTTATTGTCGACTCTATTGGACGATTTGGACACCGTGACAACTTTTGTTGGGGTGGAAAGTGCTTGAATAATGTAAATATAAATTGCCCTTTTTATTTTTAACTTTAAGGGCCTGTTTCACAATCGCTAAGTAAAGTTATAAGTAAGCTACTTTGAACATAACTGCTCAGTAAACAAGTAATTTGCGTTTCACAATCCCTCAGTAAAGTTAATCAACACAAAATCTGCTTAGTAAATTAATCATCGGATGGACTGCCAAGTAGTCGTTTACTCGACAAGTAAATTTGCCAAATGTCATAAACCCAAGCGCCTATCAATATTTTTTCGTTTTAAAATGGATATTATGGAAGATGAGTTTGATGAATTTTTTGATCGCGTGACGGGACCGCGTAGGGAACCAATATTTCGAAATCGTTCGAATAATATGAGGAATATGACGATACTGAGTTTTTTATAAGGTCACCTTGGATCAAGTTTACTATGTACCTATTTTCATGGTAAAAAAGGGTTTTTTACCTTTTTCTGGTATTTGGTCAGAGTCAAATACGCTGTCCATTCCATCCACTGTTAGTAAAATCATGTCTTTTACTTTTTCTTCACTTGGTGATAATGTTAGAGCGGTACTTGGACCGCCTCCCGTACGATACATTTCTGCCAGGATCGCCGCAGACTTCTTCCTCGTTTCCCGCTTTATTCCATCGTATTTTATCTTTAATGCTTTCGCACTACGAAATCGAACACTACTTTCAGTAAATTTCAGCAAAGTTTTCGTAAAAACTCCATATCGCGGTATGACATTTGAATTTAACCGACTGAAACTTGACATTGACAAGACAATTCGCTGCGTTCCATTCCTACAGAAACATTGATTCATAAATATTGATAAAAAATGAAATGTCATATTATACGCCAATCTACTATTTTTACATCAAAATTATCTTATTTAATACTCGGTAAGTATAACGAGAAACATTTTTAATGATTATTCTGCGATTATTACACACTTATAAGATACTTAAATTTTGTCGTTCATTGAAACGAAACGTTAACCTTCTATTGGTGACGTGCCGTCAATTTGACACCTATTAACTAAAACCACTGAATATGTGTCGAACAACTGTTTGCCCTCACTTGCACTTCTCAGTAGCTGCATTTAGCTCAGTTTGGCGTCCGATTTAACAAAAATTGGTCATTGCAAACGCACAGATGATGAGATATAAGATACCCGACGTCAATTTGACGTCACGTCACCAATAGTGTCCGTAATTTATACTATTATCAAGTTGCAATTTTTCACTGAAAATTAATCCAAATGACGAAGATTACGATTATTAACACTGAGATTTTAAAACAAAATAGCAGTAATGAGTTTGAACAGAATCACTGAGTGGAATCTGATCGTAACACGAAAAGTGACCAGAAAGTCCAGAACCTGACACGGACTCCGAGGATGAGTTTTTTAGTAATTTGAAAAATGATAGGGTTTTGTTGCTCAATAAGTGCCACAAAAAATAAAAAAAGAACATCACATCTATACAAGTAGTGCAATAATCCTGCCTTTATTACCTAAAATAAAACCCACTCCTCACCAAAATTTATCTTTTTTTTTCCACTGTATTAGTATGTTAAATCATTTTTTTTCGTTACTTATTAAAGTATCAATAAGAACTGATCGTTGGATTTCATTTTGATTTATTTATTTAATTTAATCTTCATTGATTTCAATATCTACAAAAATGCAACTTGAATATTAATACTAAGTTTGTGTTAATAATATACGTAAAATTTTCTATTGTAATAATATATAAAAAGTGTTTAATTTATGAAAGTAAGATATCTACTTGTAAATAAAGCCATTTGTTTCATCTCCATGCACTTAGTTGTCCTGAAATTCGACTTTGCAGAAGTACGTCAAAATGACGGTACGTCACCAGAACTGTTACTCAATCTGACGTCACCAGTAGAAGGTTAAACTCTAATGTTGCCAGCACACCCTTGAGTAAGTATTAATTAGTTACTCTTTACTTTAATTTACTGATTGGGTGATTGTGAAACGCAAAAAAAGTTAACGAAAGGATTTAACCCCTAAGTAGTTAACTCGTTGAGTAACTACTTAAACCTTTACTTATTGATTGTGAAACAGACCCTTAGTCTTACAAGAGTTATTTACTTCTTTATTTGTCATGTATCATGTGTACCTCTACCTATAAATAAACGCTAGAAGATTTCTGAAATAGTAGACGTAGACGGTACTCTCACAGTTCTCTTCAGAATTTAGAATCTTCAGTGCTGTTTGCAAACCCAACAGAAGTGCATTAACTATGCATTAGACATTCGATCTCGATGTTCGGTACAAATATATTCACAATACCAATTTGTCATCGTGTCTTTATGTAGCAGTAGATAACCACCAGCGGGTCGTTAAAAATATGTTGGTACGCCTCGGTGAAATAGTTTCGGCATTAAAATAAGGTCACCTTGGATCGACCTTCTGTCACATAAAATTGCCATGGGATATTTATTGTTCTTATCGGGACGCATTTTGTTCAAAGTGTTTATGCACAATTTTATACTTTAATCGCAAAATTTACACTTTAAACGTGGGGTTCTCGACATGACGCCTTATGCAAAGCAGGTGCTACCTGATACGTGAGTTCACGAACAGGGTTACAAACGGTGTAAGGCTCGCGGGGAGGCTCACGAAAATTTGTTTAATACTCGTCGTGCACAAGGAACAAATTCGTTTCCATAACCTTTCGGCCGCTCCATCTGTTCGGAATATGCAAAGCGCAAAAAATGTAATACAATAATGGTAATTCTATTTTAAGCGCTTGTAAGTCACATTTTCGTTAAGTTTTCCGCTCACTTACAGCGGTTTACAACCGATCGCCGCTTATCGGGTGTCGATCGCGTATCGCCATCATAAAACGCTCATATCGGGTAGAAATGAATATAAAATCGTAATAAAGACTGAGTCGGCCGCGTAACCGCGTACGTAGGTAGTACGAGTACTTATTAGTATTTGGAGATAAAATGAAGTTGGCCCGCTTTGGGCAATTTATTGGGGTAAGTTATGGGCGGCGCGCGGGCTCGAGCGGCTAATTTATTCGCCGTGCACATAAATTACTTGATTATGAATTCAAGTTAGCTCCACTGAATTGTTTGTCTGTTGTTGTAAGCAGCGCTTTTGTGTAACAAACAAGGATATTAGAATTTACCAGATTCTTGTCTTATAGTACCGCGCATAAATTACGGTTTGTATGTAGACGCGAGCAGGAGAAATGGTACGAAGTTTTATAAGTGAACAAGAGGCTTCGTTTTGTCGCTTCTTCGCTAAGGAGAGGCGGTTGACAAAACGGAGGCTTAATGGTAACATTGCCATTAAATCTAATGCTTAGTAAAAAAAGATAAATGAGGAGTGAAAGTAGAGACAATGTAATAAAAAGCAATAGTAGGGATTATGTAGAACACCAATGGTAATGCGGAGTTGTTTTCCAGGCGGTACTAACGCGCCGCAAGTCGCTGCAGCGCGGAATAATCGCGGATACCCATAAAAGATGTAATTTCAGATAAGCTGAAACAGACGAGCCCCGCCCCCTGCCTCCCGCCTCCCACCCCTCTTCCTAGCTGCCTACTTTCTAATGACTAATTATTATGCTGTGCGTTCCGAGCTTTAACGTCAGCGAGTGAAGCCTACCTGCTATACTTGGCTACAGTTTGCGCCGCGACTATGTTTATTTGTTCGAACGTACCGTTACTTGACGCTTTTCTTTTACTTTTTTGAACTTTTCCTGTTGTTGTGCAGACGTTGTAGTTTGTTTTCCAATGAACAATGTAATAATAATAATAAACACTGTTAGTTGTTTACTTGTACGAAGATGCATGTTTGATTCAATTACTTATCATATTTATGGTTATTAATAATTCTCATCTGTCATTCTAATATTAAACGTTTCCTTTGAATAAACAAGAACACCTTCCGCTGAAACAACGCTAATGTGGTTTTAATTGAAAATTATTATGCTCGGCGCCTCGGTTTCGCATGAGAGGCATCTATCGAATGGTAAGTTCCGATCACCGATATGGGCATGAATAACTTGTAATTGATAATGAAGTTTAGTTGCTTATGACAGTAGTGTGGTGTGGAGGGGCGCCGGCGCCTGCGCGATGACGCCGATAGGGGGCGCCGGCGGCGACTGCGCCGATGTGTGATACCGGCATTACCATAAGGCTCGCACACTGCTCTTCTGCTTCATCTGTGATTACAAGCTCTAATGTATTATTGGGTCCTCGCTAATAATTTGTTAGATACGTGAAGATCATTGTAATACGCTTTTAAAGGGGAAAATTGTGATTTAATGCACTAGTATCAACCCCATTAATATTCTATTGCGATTTACGAATTTATCGTATGAGAGAAGTTTACATAACTGTACGAAAACAAGTTTGTTTTTTTAAATCTTCAGAGGAAACTTGTGTGGAAAATTAAGAAAAATCGTTTACTTGGTAGTACGTCATACAGTACACGAAAAAATCTGGAAAACATAAATCTCTCTAAATACTTGGTAAACCAAATAGTTATAATGTATGAATGGATGGATTAACTAATGTTCTGAGAATTTCGTGCGTACTGAAAATATAGTAGCGCGTTGATATATTGATACCTCTTACATCTTTTGTCTATTAATCTTCTAAATCACCTACTACTACACTTTTAAAAGAGAATCTAATAAAACAGAAGAAACGTTACTAAACGGCTTTATTATTCATCCTAATGTTAATATTATTCCGACTCACATAGGACGTAACTTTCCGCATTTCCTTTTCAATTAGAGAGGGAAGAAATCCGAAAATGACGTTAACACATGGCGGTGTGCGTGATCCAAGATGGCGCTCGGCAAGTAAATCGTCCGAATTATACAAATAGCGTTTGCCTAACTGCACCAGCGTATTGGCATATGTTCGTGACTAGTTTACGAGTGCTACGACATTGCATATTAATTGGTGTCGCTATCGAGCCGCGCATCGCTGCGACCTAGCTACCTCCACTATCCGTGCGGACGACGACCATACGTTGTGTAGATACGTGCTCTACCCAAACATATGCGACTGATACATGCTGATCTGATTTGTTAGCAAAAAAATGAACCTGTCCGGCAAAATGGACACTGGATTAAAGTACAATTGATACTGTTTCATTATACAAACGTGTTTTACACCACATTATGAAATCATGCAATTCTTCTCACACATTATAATTAGGTTTGTCATTAAAATATTTTAATTGCCATTCACAACAAAGTTAATTTATTGCCTGTCTTACAATACTTGAAAGTTTCCACTTTCCTATAGCTGAAAGGTCGGGAAATGTCAGCAATATAAGTATGCAAACGTCTCTCAAACTAGCAACTGCATAATTAATAGTGCGCGATAGAGTCGAACAGGCACATCATTAAATGCTCGATTTATCTTATTTAAATTACAATTAAATAACTTATTTATACTTATGTCTTAGTACATCAACTTCATTTACATTATAAGGTCTACTTGTTGATTCATTTCTTATTGTCTTTCTAATAACCTTCGCCATTGTAGCATGCTTAATTACAACAATAAATGCGTGTAGTAAACAATTTACACTCATATTGCAAATTGTTCCATTATATAGTAACATAGATCAGAGTTCAAGTGCGTCAGTTCTATATACATTTATTTATTTATAAAATAGAATAATATTGTTCTTGAAAAAACACAATGCAATATTAAAACTTATCGTTGAATGGTATGTTGTCAGTTGGTTGGTCAGTGCACGTTAGTTCCCTGCATAGCTAGCTCTGTGATAGAGTGAACGCAGTCTAATATGCAAATGTATTTAAATGCTAAGCCCTCTTCATTACGCCGGTATCGATCTTAGATATACAATTTGTAACTCGATAGGTGCATAAGTCTAACGAATCTCTGGCTAATACCCCTTGTTGAATACATTCAGTATTTGCGTTGCTCGAAATTTAGCTAGATAGTGACAATGTTTTTTGGATATAAAGTTTTACTGACTTGACGTTATTTTTCAAAATGATTTTATCATAACATAATATACTACATAAATCCATAGACCGATGACAGGTTGTGGGGAAGATAAGATATCTATTAGCGATTAGACCGCCATTGCCTAGAATTAGCAATTTTATAAAACAGTTGTGTAACGATTTTGGTGTACAATTAAGCTATTCTATACATTTAATTTTACTCTACTATTGGTCGAAATGTCTAATCGACCAAATATTAATAACCACACAAAACAAATTATTGTTATTTTGACCAGCCAATAACGGTTATAAGCCTAATAAGTTACCTAGAGGGCCACAGTAACTGTGTTAATCGCCACAACGGGAAACAATTTCATAAAAAAGAAAAATACACCTGTTTCATCTTGACGTTATCCTTTCTTTGATGGGAATATTTGAACTTGCATGAAGTGCTCTCTGGTGACACTTGAGGAAAAATCCAGCAACTGTAATACAAAAACCTCATTGTAATTCATAGTATTTAGTTCACACATCTTCTTAATCAAGTCGCATTAGCAGGTCCCTCACGTGCATGTTAATTACACTAATTAACCCACAACTAAAATCTATACACAGCAAATTAAAAGAGAAATTCCTACACAATTAGACATTGCTTTATACTGGCAACATTAGTATTCTAACATGTAGTCGCGGCCCAATCAGATTAATCTTAAATATTTATTGCACATAGTGTTGCCAGGTTTGTAAAATTAGTATGACGATGGTAACCCGATGGTGGTGGAAATGGTAAGCGTTGTGCAGACGTGGGTGGGCTGCCAGCTCCTGATTAAGACATGATGAATATTAATCTGCGCCTGCGCAGCGGTGGTTGACGACGTTCTATGTGAACTGCGGCACCGTCACCTTCGGTTATGCTGATTATGAGGAAAGTTCAGACCTAATAGTGTGGGAATGTGAGGACACCGGTTGTAGAGAGTGAGCCGAGACGCGATCATTTGGATAATATAACGGATATTATTGTATTCAAGTGAAAAACTTAATGCAAAACCAACAGTATAATTGGCTTTATCAATCTTGATTAAATCACAGATCACTCCAATGTAAGCATAGCTAAGGAAAGATATTGAATAAATTGTTAATATATGCTAGCCTGTCCTCATTTTAGGAATTAAATATCTGGTTGACCGAGCTTCGCTCGGTTTTTTAAATGTCAATATCTTGGGAACCGAGCTTTTCTCGAACCTGGCACCTTGATCTCGAAAATCGATTCCTTGAGCTGAAAAACCTCTAATCTGTAACTTTCATGAAAATCCTTGGATCCGTTTCCGAGATCCTGATTATATATAAATAAATATACAAGAATTGCTCGTTTTAAGATATTAGATTCAAAACGACTATATTCATTTAGTGTGAAATCGTCCATAAAAAATATCTAAGTAAGGCAATTATTTAGTAGTTCAAAAATATTTTGACAACATGCATACAATTAAATATCAAACGTCGTAAAAGTTTTGAAATGGTCCAAAAAAGAAAACTATTTGATGTTACATAATTAACACGGATAGTTAACATTCAGGAGATCAAAGGGAGAATTAAAATGTTCGTGAACGCTCCGAATATTAATGGCCGAATAAGGAATTGCATCGTCTAGGCGTAGATCATACAACGAGTAGACTTCCCCTTCCGTATCGGCAACCGATTAGTTTCTAGCTAATCCTTAACCTACAGCGAAGTTAAAAAGAACAAGAGCCACTCTGCCTCCACCTGTCGAATCTGATAAAAGTGTTTTATTTAAATTTCTTTGGTTGGCGATTCAAAAACGAGCACAAAGTTGTATTTGTGTCTTATTAAATGAAATTTATAGTTTGGATATAGTTGCTGATTGACCTCGGTCACTGGAAGGATAACAGGTTCGCATGGATGCTAAAAATGAGCTTTTCTACATAATATTTACACATGTACATAAATAAAGCAGCCCAGCTTCGCACATGTACTGAGACGCCATTGTTTATTTAAATAACATTGTCAACTTTGATTCTACAAAATAAAGACAGTGAAATAAATAGTTGTTCGGTGTAATACTTTCGTAATTGTACACCGTATAAAATGCGTAGACGTGTTCAAGATCAGAGGTGCGAAAAAGGTGTAAAGTTAAGTAAATAGGGCATTAAGAAGATACCAACAAGTTCCCGAGTCCATGATATCACTATAAATAGCAACAACAATGCACTATAAATAAAATACTACTTAATTTTATGTCTAAAGGCCGAATGTTGTGCAAGGTGCGCGTACGCACGTGCCCGTCGCCCGCGGCTTCACTACAATATCTGTTCCGAATTCAAATTCGTGTCATACATCTTATGCTTAGGTAACAATAACAACAACACAAAATTATGTAAACTGAACTCTAGAACCCCCGCTTAAGGATGATTTGAATAATAATGTAAAAGGAAATGGATATTCAAAATAATATCACCTCGGGGTTAACGATTACCGGTGCGCGCATGCGCCACAGATGGCGGGATAAACCGACGTTTGTTTCCGCAGTGATATCTGAATTAATGGCGATACGAAATGCTCGAAAGGTGCTCATTAACATGATTTATGCAAGATAATATGTTTCTTATGCAGGCCCTATTGTACTGATTAAAATTTCGAAACGAACCCTGTTGAAGGCTCTTCTCAACAAATTAATAAGTTTTTTCGGTCAGTGATATCTTTTTTGAATGATAGTATTAATTTATTTTACATACGCAGTATTCAAATAAGATATTCAAAACAATTCAGGATGACAATTTGTTTTATTTTATTTTACGAAGTTCGTCGAGTTCAAAGTTTTGTTATTTTTTAGGATATCTTGTGCAACTAAATGATTTTACACATATTTTAATGAACTCTTTCATTAGCAAAACCAATGCAACCTGTAACTTATAAACATGAATATAACAAGGCACATACTTTCAACATTTTGGAATACAGTTAATAAACCTTCAGCGTGTTTGACGAGATACCTTGTATGCACAAGTATTAGGAAGACGAGGCTAAGAAGACTGAAGTTCATCAAGTCTCTGATACCAGTTGATGTTTGTGTCTTTTTAAAATGATTTACCTAAATAATATTAGAATCCGAGAAAGTTATCAGCTTTTTTATTGGATTTAGGAGCACTGAGACGTGGTCTTCGACTGCTAGCCTTTAGAAAAACTAGTGTCAGAGAGCCATGCACAGAGTTTCTTTGCGCGATAAAATTCGGAACTAGGATATTCGCCAAAGAACCAGTCATCGACATATGTAGCTTATAAAATTTGAAAGTTAAAGTGACAATGGGCGGGCCACGTCGCTTGCAGAACTGACAACCGATAGGGGAAATATTTCTCGAATGGCGACCACAAACTAAAAGATGTGGCGTGGGTAAGCCTTGGAGGCTTACCTTGCTTGGACCGACGATATCGTGAGAGTCGCGGATGAATACAAGAGGCGGATTGTCTAACGAAGAGGCTTTTCTCAGACGGTGAACGTCTTCCGGCTGTGATGACATATAGACACCAGGTGTTAGTCACACTTGGACGTCACGTTCTGCTGATGAATTGCCCCAAATATGACGACTAATAAAATAGTTACAGAAATCTTGGGTAACAATCATAAACTACTGAAAAAAGCGAACAAAAACTTGGTTATACGACACGAATACGCGCTTGTACTTCTGAATTACCAGAAAGACATCAATAGCCCACAATCGCAAGGTTGCTGTAGTATTCAGCTGATACAGATAAAGCGTTTTCATAAAATAGGTAAGTGCATAGCTAAAGGTTGGTGGTCGGATAATATTTCGCGGTATTAGGCGGCGGGTACATGGATGTGTAGCGAGGCGAGTCTCCTGCCGGCGCCGTCCATCTCGCGGCTCGTCCGCTCACTGAGTACATTCCCGTGTAAGTTTTTACACCTATTATTTTATGTGTCGGCGAGTAAAGTTCGGTACGTGAGTTATAAACTCGCTCGCGCCTCTCTCGCCCCTACTTTATAGGTATTAACGACTTGTCCGAGAGTTTTCTTATAAATAAATTTGAAGGGTAACAAGGCTCGCTTTTGTCGGATTAGTAGAGTGGATCTTGTTTCACTTTGTTGCGGAGCCTCTCTATCTTTTTTAATGGAAAATTTATGAGGAATTTCTATAGGCTTTGTGTGTGAATATAGACTGCGTTCCTGTCTAATTTTCCGTTTTACCGCGGACATTATGACGGACTTTGATATTTATATCTATTTCATACTGAAACAGTAATGAGTAATTTTCGTTCATTATTCTATTTCATCGCTTGACAAGCGGCAACAAACTCGTAAAATTAGAAGTACGTATGACTTCTAATCTTTTTGTGGTAATAAAATTGAGTACTTTAAACGTTCCATTTGCGCAATAATTTTGCTTTTAGTCTAAAAATGGGTACATTTGAGAAGTGGCAAGCGGAATTAGAAAATCACGTGACATTAGACCATAAGGCGTAGCGCGCACTATAAAAGCGGGACGTACGAGTATGTTAAGAGCACTACCTGTAAAATATCAGAGCAGTAAAGTAAATGCAGTGCTAGTGAGACAGAGGACGTGCTTCGTACTTCTAGTGACTGTTTAAGACAGAATGGCCTCATATTTCATCGTGACATACTTTTACATTCTCTTTTAGTGAAGGAAGTATACTTTTTATGATCCACATTGTCTAAGTAAGATACATCATGGTCACAGAATGTATAACTCATGTTTATTTATTAGTAAAGCCATAATTTATCTCTCTATAAACTCGAGCACCTAGCAACTAAGTCTGTAATAAGTTTATTAGTCTGAAAAAACTGTTAGAACTCTTTAACACCAGCAACAGACAGCTTCACCATCACCATCATCACCAGTATGTGGAGTAAAAGAGCTAGAATGAAAAGTTTCATGAAAATGTTGTAACTGTTTAAGAATGTGATACACTTTTCAAACGATAAAAAATGAAAATAAACGTTGTGTCTCAAATTGAAACTAAGCAAATTTTACAGTAGTACTATACTGTAACGTTCACAAGCTCATTTCACCCAAGTTCAGTGTTTTTTTGTTTTTAAAGTCTAAAAAGCGATAGACTAAATATGTAGCTTTTAAGTAACATCAAAATGTTATTGGTGATTCATTCAGTTATTCCCGAAACTCATACGTTATAGTAACTTGACACTATGTATCCTTGGTTACTCAACTTCCTGAAACTTCTAAAATTTCCGGTTTCAACCAAACTAGATTTTATTTTACATTTTAAGTAATGAATTGCCAGATTAATCGTTACTCTTTGTATCAATTAGGCATAATTAGGTATTAAATTAACGGATCGTGTTTGCAAAAGAAATATAAAAGACGTCGCAGCTCAAAAAGGCTGCTCACTTCAAATGGGACTTATCAGGAACCAAGAAAAAACTGTAAGTCAATGGAGCGACTGATCACGAAGGAGATGTCGGGAAGAACTGCATAAGGCTGCTTTTCCACCAGAGATGCGCTATGCTACGTTGCTAAGGATGCGTTTGATATCCGCCAATCATATTCATTATGTATGTGTGTGTTATGTAAACAAATGAATATGATTGGTGGATATCAAACGCATCCTTAGCAACGTAGCATAGCGCATCTCTGGTGGAAAAGCAGCCTTAGTCCTGGCAAAACTGGAAGGAAGATGTGGAGTTTTAGCGTCTCGTAGCCGGTCGTAGCAGCACCGATAACTATACGCCGACGTTGCTTAGCAGTTTTGGATCTGTTATACAAGGGTCTCGTAGCCGGTCGTAGAGGCACCGATAGCGCTATGTTGAAGTTGCATAGCAGTTGTGGATTTGTCAAAAAGGGTCTCGTAGCCGTTCGTAGCAGCACCAATAACGCTACAGTGACGTTACATAGCAGTTGTGGAGTTGTTAAGCAAGGGCCTCGTAGCCGGTCGTAGCGGCATCGATGTAGCTACGTTGACGCTGCATAGCAGTTGATGTGGATCTGCTTAAAAGGGTCTCGTAGCCGTTCGTAGCGGCACCCATAACGCTTTGTTGAAGTTGCATTACAGTTGTGGATTTGTTAAAACGGGTCTCGTAGCCGTTCGTAGCAGCACCAATAACGCTACAGTGACGTTACATAGCAGTTGTGGAGTTGTTAAGCAAGGCCCTCGTAGCCGGTCGTAGCGGCATCGATGTAGCTACGTTGACGCTGCATAGCAGTTGATGTGGATCTGCTTAAAAGGGTCTCGTAGCCGGTCGTAGCGGCACCCATAACGCTTTGTTGAAGTTGCATGGCAGTTGTGGATTTGTTAAAACGGGTCTCGTAGCCGGTCGTAGCGGCATCGATGTAGCTACGTTGACGCTGCATAGCCGTTGATGTGGATCTGCTTAAAAGGGTCTCGTAGCCGTTCGTAGCGGCACCGATAACGCTACGCTGACGCTGCATAGCAGTTGTAGAGCAGTTATGCAAGGGTCTCGTAGCCGGTCGTAGCGGCACCGATAACGCTACGATGACGTGGCATAACTAAGGGAATAGAAAAATGGGATTCAACCGGGGAATAATTAAAAAAAGGGATCCAAAAGTGGGTTTCAACGGGACTAAATCGTTAAACAAGGATCTCGTAGCCGCACGATAACGCCACATTAACGCTGCATAGCAGTTGATGTAGATCTGTTAAAAAGGGTTTCGTAGCCGTTCGTAGCGGCACCGATAACGCTACGCTGACGTTGCATAGCAGTTGTGGAGCTGTTATTCAAGGGTCTCGTAACCAGTCGTAGTTGCAATAATAGCGCTACGCTTACGTTAGCAATGTTGCTGACGTTATACAGCAGTTGTGACGCCGCTACGCAAGCGTCTCGTAGCTGGTCGTAGCAGCACCGATAACAATATGCCGCCGACGTTACTTAGCAGTTTTGGATCTTTTATAGAAGGGTCTCGTAGCCAGTCGTGGCAGAACAGATAACGCTATGTTGAAGTTGCATAGTAGTTGCGGATCTGTTAAAAAAAGGTATCGTAGCCGTTCGTAGCGGCACTGATAACGCTACGCTGACCTTGCATACCAGTTGTGGAGCTGTTATACAAGGGTCTCGTAGCCGGTCGTAACAGCACCGATAACGCTACGTTGACGTTGCATAGCAACTGTATAGCTGTTATACAAGAATCTCGTAGCCTGTCGTAGCTGCACGGATAACAATACGCCGGACGTTGCTTAGCAGATTTGGATCTGTTATACAAAGGTTTCGTAGACGGTCGTAGCGGCACCAATACGCTACGTTTATGTTGCGTAGCAGTTGTAGAACCGCTACGCAAGGGCAGCCTGTCGTAGCAGCACGCTGTGGAATCGCTACGGAAGCTTCTTGTAGCCGTTCGTAGCAGCAGCAGTACCGCAACGCAGGCATTTGTCCGGGTAAGAAGTAACAGAGCCGCAAGCCACGTAGCAGCAGCGTAGCCGCTAAGTTAGCTTCATAAGCAACAGGCTGTTATTTTACAAAAAATAAACACGAGAGCAATTAAAAGGAATTGTAATAAATATACCCACGAGTAAGACATCGTCGCACTTCGGCTGATTCGTATCATAAAACTATTTTTATCCGTTGAGACGAGGCGACGCGACATATTTAGTCAGTTAAGTAAAGTAAAATATAATAACAATAGATTCTATTCTTAGTACCCGGGTTATTACCAACAAAAGCGAATTTATGAGTGCACTCTCAAGTTTCAAATATCCCTAATGGAGCAAGAGTGAGCCGTTTTACATCTTCCCCCACAAACTGCATTATAATGTCTGCACCAAAAATAACCGCACATAAATATAAAACAATGTGAAACCACTTAAAGCGAATAAAATACACGTCGACTTCAACTCAGTAAAATGAATTTATTAATAACGGAGACAATGAACGTCTGAAACAAACGTTTCACTTTTTGTATTTTTAATTGTCCTCCGGACGACAGCGAAGACGCATTAGAAGAACGAAAATAAACTGGGGATCATATTGGGCAGGCCCGAGCGGGCCGCGCCGGCTCCGCGCCGGAACAGCGGCGGCCGCGCCCGCGCCGCCGCCGTGCGCAGCGCACGTGCGACGCACCTTACTCACTGTCCGATATTTTCGTGTTAACGTGTAGTAAAACTGTCAGTAATTAAAAATAATTCTTGAACCACTGCAGATATAATTATTGAATTGTAATTTCGCGACGTCTCTCGTATAGTATGCGACGCAGTTCTTAGATGATATCTTTTACGTAATTAAAAATCTTGTCGTGACATTCAGAGCCCGGCTCGCCCCCGCACTCCTCGACTCCTTCAATATTGTTGGCGATTGAATCGCAATTAAATGTAACGAATCAAACTACACTTTATTAAAAGGGCTGATAGCTCAAAATGGAGAGTATATCGCCAGGCAGAATCGAACGTGCTCCCGTCGAAATGCCAACCATTTTATTTATTCGCCTTAATTATGTATCTTGTCTTAATTTACGATTGGATCATACGATAATCTGAAACGTAATTTATAACAGATGCCTAGGTATTCGAGTCGTGTCCATAACGAGATTTAGGATTACGTAGATGACGTCGCGTTCAGTGCTCGGTGTCGCGATTAAAATATATTATCGACATTCATTGGCATTTTGCAATTAAGTGCGCGCGCGGATAGCGGCGAAGAACGAGCAGCGAACGTTCGATGCGCGCGCTTCGATAGCGTCATCGCGTTTAATTTCGTTATGTGTCGATGGCATGACGGCCGGCCGACATCTCGATACGGCGACTGTCCACAGATATCCCTTAATGAAAGTAATGGAGGTTTATTAACGATCGTCGACTACTCTTCTCGCAATACATAGGTACTTATAGTAATAGATACGAAACGAAGGCGAAACGTGCGAGCGAGAACAAAGAAAGCCACATTTGCTAATTGCGGTTTTGCTCGTGTCGTGCGCACGGAGGCTGGATCGTGAGCTCCGGAGATATGACGATAACACATTCATAAATAATTAGAGCGAAATTTTCTCATTTGTAAGACGACAGTCATGATATTTGGTAGCAGACTTTCTGTTCTCGGAACACTCAGATCACGATAACAGTCGCGCCGACACGCTTGCGAGCCGCTCATTTTACTACAACGATGAGTGCATTGACAAGCTTTGTGATGTTAGAACAACACGAAGTCGAAACGCTATTAATACTTAAAAATAGTATCGGAAATACCGAAACGGAAAACCATAATGAACAATTAGTTTTCTTATAGACATCAGACATCCAAGCGAACTGCTAGGTCAGCTATTGAACCAGAGAACAATATAAAAAGCAAATGTGAGGTGAAACGCTGTGGGTTCAGTCACGGTTGTCGGAGCCTCGCCATGACAAGGTTCAAATTTCCACTTCCGCTCGATCCATGAACAATCGATATTGTTATCGCCGACTCTTCATTATAAACCAAACAAAAATAATTATACGAAACTTTGGAACAACAAAAAATATTCACGTTTTAATAACGACATCGATAACAAATTAAGCATGTTTCATTTCCCTAAACCGAATGTTATCGAAAGCATCGTAAATCATCCGGAAGATAAAAGGCTTTAATTGAAAGAAAAAAGTCTGCAATACAGTGCTTGGATTCTGCTCAGTCACTCCGTGGAGATTAGAATTCCGGGCGTAGCCAATTATTGCAGTATGAAATTTATTGGTTTCGGGTATCAGTTGAATGACGTTTTTCAAATCATTGGTGATCCACTTATAAAGATTATTATGAGGTAGCATTCAGAGACCGATCATGACAACTGTTGTAAGATATCGGTCGACTTTTCAAATCAGCGGTCATCGATCACACTTTGTCTATTATTTAGTCAAAAGTAAATTTTTCGTAACTTCCTTGATCGATTGAAGCGATGTTTTTGCTGCAAAAACCAGTGATGGTATAAAAACAAACAGTCTCTCTAGCGCATAAATTAAAATTTCCGCTTGCCGATAGTAATGGCCAATCAAGCATAAATATTGTTGGGGGATTCAACTGATCGATATTGTGTTATTGCAAGCATTGTTAGGAATGATATGGGGCTTATTTATGGGATAGAATTTTGTTTTCATGATTTGAACTACACGTTGTTACTACTGGTGTGGAACTTGCCTCTTTTATATATAAATTATTTTCGTAAGCAACTCTACATTGAAGCCACTATTACAGTACCACGGTTGGTTTATCCGGTGTATAACTCTCAATTAGTTTTACTGCACATCATATTCATTTGAGAGTGCACTTCCCTTGATTAGTGGAATGCTCTTTAAGGGCCGAGGTGCCATTAAAATAAATAAACAACTATCCGAAACAATTCCAAGTGTTAAGTGTGTGGTGGCTATCAAAAATTACCAGATAAGCGTCGACAATGCTCGGCTGGTGACTTATGAAGTGATTAAAAAGTTGTGTACAGACACCAACACAAGTGACTCACGGAATATTTTCCGTCACCAAATGACTATTCCTATTTTTTACCTCGTTGCGGACAAAATTAAGATATAATAACGTTCTTTGTCACCGTTTTTACTTCGTGATAAAAAGCAAAATATTACGTCAAACTTCAGATAATAATCGCATATTTAGATTGAATTTGCCTTCTAATGCATTCCGCAACTTTATTAAGTTTGTTGATTTTATTTATAGAAATAAAGTGGAGTCTGCATGTTTACGTTTTTATTACCTACAATTTAAATTAAATCTGTTTCTATTAGAAAAATAGTCTACAAAATTGAAATTGTAGTGCTATTTTCTGTAACTTTCACTTACAAACGCCACGTAAAATTTTGTTTTATTTTTTGTTGATGATACAGAATTATCAGGTTAACCAGCGAACAAGTTGTTGAAATATTGTACACGGATACCTGATAAGCTGGATTTATCAATTTTATATTTTATTACTTTCAAACTCGTTCATGCGTGCATTGAATGAGCGACGGCCATAACGGATAATGTTCACGGAGACAATAATGGATTTACCTATAGGTATAGTTTACATTGAAACATTCTCAATCCGACACAATTCTGATCCAAAAAAGAAAAAGAGAACACAAATACTTTCCCGAATAAATCCTCAAAATATGATGTTAAGAAAATGTGTCAAAATTAGAATTTTCAAAAAAAAAAAACTGTGGCATGGACAGAAAGAAAAGCCGATATTAATTCAAATTTAAAACATTATTTGTTTAATTCGTCTACATATTTGAAGCGTGAGTCCATTGTAAAGATTCCTTAAGGCCCGCGTCCACCGTATCGGGCGGCTAACTTTACGCGCGCCCTATTACGCCCAGAGATAGCCACAATCAGGTAACAGCCACCATGACATCTTTATGATGTTTCAAAAACCATTACTAACGACACCTTTTTAGTTACTCGCGATAGGAGGCCACCAATGGCTTGAAGACAAAACGATATGGTGTCATCGGCACCTGTGCGGCAGTACTTACTTATGGCTATATGCTAGAGTAGTGTCAGCTATGTTTTATTAAATAAGATTATTTTGTTTCATTTTATTTGATTATAAATTATTATTGACGCGTTTGTCTAGTGGTCGCAAGCGCGACTGCTGAGAGAGAGGCCCCGCGTCGATTTCCAGGTTGAGAAAAATATTCCATCAGGAATTCTTGAGTTGCTGAAATAGAGCCTGGATTTGCGTAGGACTGATGGCTGTAGGCTTATTCATCATCATCATCATCATCATCATCATTGACATTCCTGTTACACCCTAGTGAATTCAGGCCTGACCCCACCCGTAAAATTATAGGCGTGATGTGATGATCAGATATTGTTTTCTTTTCTTATTGACAAACGTTGTAGGTCGTGGGTTCTAATAAAGTCAGGCTCATTACTTTGTAACCACTGCTCTCAAAACGGTGAAGGACAACGTCGTGAGCAGTAAACGGGGAGGAAACGAGCTTGTGCTAGAACCAAAAAAAGTACCTTCTTATAAAAAGTAGTTTGTGGGTCTACACAACTGGCAATAATTTTCAAAGCGATTCCTATTTCTACAAAACTTTTTGGTAATCTAAATAATAAATGTTTTGTTATTATTTTTGATCAACGTCAGCATAACTAAAAAGTATGCCGTCACGGTGCCTTATCCAGCCAACTGTTGTTTTGGGATTGTCTAAACAGACTTTGACAAGGGTCTTAAAAGATCACATTAGCAGAATATTATTAGCAAAATAAAGACATTGATCAGTAAAATTCTTATAATGTAACATTTAATGACATTTTATTGCGACCGCGACCATTTTATGATATTTTTATCCCCTTTATTTTGAGAACATGTTCATCAGTCACGGAAACTCTACAAATAACGTTATCCTAGTATTTCATTCAGATTGCAAGTAAACCCTTTTCTTAAACCCTTTTCTTGGAAAGTCTTGCATACAATTATTATTATGACGTCACATCGTTATTAAAGTTGCTTGAATTGAAAAAAAAAACACAATCTACAGTTCAAAGTGCCTACATGCAACGCGTAACTTTTGTGCAGGTCTGTTCAAGTTGCATAGAATTTGCAAATTGTTTAATGGGAACGCGGCTTTAGATAAAATGCAAAATATACAAAGTTTCTATCACAAACTTATTTTCATAGAAAGTAGTGATATTTTGTTTTATAATTATAAAAAACGAATTTTTAGCTGAATGAATGTTAGGCTATTAAATGAACCATTTACACGTATAATAAGCTAAAGTTTAACAAGAAACACATAAACCACCAGCCTACAGACCTTTTATAATGACAGATAACTACCTTATTAAGTCTTCTATTAATTAAAAATCCATCTTTATATTTGTTTAAATAATTCATATTTTATATCTGTTATTAGCATCTGAGCTACATCTCTTATCTCATAGCCGCATTCCAAGAAGAATCTTTGAACGAATACATTTTTGTTTTATAGCCCACTTTATATTAATTTAATATTATTTATTACCTTGATTTCGGGTCAATTTTATGTTTTTAGTACCTATTAAGCATCAACATAAGTATTATTCCATTCTCTTAAAGACTTTTTAAATAAATTAATTTTAGAGCGACTGTGTTGTTTATTATATTTCGGTTCATAGTTAATTCTGTGCTTGAGTGTAACAAACATAACTTGTAGGTTCTTGGTGGCGGTTAAAGAGCAGAACTATTTAAAAATGAATGTTGGAAATGAAATCAATACGTTTGAACGTTTGGCTGGCGAGGAACTGCGCGTTATGAGAACATAAATCTCTGACCTTACGCCGAGTATCTGAGCACCCCCTCTACCCCCACCTTGCTCCCTTCTACCCCTACGATATAGTGGTGCACATCTGATGTTGTGAGAGATACCACTCAGCCCACTGAATTGAGTCTTATTCATTACGAGATAGTGTTGTGCAAGCCTTCCTGCGAGCGAGGGTAAGCATTCTACGATACAGTCTGTTTATTCACATCTACTAGATCAAACTAATTAGCTACATCAGTTAGCTGGAGTTATAATAGGAAAATGGTGTAGGACTTACATGATACGCTAAGCGTAAGTGTAGTTTAACATTAGACGATCTGACATTTTTTTACCTATGAAGTTAAAAATAAAAAAACAAACTCTGATACCTACTAAACATGACCATAAAAAAATTAAAACCTCTTCTTCTACAGTACCAATTTATTTTATCAATCCGGAAGCCAAAATGTTTAATTAAAAACTCTTTGATTTTTAATCGAAAGTCGACCAATTTCCCTAATTGGAAATATCAATAGTCAAGTAGTCTTTATTTTCCATCTCCATACCTACTGGTATTTCACGTATATTATCAAACATAACATCTACGATATAATAACATTGGAGCAAATGACGTATGAATGTCCACCCACTCACAGTGGGTTAACACACATTTCCATCAAGGGATCGAACGTACAACCCAAATCATACGCTCTACCCCTCAGCAATGTAGGTCATGTCACACAATGTAAACAGCTGATTCAACAATATGAAACATTCTACAAACATTCAAAATTCGATATTAATATAATATGTAGAATATAGATACAAAACTCCATTAATAAGTGTCGCAACCAATATATTCGGTTCCCATAAAAATGACAAGTTTGTATAATGGGTTTAAACGAGATTATGTGGACATCAATTTTTAATTTGAATAACGTAACTTTCACCTCATATCGTAACTTCGACTTTCAGTGGAAACAAATTTTCCGTATCTTATCTTTTCAAATAAATCACACACGGGTAGACCTGTTGTGTCATAACTATTAAACGCGTTAAGCTATTTGACGTGTTATTGATTATCTAATAAGCTAAAATGATGGTTATTTTGTACGTGAGTGTACTAGAAAATGTTAGGAGTTCGTCCGACAGATATGAGCAGGCGGGCAGGTTATATTTTATCGGAAGTAACGGCATCTAACGTACGGCCAATTTCATAATGCCTCGACCGACCCCGCGCGCCAGAACCGCCCCCCGCAGGCACCCGCTGCGAATGTGCCTCACTTATCAATTTGATATCTCGATGTGGAAACATAATGCGCCACAGATGAATCGATAGCGGGATCTATGGAAACCAACACCAGATTATAACTTACTAACATCACTTTTAACACTGCACCATTTTTTGTGAAGTGGAATCTCGGCATCGATGGATACGTCAATTAATTAACACTAACTATTTAGCTGTAAACAACCTGATTAAATCAAATCACAAATGTTCAATTGATGATTAAACGAACTTACCTGTAAGTGAAGTTCGATCATAATTATGTGAGGTGTTTTGTTCGAAGAGATTAGATTTTACACTTGTAGTTTCACGTACAATGTCGCCTCTATGCACTCAGTTCAAAGACAACTAAAAAAAAATAAAAAGTATGACACAGGCATCTAGGCATTCAAATCTTCATTTAGTTTAGAGAATAATAATAAATAAATAGTATTCATTTCACAACTTTGGGTGTTCAATTCGGGAGGGAGGGATTCTAATCTCTTCGAACAAAACACCTCACATAATTATGATCGAACTTCACTTACAGGTAAGTTCGTTTAATCATCAATTATGTTTCTGTGTTTTGTTCTCGAGATTAGATTTTACACTTGTAGATATTGAGAGTGATTTGTGAAATGAATGCATTTAGATGTTGGATAAATCAACAAAATATTGAAACAAAACCACAACAAAAGAAAATACTCCAGTAACTAAAATCGATACTATATAATTATACTGTATATAACTAAATCATTTGTTGATTGTACAAGTACAAGCACTAAATGAAATAACTACAGAACACAATTTGGTATAATTAAACCTAATAAAAATTAGGTATTACAATCATGATTCGAAATGAATGATTTTTTAAATTGCCATCTAATAAAATGCTTCTAGCAAATAGGTCACTAGAATCAGTTAAAAAAAACCTGTTATAAGACTTGGCGAAAGTTGTAGATCTATGTGCCAGACCAGCCGGCAGTTTTTCGAACCAAATCTAAATTGACACCCATCTTATGACCACAAGAAGTACTGGCATGACTAATAGGGTATCGAACCGGGAAATCCCGGTCCCGAAAATCCCGGGATTTCCCGGTTCTTGAAGTATAATTTAAAACCCGGGACATGCGACTGAGAACCGGGAAATTCGGGATTTTCGGGACTCAGAAAAACAGTATAAATAATTTGTTTAAACTGGTTAATTCTTTTATAGAACAAAGTAATCAAATTGGATGGAAGGTATTTATTCACTTCGTCATTATAAACGGGATAACATGTTCAGATACAGGTGTGGTTGACAGAGAAGAAAAGTTTATAATGTAGTACTGGTTATATCTTGAAAGCATTTGACAGGGTCTCGAGACAAAAAGCTTCCTTACTTTTGGTATCCCAGTTGATTTTTGTAGCTGGATATCAGACTTTCTTAGTGAATGATCAATCAGAGTTGTCATTGATGACTGATCCTTTGAGGTTTTGGTTATTAACTCTGGAGTTCAACAGGTATCTGTTTTCTTTGCAACTCTTATTTTGCTACACATTTCGTACCCACTTCAGCCTATAGTATTGTTGGATAGGTAGATAACAGTACTGTTTCAGTGACATACTTACTTGCCTATTGCAAAATCCAGTCGGGATGAAGTTCATTGCTTCAGAGAGACCATGATAGACCGAACAGATTTGACACTTAGTATCCTAGAGAGCGGACAAGAAACTTCTCTCTTTTAACGCCACCAACATACAGTCGTATTTTTCCTTAGTGAAGTAGGAATAAATCGAAACTACATATTTTATAAAGTAATTTGGACTAACTCCTATTTTTCCTGTTTCTGTAACTGATGAACTTGAGCTGACATCCAGAGTCAACTTTGACGTGGGCGTCCTGAATAGAGTGAAGTGATACCTTACATCTGGATAGCCTATGTGCAAGTCCATTTCTGCATAAAGTGACCGCGAAATTCAAATTTTCTTTTAAATGTTTTATCTTACGGAGTATTGCAGCACTGGGAGGGTTCAGATAAATACAACTTAATGCACTAGACCCAGTGGACCGCACTTCTTAGACTGATTGGCAACGTGAAACTGGTGGATGGTTACTCTACAGCTTAGCTCATCTCATCGACGCAAGCTTACCATCTTTTCGTATATATTTTTATTGGGTTCGCTCGTGGTTGAGATGAGAACTAAAATAGGCCGAACTCATTCTACAACTACTTTCCACCGGCCTACTTGCATTACATCTAATGTCCAGTATTGGACATATAGATGAAGTGCAAGTTTCCGTTTTTCGTAAAATTATTATAGTTAGTACAGTTAGAGTGAATAGATTTGCCACCTCTGAATAGAAAAGAGGCAAGAGCAAACCCATGTCCATTAGGCCGACAAATAAGTTGGTCTATGATTTTAATCAGAAGATTATACTATGCCCTAATGTTACCTTATTATTTTCATTGTTTTCTAATGCCTTGGAAAAAATGAATTTTTGTCCCGAAAGTCCCGAAAATCCCGGGATTTCCCGGTTCCTTGGACCCATGTCCCGAAAATCCCGGGTCTTCCAACAAGGACCGGTTCTCGATTCCCTAATGACTAATACTGTGAGCAGAAAATTCTGTAACATTGATTCCACTGACTTGTAAGGTACTCTTTATCCACCTGCTTAGTGTTGGAGCACAAACATTATTATGTGGCTTTTTGATGCTAACAAACAGAAAACTCCGCGATAACTACGTAACGACTCGGTTAGACTCGGTTACGCGTAAATAACCTAACCTACCAATAATTTAGCTGGGCATATTTCGAGTCTTTCCTGAATATATGATAAAATAGGCTTAGCTGTTTTGATTGTATACTAGACGTTTTTATCAAATCAGGAATCTTAATGGATATATTTCTATTAGATGAGGTACTAATATTCTCAACTTTAATTTTGGATAGGGTATGAACCCTGTGGGCAGTAACAAACATGCAAGTAAAGTAACCAAACTTGAATTTTTATCTAAGTTTTTCTGATCGTAGGGTACTTAGTTCGATAGAGTGTCTGTAACTAATGAGGTATTCCACGTGGAGTCGCATTTTAGTAAAGATGAGCGAAGTCTAAATAGCCCTTTAAATAATCTTTGTACCCGATCGAATTTACTTCTGTGGTTACCTAAAATTAAAATCAATCCGACCTGCAACCGTTCAAAGTGTCAGTACCGAACACCTGATTTATATAACTCAGTAAAAAATAAAATATTTTTTGGAACAGAAGCTTCATAAAGAAATGTTTTCAAATAACTATCGTATTGTTTGATACAATTTTCCGATAGAGATACCAACATTATGTTAATATATGCCGGAGGAATGCTTCATCTCAGTGAAGATTCCCACACAATACTCCGGCAACCAGGGTAATCCGGTTACACAACCGGATGTCAGATACACATCTGACAGTTGCTGGAATGAGATAAATTATTAATTCTTTAGAATTTGATAGAATAAAGACAATCACAAGGTGTACTTACTAAAAGCTTAGTAAACAAGGAATACCAGGGTTGTGACAACCGGAACAAGAAACAAGTATTCCTCTCCAACAAAGACAAAGCTTTATCTTTGATATAATCTTTCTCAATGTTTTGAGAATTAATTTGCAATAGCAAATGGAGGAAAACCATAGAAATACATATTATTATTATATGCGTCTGGGTCTTTGTGCCATGATATATATCTAAGCACATTTTTTTATTGAATACAGCTTGGCCGCACAGTTCCCATGTTCAGCAGTGGATGTCTTACGGCTAATATGATAAACACTTTCACTAATTCTTGAAAGGCAAATTAGTGATAGTTTCCATTAAATGTCGGGCTGAACTCGTCTCGATTCAGCATCGGTGTTACTGTTCTCGATTGATGGAATGTATACAGAGCAAAAAACTAAAAAATTGCGAGCCTCACACCATTGCCATATACTTTCAGTAAGTTTCGTTAAATGGGGAAACTGCACATCTGCCATGCGATGTACATAAATATAAATCGCAGTCGAATGTCTATTCTCAAAATTATTTGACAACTAAATATTTTTATTAGAAAAGATTTAAAGTCCAATAAAAGCAGCCACTGATTCCAAATAATAATTAATAAATTGTTTTCTTTCTGACTCCAAGTACCACTAGCTGTTTTTCCATCACAAGCTACACCCCATCCCTTAGTTGAGGCGTCAGACTGAATTTCTAAATTATACTCATTAATTTTATTTTGCAATTATCAGAATTCAAACACCATATCAAAATCGGAAGCTAAAGAAGACGTTAGACGTACAGTAATGAATTTTTCATAATTAACATGAGACTTAGGAAATTCAATCTCAATCTCTCAAACTCTTTAGAAAAGAGTCAGCCATATTCAATGGCAGGGCAAACAGATGTTAAAAGTCCTACTAAGCGAGCAAAATACACCAACAATTTTACACCATAGCAAGTTTTTAAAATTATAGTAACTCATTAAAAAAAAAAATTATACGCTTTTCGAGAGGCAAGCTAATTTCCCTTGGTTTCGGATTAATATGAGAAATCCGAAATATTTACATGAATTACTTGGAATCATACAACTTTTATCTTCATTTATGATGAAGCCTAAGGATGAAAGCAATTTCAATATTAGCAACATATAATCGTTATAGCAATTATGTGATACGAGACAAAGATCATCATATCAGATAGATGGTTGACAGATTATCGGACGAATGATTTTAGAATCTTTGAGAATCGTCATTGAAAAATATGCATCCATAAGATCAATCGTGGACATAAAACAGTATTTGAAATAAATTTAATTAATGTCCGAAAGCATTCTAATTTGAAATGTTTTTAGTGTTTATAAAAATATTAAGACTTTTAAATTTAAAATTAATCGAGATTGTCCGTTTGATGAAGGCATAGGCAAAAACTAAAAATTTGACCGACACAAGGTTGTAATTCATGTTCTTCAGAACGAGAATCTGACATGGAGTAGGTGAATAAGGAATTTCATAACCCTTAATCCATGATAGTACAGTTTGATTGATAATAATTATGACCATTGCACATAAAAATGACAAAGTTTACCGACATCTACCGTGGTGTCTATAGGCGGTTACGGCCGTAGCGTAGTTCGGACGTAACGCTTTGAATGACTGCGCTTGCTGCTGTCGAGGGTACAAACTGCTTCGTTCTCTGAGGCGCCGTCGATCTGCAGTACGGCGCTGGCATCCAGTTTCTTTTAGATAGTGGAGGCTTTGGCTTGTTTGATATTACCTTGGGCTGTGGACCACATTTCAACACAGCTCCTGACGTATTAACGGCTTAACTGTTTGTTGCTTCTCAGAGAGCCCTTGTCCAAAGAGTAAACTATCAATTTTAGTCAGCTGTAGCTGATCCTTTAAGTCGTTTTTCAATACAGCCACAGGATAAAATTACGCCTGGTGACTGAGTCATTATATTGACATTCGCACCAAATACACCAGGTGTCCACAAGTAATTTCAATATGTTCGCATCTATAATCTCTTGAGACGAAAGAATAGAAATAGCTTCACATAAACATGTAGCGTAGTGCAAGCAACCTGTTTCAGTTTGGCCTGGATAGCGTCATCACGCTTAACTATAAGGTCAGTGACTGTAGCCCTTACTTCAGGATTTAGAGATGGTGGGTGACACATCTTACAGTATTCCGGAGGTAAATGAGACTCTAAAAGCTCCTTTCAGATCTCTTTAATCAAACCAGATGTGGTTATGAATTAATAGCGTTGTATGTTTTTACCAAAAGATTGTAGCGGTTGGATCCGATCCTAATATTTGCATCACGGATTCGTCTGATTCCTGAATCCCCCTTTAAATAGTAACTACATCAGCTGAAAATTAAGAAAGAGGCTCTTGTGTCGCTTCATACTTCCGGTATTTGCAGCAACTCCAAATAAGAAGCGCTATTTGATGGAACCAGCTCATTATGGTTCATCGGTAGGAATTTATTATTCCCCGATTCAAAAACTATACAATGCTGTACATTCTCCTCTAATATGGACCATGAATATGGACCGTATTTATAATGCAGGTAATATCAATAGAATGTTTTGTAACAAAAGCCGTCTATTTATTTTTCATTCAACAAATAGTTTAAGGAATTGCGGGTAAGATGAACTCATAGACGTTGCATCGTGAACCCCGATTTATGAAAACACAATTGTTTCATGGTTACAATTACCTAAACAGGTAACAAGATTTATGTACTTATTAAAGCGTAGCTATTACGTACATATATTACAGCGGGTAAGATGAACTCAAGGCGTTACATCGTGAACCCGAGTTTTAAGTAAGAATGGATAAGTTGCAACTCGTGCGTAGCATCGTTAATCCATTTTCCTCCAATAAAAAATTAAAAATACCTGATGGTATCCAATATGGCATCTGGCTCAGATATTAATGTAAAAGTACGGCGTCGTCCTTTATGCATTTTTCTTTCCAACTATTTAATTTTTTCTTCATGGAACTATATCATTATATTTCCTCTTGTGCATAACTAAAAAACAATAAAATTGTCAAAAAAAAAATCTAAAAAGCAAATTGACAGTACAATATGGCGGAGCACTGGAACGTGAATGAAGATTTGAATGCCTAGATGCCTGTGTCATACTTTTTATTTTTTTTTAGTTGTCTTTGAACTGAGTGCATAGAGGCGACATTGTACGTGAAACTACAAGTGTAAAATCTAATCTCGAGAACAAAACACAGAAACATAATTAGCGATCAACGATGCATGTCAAAAATCGATCGACTCAATTTCACAGTTAATAGTGAGCACATAATTAAAACCCCAGTCTATAACTCGTTGCGCACAAATAATAAACACGCCTAATCCCCCGTAGATTATAATAACACACAACGGTAAAACAGACGACTCACTCTGTCAAATAAGTCATCAGTGCGTCAGTTAACTCAATTACACCGAGATCAACACACGGCTACCGTGCATGATTAACAAGCTCACTCCACAAACAACTTCAAACTCAATATCCATACTAATAACCCCTAAAATTGTTTAACTAACCATACTCCCGGTAATCCTGCTTCATAAATCATTTAATAACACAAATGCACAGCCACACACTGAGCTATTCCTTCCGTTGTTGGAGTTATGATATCGAAATGCAAACCAAAATCAACTCTACATGTAACGAACGAAGTTGCGATTCAGAGTAACAAACTATCATTGTAAGCTTTTTGAAAAGTGTCAGTGAAATTATACGCTAGTAGAAAAGCAATATGTGTAATTTGTGTGTTAGAAACAAATCGAGCTTTATGTGGTTGACACAGAACTTGTTTTGCATGTTTTGTAAGAGTTGCCCTATATTGTGATGGTTTATCCGTCGTCCGGAGCGGATGCCACGAACTGCTGTCAACCCTTGACATTCGGGATAAGTTTGACGGATCATGAACGAAAATGATTTAGGACATGTGTTTAATATTGTCAAACAAATATTATGTTGACTAATAGTTCCATCTCCTGTTTCTAAAATTATGACCAGTTTGTTAATAGTGTTATGACAGTATTCAAATTAATATTTTGTATAAAATTTGAATTTGTCATAAAATATCATATTTCATACACGTTATGCTTGATATGAAAATAAATATTAATATTACTAATAACAAAATATCACATCATCCAGCCTAGAAACATAATACTTACGTGATGATTTTGTAACTTTATCTCGCTTCGAACTAATAGCGCTGGTTAAAGCAATACCGTTGACAAAACCGTTGACCTTTCAATCAACGCTAAGCAAATATTAACATTTCAAAATATCAACCGTATGCGAGAACCGGAAAGTGGTCGTTAAAATGTGGACAGAGGCGCCCATAAAAATAAAATATTAATAATTAGTGGCTTGAGGTTAATAGTCCATTAGTAGCGTGTTCGTGGTCGTCACTCAATAACTACATCAGAGGCCATAAACTGCTCATGTTGAAGCTATCATCATTTCCATTGGAGAAAGAAAGCTATTATATGTGCTGCACAGCAGGAACAATGAACACAGTTATTTGTACAGCATTTTGCATAAAATGAGATCTATAAAAAAAAGTTTGGCTGTGCTAGATCCACTGAGCTAAATATTGAAACTAAATCTTATTAGGATGAAGTCGGTTAATAAATTCAAAATGGATGTTCCTATTAGCGACTGCGAAACGAAAAGATTTTACATAAAACGCAACTGAGCCAACTTTATGTTCCAACTTAAACGTTGCATCAAACCTATTTGACATACAACGACCACAGGTAGTCATAGTTACTGTCATGAATGTCGTGTAAATGTCAGCAGATACCTCGCAGCTATGATTTTATGTTAGGTATATGCTTATGACAAGGCCATCAATGATGCAACAGGAGAGTAACAGAGTTCTATAACACATAGAGATGGGTAACTCAGGAGAGATAGATACAATTGATATGTATCATTCCGTTTCACTCACTCACTCTTTGTATCAGTTCAAATCCGAATGTATCAGTGTATCCAAGTGTATCTTTTGCAACTCGTTCAATCGTCGTCCTTTTGTATCTGTATCGCACACACAAGCATGAACGTTCGGAGAGTCCCGACTTCTCTTTCGCACCCCCTATTTAGAATGTTCTGTCGCACTCTCTCCATAGCGACGAGAGTATTTGTGTTTGACCATTATAAACTGATATACGTGAGTAAAAAAGGATAAATAACTCTGTTACTGGTGCGTAGGGCTTAAAGTCGTAAAGCGGTACGTGAACATTGCAAATATTATACTGGTTTCCTTTATAAAGCACTTTGCTTAAAGTTTTAGTAAACAATGCAAACTAATTATAGTCTGAAAGTTATTGCTATTAGGATCAAGATAGAAAAAAAAGAAAAAATAATATTTGCGATTTACAAAATAAATATTCAATACTTTTTTAGTTAAAGCTCGACCCGCGTCCGGTCCGTGCGTCATCAATGTTATTGTTATCATACGGGTTCGGAAGTCGGAAGTAATTTGATAGTTATTGTTTTGTTTTCGTTGCATCGACAATCAGTGTAAACAATTTTACAAATAAATAAAAACAATACCTACAGTCGACTCCGTACTAAAAATCAAATTTCTTTGAGATCAATCATAAAATACGAGTAAATACATAAAAAAGTACGAAATAAGTAGTACCTACAATAAATCATAACAGAAAGATACGTAAGAGCAAGCAGTGAAGCAGGGGGCACAGCACGTGCATCTATCTTTCTATCTAAATGCTCTTACTGATTCATTGGATTGAATTGATCAATTGATCAATTGAGCGAAGCGAACCACGCTGAACAGTGTATCAGTGCAACGTCGTCGCTTCGTTTCGTGCGCTGATACAAATGATACAAAGATACAAATGAGTGATACATATCCCAGTGATCGAAAGATACATTTCAATCTTTTCTTTTCAGTGATACATATTGCCCATGTCTAATAACACAGGATACAGTAGAGATGCGAAGTACGGTGATTTAAAAAAATAAGAGCATGGGATAGTGTGTGAGCAAACGAGTGTCAACCCTAACACGACACAGTGGTCTCTCGTGCGGTTGTACCACTTCATCTCACATTCCGAGTTTTAATATGTAAAACATAATATTACGATAAATTACAGATATGCATTAAGCAACCACCTTAAACCACTTCATCACAGAATAAAACAGTTTGGACACCTGTTTACATAATTCAATTGTTAAAACCTGCCCAACTCAAACCCAGGTTTCATAATATTATGTTTATGAAATACTTTCATATCCATGAAGATTGAGCATAAATGACGAATCGAGAAATGACGAAACGCTTCACTGCACTCAGTTTAAAAAATATAGCAAAAAGATTTTCGTAATCAACGAGGTGATCTACTTCCCTAGTCGCAATATTAAATCGTACAAAAACAAGATAATAATTAAACCACCGGTGCTTTCATTGGAGTAGCGGACAGGTGCGCCCGCGCAGCCCGCCGTGGTCCGAGCTCCGAGCTCCAACAAGACGACGACCACGTTCACCGATAAGGAAAAACTATACCGTCACGTTGAATGTAAAAACAAATTATCAAAGAAGAAATAAAAATCTATCGAGGAAGCGGTCACAGTTGAGTGTATCCACAGATTATCCACAGCTCTATGAGTAGATTTCTTTCTTTATGATATCTTAGTAGAACGACGGAAACTAGCAGTCCTTGATTGTTTGATCAGTTTTCCAATAATTATTCCCTATAAAAACACCGGAAATGGAACGCTTAATCGATTCCGGACCGCGCCTCGTAGTGACGTGGCGTTTGATTACTGAAATTATATGGCGAGACGAATCGTTCCAACTTTGTTTTGTGTATTGTTGAACATGGCCTTCGATACAGGCGAAAAATAAAAACTAATACAACTATTGTTTTAGTCTTGTCATTATTATCGCCGGCTTTGAGGAAGTTAATTGACGCTTTCAAGGTGAGCGGTTTCTACCTACATCTTGTTTGATGGTTACAACAATTAAAGAGACACACAATCGGTTAGTTTGCCTTCTATCAATTCGCGCAACTGCCCTTGGTTCACGCTTATTAACATCCAATATTTTTTGAACGCGGACCGATGGTCTTCAGCTCTCAAAGTAAAAGCTTCATACTTTGTACACAAATAGTATTAGACACGCCACGTATAGAGTGTACCCCGTGTTCACATTAAAGATTGATGTCAGACGAAAAGATGGGGCCACTCTGCAAAATTTATCTCACATCTCCACTCCACCAATGACAAGAAAACTGTTACGGTTTGCAACGGTCTGAGTGTAACATTAAAAATTCAAGTCGTCTTACCCACTTGTGTGAGGGATTGCCGCATATTCGCCTTTGGACAGCATTTATATTTCCTTTGGCTACGGTTATACTCAGCATTCCGTCAAAAGGGAATTTCGTATTTGAGATTTATTTTTGTAGAGTAGTGGCTTGCGACATCATTTATTTATGAAAGGGTTTTCGAATGCGTTATATTTGGGACAGCATGGAATTCTGTAGGATAAGTTCATAGTCATGAAACAATGCATATAGTGTGTGACAAACAGCAGTGCTATTCTTTAAGGAGTATGCATTGTGTGTAGTACTGCTCCATCGTCGATCGTCGAACTACAGTCTGGTATTCATTAAACTATTGCCAGAGACGATGTTGTGAGTTGCAACATCATCTCAAGGCTCTGTTTCTACGACGATCTCGTACAGCCTAAAAAGTGTGTATCTTTAAAAATAGCATAGTTGAAGTTATAACCTGTCTGTTAATAAGTCCTTATTACACTGAAATGAGTTTTCTTTATGTCTACTTCAGTTACTATGATTAATTGATCAATTGTCTTTTTCCAAATTAAATTCTGAAATACCTGTTTTAATTGTATTCTTACGAGTCTTGTTTTAGCGTCACCGCCACGCACGTTAAAAGTCTACGTTTGAGTCTTAACCATTCGGTGAGGCGAAAGTAATTGAATTTTTCTGTTAGGAAAATCTCAGATACAGCAGAGATTGGAATTGCGGACGCTAAAGGGCAATTGGCTCGCCCTCTATCACTTGGGACCTGATACCCTCCTCGTCGACAGTGCGTGTTAAACAACTCTGCTTGACCCTTTTGGAATTCACAGACATTCGATTTGATTTAACTAAATGTTAGTTAAAACTTATTTATACAACTGAATAACAAATACCTCCCTAACGTTACTTCATTGGTTAAAATAAACGATGTGACACTGTGACCTTTTTATTACGAATATAATGGCGGCGACCAACCCGATATTTCCGTTTGATATTGTGCTTGTTTATTATTCGTTAAGTACAATCGATTAAAACGTGCTTATGAAGTCATTTGATACGACACCGTACCGAATAATAAATGTGAGAACTTCATACGCGAGCTGATTGTAGGTAGGTACTTACTTACAAATTCTCATAAGACAAAAAAATATTCTCTTAATGCCATGATAATACAAGGAAACAGGTTGTCAAATTCCACTTCATAAATAACAACGTTCCAATAAGATGTTACGAGTCACCCAAAAAATGGTGGGCACAAACAATTTATCATAATGTGAACTTGTAACAACATTGTGACAGTTTTTGTTGGGAGTGTACAATGAGTGTACAAGGTGTCGCTGCTACCACAATGTCCGGCGGCTCCGCGCGTCACGACCCACTGCGCACCACCTCACAATACCCGATTGGATTCAGGTGCTTTATCATATTTTAGAATAAAGAAATCAACTGACAGAACAGATTACTCATACCTGCCGCATTTCTTACTGGATCAGATTGTGAAGATGAAATCCGAATGATGAAATGACCTCATTTATTTGGTGAATAGAAAGGAATTAGAGCGTTATATTATGCAAACGATTGTTATATGCAAACAGCTGCTATACAATTGTATGTAGTATAATATAAATGTGTAAGTACATGTGCATTTAATTAGATAGTGCAGTTTACGTTTCAGGTACGAGTAGGTACGGTCGGTTACAGAAGTGTAAACGCGGAGATAAGATGTAAGCTATTAGTCTGAGCGGACCAAATTTGGAATAAAATGAGAGATAAATAACTATTTAGTGACGGATCTACGTAGTACGGGAGGTGTGCGCACGCGCCGATGTCTGCCACTGACAGATCGGAGAGTGGCGGCTGCACATGCGCCGGGTGACGGCTTCCGTTTCATAAAGTTTAATGGCGCGGTTGACCCAGCTTTGTTTGTTTTACACGACTCCACAACTGCACCATTCATAGCCGTTCTGGTAAACTATTAATTGCTTGTGAAGCGTCAACATGTGAAGCTAAACAAACCCCTTACATGTCATAAATGTGTATACTTTGGGATTGTCTATGGATGCCACAATATACACGCAGGACTAACATAAGAAGGTCTTTGCTACGCCGCTGCCGACGCTACGCACTTACTAATAATATTCGGTACGTCCAGCCCCCCTAGACAAGTCGCAAACGATAATCGTTAACGCTCGGTTCTCCCCAATAGATTTTCAACCTTATTCCTTCGAGTCTTTAGTTGAAAATCTATTGAAGATTTCATGGCGTTGTCGTTCGTTCCAGTCGCTAACGCTTAGAAATCCTAAATAGGTTTTCAACTAAAGACTCGAAGGAATAAGGTTGAAAATCTATTGGGGAGAACCGAGCGTTAACGATTATCGTTTGCGACTTGTCTAGGGGGGCTGGTCTCACTTTTATCGAAATATTCGTGCTACAAATTAATATTCATGACTATTTATAGGAAATCGGCATGTCATTAGTCACACTTTTTTAAGAATAAATTAAATACACCTAGTACCTAACCAATTCATTAGCATTTGCAAAAAAACGGCGGTAGAGAAATAGTTATTTTATAAAATGTTAGGTTTTATTTTTTGTTTTCATTACAAATAAACCCACATTTATGAAATCGTATTAAATCTATGGTTCCTTAATTAACAGAAAATCCTAACACACTGGCGTTCACAAATATCAGGGTGACTTAATCAGAGGATCACATCTCTTAATATACGGGCCGCCGACGAGTGAGATCTGACACGAAATTCCCTAAAAATAATATTTAAAATGGTAATGGGCCCTCGGCTTCATAAATTGGTGCGCCATATGTCCCGTGCGTTGCACCTACAGTGTACATAAATATGTCAAGTATTGAGAAGCTGCTGTGTTATAACGCGATTGGAGTTCTTGATACTTGATGAGCCATGATCCTATTAAAGAACAGTGTTGTTATGTTATTTACATTCGAGCTTTTTTATATGGATACCCAGCATATTTTTTTCTTAGAAATAAAACATGTGTTCATCAAATTCTTTTTAATAAATGAGTCATTAGGTATCTTTCTTGTGAGAAGGAATAAATAACTAAATAATAATGTAAACCAACTGTAGGAATTTGAGTTACATAATCCATCACATTATTTTTTTTAAATAGCTACTTGATACAGAAAAAGTATCAAGACTGCTTGTGAGTGATACAAGTCACTGCACTGAGGTGCAGACACAGTAGCACGAGTCAAATAGAATTTTTGACACCAACAATTTTGCGTTTCCGGGGCTTTGTTTGTGGAGAGACAAAAATAGTGCGCACTAAATAATAGACATTTGGCCCCTGCCTGCAGCCATAACTGCACGTGAAATATTTGTATACATATTGGGACGTTTGTGTGTGGAAATGGGTCATGAGATATGATAACATGTTTTGTAGAAAAAGTTTTAAGCACAGGTAGATCTGGAGTTCTGGACACAGTCAGTTTACAGATTTTTTTAAAGATAAGTAGAGCTACATTGCTATAATATTGAAGTGAATTGGTGCAACAAATAATACGCAAAAAATTATAGGTAAGTATAAATGATTTATAGGTCGTTAACAAGAACAAGCGTTATGAAAGTTACTATACTTTACCATTCGATTAGTGTGCTGTCAGCATTTATATTTTCTAATTTAGTTACCGAGCTAGATCGGATTCTCATATCTTACACCTGCAAAGTTCAACGAAGCAAAGGTCGGCTGCGATGGATCTGCGCACGCGCGCCTTCTTGTGTTGCTCGCCAGATGTCGCACTGAGGCCGTGCGATTCGTTACGACGGCGACGGAGCATAAACCTTCACACATTATAGATAAATAACAATATTTTACTTGTTCGAACCCTCTTCTAATTTACCAATTTATAATCCCAAGAATATTTTGACTATCGAGCCCACATGCGCGAACTTTAAAAATAGACGCAACTCACGCAGTAAGCTTATAAAAATATAATTTCGGTGAAATATGGCCACCGAGAATAGAACCGGACAGGTGATAAAAAATCTAAGTGTTGGTTTTTATAAGTATAGATTTGATTTTATCATCTGACAAACCATTCATCGACAAACATACATTTGAACAGCAAATATAGATACAATTAAAACCACCGCTGTTTATTTTATTCGCATTGAACAACTTTTATGAAAAACGCAGTAGCGCGAAAAGAAAACAATAAATGTTTGAAGCTTCTATAATACACCCGTGGGGGACCTTAGCCAGTTTTTGGTCAACAATAAGTAATCTTAAAATCCGTCTAAGGACTCTTGTAAGAAAGACCCCAAACTATGACCAAAGAAAACAATAAATCGTAATGACGGCGCGCCCCCAGGGCACCCTCGGATGCTCGCTATTTTGGACTATAAATAAATGTGTAGATGGATTGATAAATATAAATATTAGGGGCGAAACGAAGAAAAACAATGTTTATGAAACTGGTGTCGTTCGCTTCATAACTGTGAGTTACGACTTCCGACGGCTGCCGGCATATGGGTCCGCGATTTTTTGTATTGCAACTTATCTTAATCTAAAAATAGATAATTAAATATAAAGACTACCTGAACTTTGGTACGACAATCGATTACTCTTATCTCAAGATTTATTTTACTAAATAGGAAATCAAAAGCAACTTAGTATTAACAGGTATTAGTGGAAATACATTAATGGAAGCAAAGTGCGAAAGTTCTAACTCTTTCATATCTGTATACACATAAAAGTTCAGTAACAGCTGAGTACGAGCCTACGAGCGGTTATTTCCTCGATACGATCCTAAAGTCACGTAGTACAACACCTAAAGTGCCATAGAGACGTATTCTTGTCCCCGAGAAACGATTTTCCTAAACCTATACAAATAGACAGTGAAATGAAACGTTAGGTGTCAAACAAATTCCATGGCATAGCAAATAAATTCTGTTGCCATAATAAGATTAACAGAGTTGAGCATGCGTGTACTGCTGGGTTGACGGGACGTTAGTCACGGCGGCTATACTTAGCCGATTGCATTGTCTTCTGAAATATCTATTAACGATTATTGACAAGGCATCGGCACGCGAATTCTCCCTGTGGTAGGTGCGACGAACTGCTATAAATATATTTTATGTGCGATGCAGCGACGCCCGATGCAGGTATGTGACGGATAGCGGCACGACACCAGCGATCTGCACGACCAGCTTATTTGTGTAACTTAATCGCTGCTACAATGTCAACTGACAGCTGGAGATGAACGATGGATGGCTGCGGTGCTGTGATGAAACAACTTGTTGTGATCATGATGCGAGGTATACTGCTTGACATACTTCTGACTTGTAAAAATTACATTAGTAGAGTCCGCGCCACGACTCAAGTCCTACGGTTAATTTTTGGTACCTAGTACATTTTCTTCATGTAATTTGATGTTATAACATAGACACTAGCGCCGCGTAAAAGGACTTCAATCGTGGCGCGGACTCTAATTCAATTTTGAACTGAAATTGCTGACTTTTCAATCTCATGCCCGTAAGTATCTGGAATCAGCGGTGTATGCCTTTTTTCCACACTTCCCTATTTCTTCATACAATCTGTTCATTCATGACGAGTAGCTCTATTCACACTATGATGTAAATACCGAGAATGGACGATATTAATACAATTAGTGTCAAACATTTCCACAGACTAAAACAAAACATAAGTACATATCAACATAACCTGAACAATCTATAATTATATTCCGGTAACAAATTAATGAAATTCGCGTCAAAATTGCAAATTGTGAATTCAAATTGATACAATTCGACAATTGATTACAATATGCACACAAAGCAGTATCGTCCACAAACACAGCGAGCAGTCAGTGAGCCGACATCGATTCATATCCAACGAGAGCTTTTCATTTTGTATGTTAAATTAAATTTCCATGAAACAAGATTGAATTTTTCGCAATCAACGCGTGCGAAGCTTACTCCAAACGAATTTGTGTGTTTATGCATACATAGATTTATTTATAGTTTGTTTTAATACGTTTAGGTATTGAAGCGGAAAAAATGTTTGTAGTATGTTCTAGTTGATTTAGAGCATCGTCGAAACTCAAAATGAATATAGATAATAATATGAAAAGTATCAATAAACGTCAAACCGCGAGTGTGGATTAGGCGCGTGGCGTCGACCGCAGCGCCGGCGGTGCGCGGCGGCGAGCTAGCATCGGCTTAGCTAATTTACAATTTAATTATCAGTCGGGATGATGCATCGTTAGCGCGCGCCAAACCGAGTTTATGCGACTAATCAATTGTTTGACGCGACCACTGCAATCACGCGCCGGCCGCCCGCCCTCCGCCAACCTCCCGCCCGCCCCACGCCGCTAGCTACGTGTCCTACCGCTACGGCTCATAATGTAAAACATGAATATCGCACATAGCCCTTCACTTCTCGCAACCGTCATGCATAAGTCACGCATTCGTGCCGCTTAACATTAATCGAATGTTTCAATAATTATTTTATTGCGGTAGCTATAATGAATCTCCGTCGACACCTCATAAAATAAGTATCGATAGACGCTTCAGCAATCCAATCGAGAGAACAATGCGGCGGCGTGTCGCGCCCGCGTTGATTAAATATAGCTCAGAATCCATCAAGCGAACGGCGCGATCGAACCGTTGCTATGGATTTATGCGCTAAATATTCGACAGGTGCCAAGTGTGTCGATCGTAGAGTTCGATCGCCGATGACTAACTACGCCCTAAATTTTATTTCAAATGTCAAATAATTTGAGCACCTGCCCTGCGCCCAGACCAGCCTAGCGCGCCGCGCCGACACACCACTTATAACTGCGCATCAATCACCGCACGCCCGGTCTCATCAACCACTACAACATGCGTCGAACCTGAGAACACCGTCAGCTCCATGCTACATTACATACATTAACATGTGCGCGCGGTCACTAAATAATGATTTCGCTACTGTTATCCGATAACGGTAAACAATTGCAAATATACGTCATTAGAAAGTCACGCGGAGTTTTCATTAATTTATTAAGGACGGTTAAAATTAACCGCTCACGAATGAGAATCGTGCGACACAATCGTAATGTGAACGTTCACAATTCGCTAATCCCGCGTCGCTACCGTTACATAAGACAGCTGAGTTGAATATAAATGTAAAACACAATAAATTTCATGCCCCGTAGGAAATGAATATTCATCACGAAATCGCCATGCATATTCTCTTTTGCTACAGAATTTCATGTTCCGTAGAGTCGCGGGCGGAACAATAACAAAGTAAACCTTACCCGGCTCGACCATCAGTTAGTATTCGCGTGCTAGCAGGCGAACGGTAAAGTCGGGGTCGGTGGTTCAGCGAACGAGCTCTCGTAAATTTCAACATATAGTAAAGTGATTTACGAATAATTGTTGTGTTGGCGTATAACTAGAGAAATCTTTCCGCTGTTTGCCGCTGCTTAATTTATATATGAGGCTTAGGTAATTCGCGAGCCGCGAGTAATTGGTGTAGAGAACAATAGCTTTTGTCATACCCTTATCTCGTGCGCCACGTTTGTCTCTTCAAAATGCCCTCGTAAGCACAATAACGTTCACATCAAGCTTATCTAAATTGTCTACATATTTCTGCTTCTTGGACTTATATGTATTGTTCCTGAAAGCTTCAAAATTAGTCAGAGTGAAAAAAACGATTTCGCCTACCTGTTATTTCGTTTTAGTTTAACTTTCGTTTTTAAATGGAAAGGGGTGGGTGGGTACTGTGGGTAGTCACATGATAACGACAGAAGTGTAACGCAATCGGTTTGGGTGCAAGAGTCGAGTAGGTAATAAGAACGAGACATTAGCGTAACACTTAATCGAAACATGTGTTTATCGTAACATGCGAATCGGCCTAAGGCGAATTAGTTCTCGCACAATGCAATTTGAATGCACATTACACAACGGACGAGGTACGAACGCTTTTTATTGCGGCATCGTGAGATCTTATCTCGGAACTGCCACTTCCAGCAGGCAAATTTCAGATTCCCGGTGAGTCGTCACCGGTTTTGCACTCTACTGCGTTTAGCCCAAAGCAACTTACCGCTTAACGTAACGCGCCACATGCCGGTGTGAGTGTGAACACGTACGCACGCACCCTTCCCTACATGTTTAAAGAATTCAACATAAAATCAGCAATAAAATTGAAAACATTTTGTTACCTTTTAAATAAGTTTCGTGATGTCGGCCGCTGTGCCGCGCAACTTTGATCCCTCCACGCACACGCAATATGTACAATTTCGAGTGGTGCCTTTAACTCTGAAATCATTTCTCGATCGATAAGAAGCGTTAATTTTACGAGCCAGTGATAATTTGCTAACTTCCGACAGAACATCGCCCTAGTTGAATCGTTCCGAGCACTTGCCGCATAAAATTACAAATTCGAAACCGAGTAACGTAATTAAGCAGACTCATTGAAAACATGCATGGCTTGTTACTGTATCTATTTCTTTACTTATTTAAAATTAGTACAATAAGGTGTTGGTCCGCATGCTCGCGTCGCCGCTTCGTATGACCGGCGCGGGTAACAACAACAATTTGCAGCTGTTACATTTCATTAATTAAATTAACGACATTTTTGCTGCGTTGAATTAAATTCCTTGTTCATCTGAAAATTATTGAGTATCAGCTGTTAATCTGCACAAGACGTAGCAGATGACTAACGCTAATAGGAAGATAGCTCAGGAGATACTACTAGTAACCGATCTCTTATCAGACCATTACAATTTGTTCCACTTCAAAATAAATTCCTGTCCACTATTGTTCTTTATTAAAAACTATTTTTATATTAATTACATTTAACTATGAGCGGTTGCGTATTCCTCATAAAGAAGCGAGACCGATGATTAGGTACGGTAAAATTAATTACATTGCATTAAACGACAGTCGGTCACATGAAAACATTCATTACGGCCGGCAATGGATCAACAGAGATACAACAACAACATGTATTATCTAATCGCATCTATTTAAGCCTACTTTGTATAATTATCCCTATTTTGTTTTGCATGCTAAAATTATTCGCTTTTAAAAGGACTTTCAACATGCAAACGGCTCTGAAATTTTAATGAGTAGTGAGCTCGTAGCAATGGAAACTTTGTAACTAACATTATGACTAACTCAATATTGATGTCAATACGATTCAACCTTCGCTAGTTCAGGACAGCTATCATTCTATTCTTATTTATTAATTTATTTTAAGTAACCTTTATAATGCAACATCAAATTCGGACACGATGCAACAGAAGAATTCAATTTTATTAAATAAAACAAGACTCCATTAAACCGGATTATTTGTATGGAGCAATAAAAATAATATGCATAATTACTTCTTGGAAAGATTACAAGTACTCGGTTAATTAATAGCTTGCCAAACTGAGAGCATGCTCCCGCGCCGGGTCGCGGGCCGGGGGTTGGGGCCGGGGCCGGGGGCCGCGGGCCCAACAATGGATAATTATTTTCACTGCAATGCTTTTTATTAATTACCCTCCTCAATGACGCCTTTGTATTGTAATTTGACAAATTCACAGGTTTCACATGAAAGTAGCGAGCGAGCTAGCCAACCACAGAATAGACAGACAAATTAATTCCAATAAGAAAGTAGCATTATTTTTATGTTACATAGGTGTGCACACCTACTTCGTTTTATATGCCCCTAATGAATGACCACGGCTTTGCTTAGTAGTAAATAACATAGTTAAGTACCTGCGCTTGTAGATAGTGTTTATCGAATCAAAATTTGTTGCGTGCCATGTAATTTGTTCGTCATGGTGGATGCCCATTGGCACTGAGATTCATTAATGTATTCACTTGTAACTTAGGAACTTATAATATACAATCTAGTTAAAGCTTGCCAACTTTGCTAAGAAACTATTCCAGCGCAATTAATATACTCATTACATGTTGGATGTTACGAGAAATCTAATTGGAATAAAAACTTCCTGTTGGGATAGGAATGGCGATAGCTTTGATGTGTCCAATATTGGACTTGGTCATGATTGTGGTGTCTTATGTCTGATCTGGTTTGTAGATATCTAGTAAATTGAATCATGCACAGTCGAAGCGGAATCGTTGTATTGGAATCTGTCTTATGTTGAGGAAAACATCGCCTGGAAATATTGGCACAATACTCAAAGTAGATACATCGCATGCCAGGCATTCATCATAGTGATTGACACATGGGCAACTCTGCTTGATCCACAAACTGGTGCGAACGGAAAACGTTACAATAAAACCCTAGCTGACACTAATAAGACTCATTGTATAAATCATCAAACGTAACAGAAAATTTAAAAGTTCCCGCAACCGTTTTACAAACAGTCTGTGATTTATTGGTTGCGAAATTAGGACGCTCACACGCTGACTAATGTATTAGAAGCGAACAAGCACATAGCAATCCAATAAACACGCTTCTTAATTCCAGCGTGCGGCACACCGGTAGCAGGGACATGGGTGGCGACCAGCCGCGGGGCTGATTGGCCCCACGCCAACAAGGTGAATGCCACGAGCCACGCATCGGTCGAGCAACCCACTTTACCCAACACACGGAAATATATCCTGCCCTCGATACCATAATGTCCGCTTATCTAGTCATACCGCGCCACTCGCATCTTAGCGCTGTTGTCCGCAACTCCACAGAAACACTTGCTACAGGGGGTTTTAGCGCTGTTCAAGTATTTTCACACAGCTCGATAACGTTACGATATCGATACCAACGAAATATGGGAAAACATGGCGCGGTTTACAACAACTAGAGTAACTAGATGTGTCTACCTAAATATCGTGGAAATTATCTCAAACATTTGCTTGCCTTGACTATTCTATTTCGGTTTGCCTACCATAAATTCAATTTCTGATTCAAATGCAGAAACAATCTTGCAATGGCTTATACAATTAGAATTTAGTTCTTGCTAGAAATATTGTAAAGGTTATTTCTATTTGGGAAGTGCGACATTATTTCACTAAATGGTGCTCATCCTACTTACAGCGATGTTACGTGTTCTGATCGTCCATTTGGCAATGACATTGACGAAATAAATAGCGTTTGATTTTATTTCGGCGTCGTTTATTTGTTCAAAGTTGCAATCGTCGTGTTCACTGTTAACACGTCCGCTTTTACTGTTCGCGATTCTTTGTAATGAATGATTATCACGTCATTTGACTATATTTATCTATTATATGTCTTGTTTATATCCTGTCAGCGCTGAAAAAAGATTTGAGATCATCAATAAACTGTGTTCAGCCTTGAAAAAGATTTATGACGTTTTTCTTAATAACTAGGAATACATTTTGTTACATAAAGAACATTGTTCTTAAAGGCGTCATTCCTAAGTCAATTAACAATCATGTTTTCAGTGTATTTGTATATCTATTAGAACACATACAACTCAAAGCAATTATTCTGTGATGAAATATATAACTGTAACTTTTTCAGTGGTTTTCTATTAAGAAGCGGAAAAAATATGCAGAAAGTTTTATCCACCTATTATACTAGTAATCATATTAAACATGAAACACATAAGATCAACGGGGGAATAGGCAGGAGTGTAGGTCTACGGGCCACATTTCACCAATTATTTTTAAGTTTAATGTAATAACTCAGAACCATAGAATATTATAGAAAGAGTATAAAGTTATTGCATTACTAAGTAAGACAACTTTTGAAGATTGCAATTTGGCACAATACATCAGCGGGTGCGTACCGCGGTAGGTACATTTTGGAAGTTTGCCGGCAACTGTGCAATTCCTGAGTAACCGGATCAACGCGATCACACGTTGGCACTGAATTTTAGAGTTCATTGTACTACTACGTAACGTTTTCTAGGGTAAATATATTTTTGTGTTGTATCGCGGAAATATTGTATTGAAATATTAGGACAACTATTTTGTATTTTTCAGCAACTGAATGTCATTTCAAGCTAACAATATATAATTGTCTTGGGGGTTAAATTAATAGATGCTTGAACTTCTAGTCATAACGCAGAGCAGGTGACATACGGCTTTTTTTAGTTGCCTGAAAAAACAAAGAGTTGGAGCATTTAATTTGTAGTTTCTAGATGCAGATGGTGAAAAGCATAGGGTACGTGCAAACCAAAATAATCTATTTCGAGACTATACTAATACGTACGGTTTCATGCAGAAGTTTTTATATTTTTTCATGATTATATTTACAACAACTAAAGCTTATAACTACTAAAGATAAAACTCATTGAAAACTGTCCATGATGATCTCCCAAATGATTTCTTTATACTTAACATCTTTATTCTATCCTTAAATTCCAATACCTATGCATGTACGCAGAATTGCAGACATTGTGAAACAAGCAAATGAACACGTTTCTACAATACTCGTATGATAACAAATGTCATGTCTACATATACAATTCGTGTAGGTATTGCAGCTGAAATGCAAATTGATATAATGCAGGAAACGTCTGAGTGGGCCTCATAGCGGGAGCCTATACCGCATGAGTAGCATAAGTTCGTTTACATACGACAGTCAGGCGTATTTGCATCCCAAATGTTCGGGCGGACCGCTCGTTCGCTCGACTTATCTCTGTACCAGGCAAAATATTACAGTTTGTGCATCGCCACTCGCAATGTGCATAACTGAATGTCAATACAGGAATAAAAAAGGCCACCAGAGGCGTTCCCTCGCATTCGAGGCGGATATGCTGTAAACCAATGGGCGAGCAGAGCTCAGCATATTCATAACGATATTACCGCCGTCGGAGCCGCGGCGTCATCATAATTCATACATAATAACCCTTCCGACGACGCGCGCCGCGCCGCCCTGCGTCTCGTTCACGCCAGCGCGCTCCTCCAAAGACGAACAGAGACGCTCGATGCTCCAAATATCATAATTCATAATTTTATTTTTTACGACCGACATCTTTCATATACACATACGTATCTACGTGTGGTTGAATTTTCCGTTTCACTCTCACGCAGCACAGCCATCGCCCACACGTGAAATGAAAACAATGTTTACAGAGTTTAATTTTAAGCTGAAATGTGAAATTGAAAGATATAGTTACTCGGAATACAAGAAACAGAACATCTTGGGCATGTACAGACGATGACAGCTATTTGTAATTGGAATATGACGAGACGCGTGCGCGTGCGCTCGGCGCGTCTCATTCGTCAGTTTATAAATAGAGCTCGGCGTCTGCGCCGTGACGACTCGCGCCATTAATTTATATGAAATAACTGTCGGCAGACGGAAAAATAAGTTCGATCGGGAACGGCCTTCTCCATGATAATATTTATGTTTTACGAAGTGGCAGGCGGACCCGAAGAGTGTTGATATACGCGTGTCAGAACTGTGTGTATGGGAGGTATAACAGGTATTAATGTTAGATTCATACCGACTCCCACTTGCAACTGTAAATAAATAAACTGTTCGGCTCCTTTCATTTCTAACGTATGAACAAACAGTAAACTGATTTATCGAAATTTACATACGAATTTGCAGATGTTTGGTCATAAATATAGGTAAAGTAAATACTTGTGGAACCCTACCGCATTCTAAAACATCCGCATGTTTCGTTTCAATTTAAAAGGCTTACATTTTGCGATGGACGTCATACAAATCTTGTATACTGCCCATCCGGTGACACGTTGACGCTCGGAATGAAAACGCAAATCTATAATAACCCAGCTTCGACGCTGTTTCGTTCCTCATTACTACTTTATAAACATCACCAAATCCTCTTTCACAGTTCTTTTGAAATTCAATAAACAACTGAAAATACTGATTTCCGACGATAATAATGTTCGCAAAGTACGCAAAGACAAGATGAGACATAAATTCGTTAGCACGCGTGTAATCGTCACGAACATACGACAATAATTTACGTTCGTAAATTTTAAAGTTGACATCAGAAAGAACATCTTATAAAGCGATAATTCAAGCACACTCTAATGAGTCATGCTCTTATTCAGTAGTGTGGGGTAAACCGCGGATAGTGTGCACATTTCGATGTTTGTTTTTGTATCAACATAGTGCCTAGAGGCGCCTAGCATGTTTTTGAGTGTGCTGGACAGTTTCAAGAATTTGCAACGGAAAATTGCGTGCCTAATTATTTATTTATACCGATTTGGAAAATCTCATGAAAAGTTTGAACATTATTGATTCGGAAAATACCGTACATTTCTTTCACCAAACTGCAGAACGATAATAAAACACGTTTAAATATTGTAATGTTATATTGGGATATTAGGATGTAGGTATATCTGTTGCTGACTACATTTTTTACGTGAAAAATATCATACACCTACTCTATTCATTAAAATTATTTAGAACCTGGAATCTAGATTCCAGAACATAAAAAAGTCAATAACCTTCAAAAACATACCAACTTTTTACAATATTTTCACATTTTTCTTTTGAATTATGAAGCTAATGTGTGTCAATTTATGTCAACAAGTTTTGTTTACTACTGAAACTACCTAAATACCTGTTAAAATAAGATATAATGAAATAGGCGAAACGTACAATAAGTTTTCGTCGCCGACTAATGGCCGTCAGTTTTGCCACACAAGATGAACTAATAAATGCCCCTGTCAAATATTTTTACTACCACGCACAGTTTTAATACACGAAAACCTTATAGATATTATTTATATTTTTTCAGCGTTGACTTATTATTTAAGTAATTAATCATTCTTTAAATCACGCGTCAAAATCTTTAAATCACGCGTTTTTTGCATTTGCAGGCCAGTGACATGTTGTAACTTTATAAATATTTGTGTTGCGCAAATAACAAGTATAATTTTAAATATAAAAAATATCAAAAAACTCGCTCCATCAGCTCTCACATAGAAAAGGTGCATCATGTTAAAATCTCCGAAATCTAACTACGATGCACCTTTTCTATGTGAGAGCTGATGGAGCGAATTTTTTGACAATTTTTATATTTAAAATCTTGTTATTTGCGCAACACAAATATTTATAAAGTTACAACATGTCACTGGCCTACAAATTGCAAAAAACGTAAAAAAATTTGAATTTCGCGGGCTACATCGAAGCAATCACCTTAAGAAACTAACACTGGCAAGTCGTAACACTTTCAAAGAATTTCTATTCGTTAAAGCTACTCCACAAAGATATAAATTCGACAAATTAATTTCACTCACTAACGAATTCAAAGACTAATCTATACAAAAGATAACAGATATTAACCTAATGGATTCCTGAGTTACTCCATCTGAACTCGTATTTAAAATCTACAGATATTTAAACACATCGCCCTCGCGCTCAGCCCGCCATAAATAAAATAAATACAAATATTCTCACGTAAACGAGTACCTCGAAAGCGTTCATTTACATTTGTGAATGTAATAAATGGGGCATCTTCTTCTAAATACAAAAGTAAACTGACGAAAATAGTCTATTTTTGAAATAGCTTCTGCCTATGATTAGAAACTGTCTAGGAAGAAATATATGGCGAATCCGCGTTCCTCACATATTTATGTAACGTAATAATAGGCAACGATATAAAGTGTAGGTATCTAATGGTCTTGTAAGATATGTGTGTGATAAATTGCTGTGTTTTGACTTGAGTTTATTAGTTATTGTCGAACGAACGCTGTCGAGCTCGCATTGTTATTTATATAAATCTTCATATACATATTGTGTTGCAGGCATATGAGTATGGCAGAACGCAGAAGGGTTGGCACACCTGCATATTCATTCTCATACTTGCCCACAGATTTACGACCAGGTATTGGGCCAACAAATAAGATCTTCCAAAAAGTGCCTCCAAAAAATATAATAAGAGCATCACAAAAAGCTCAGCAAGACATGTCAACGTCAGCCGCGCACCATTGGTCGGGCGAACAAAGAAATATTACCGAGCGTTTATTTGTTCTCTCCACGCCATATTTGCTATTTAAAACGTTTTGTTTTGTTAATATTTAGTCTCGGAAAGTTCTTACAATAAATAAAGTTTATTTGACTGTAGTATGTTTGGGAAATAAATCATAAAGACTCCTTCATAAAAACAGCCCCCAAGGGCCATGTCGAGAGGACCTTACACAAATATCATGATACTAATTATACGTTAGTTTATTTAGATTATACTTATCTAGTTTATAACATATTTTAGTGCACCATAAACAAACATAGCAAGATTTTACAGCTCCTGACGGTCTCGGCTCACATTCGAGGCATTGTGCCTCTTATAATTTTTATTAGGGGCAATCCGTCCGTCTTGATTTACTTCTTCCCGAACTGACGGATCTTTCATTTAATTTACGGTTCTACCCCAGTCTTTCAACGTAATAAAATGTTACAAAAACAAGCAAAAATTACATCGTCCCTATGGGTGTTGTAGATTCGACTGTTTTATAAAATAAACAAGAACAGAGTATAAGTTAAATTATTATTAAGTAAGGTTTTGTGGGTGATATCTATAGGTCGGAACTAGGTAGAGTTACACATGTACTTACACTAATTTCATACAGAGAAAGAACAAAGTGGATATGCCCCATAACCCTGAATTACTTAAAAAAAAACTCATTTACTTTATACAATTTATTCGTCTAATATTTCTCTGATGTTTTTATTCTTTTTATTTATTTGTTATACTATTTTCCACACGAGATTGTTTGTAAGAAATCCTGGGAAGATCCATATTAATATCAACATTTCAATGCAAGTACTAAAATAACTCTACTTAATTCTGACCTTTGCAAAGGTCAGAATTAAGATATCGTTGTGAAGATAATGAGCAAAAAAAAATATTTTAAAGTTACTTAATTGGTAGCCACATAATCACACTAAACTTATAAGAATGTTCAGTACTAAACAGCCTAAGTACCTACTACTGAAATTAAAGTATTCTATGTCTGAATTTCATAGATGCTATACATTTTTCAGGACGTCGCGTCGAAATCCATGAAGTGCTCTAAAAATGTATGATTTACGAGTATGTATCGTACAATCGTAAGAAAAATTTATCGCTGGTATTTTCGGCAGGAATGGTCGACGGAGCAACCCACACCCAGCAGCTCGTATCCGACAAGCACTTGGCAACGATTCAGAGATTGTTATTATAATAATGAGTGTTCTACTCATAACACTACTTAATGCTTCGAGAAATGACCTCATATGCTTGATAAGCCCTAACTTGTCAATACAATAAAGTCACATAAAATTTAATTGCAAATGAATTCCTTGATTCATAAGATGCTGTATGGGGGTTTCGAAATAACTTTAGCAATAAAGGGTATCTCAAATAAAGCAAAAGTTGATGCGCAACAAAGCAAAATATCTCAGAACATTCCCATGAAGTTAGTTCGAATTAAATAAAAAACTGCATTAAGAAATTTTAATTATTCGTAGCTACATCATGAGCGAGCCAACACTAACATGTTCGGTGTGTGTCTCATTTGCAAGTAACAGGATGCGTATTATAGACCCACGAAGGCAATAAGATAAAAAGACGCTCAATAAGGCGCGATCAGAGGCAAAAATGAAATAAATTGCCGGTGAATAAGAGTGCTGTGTGCAATTGAGGCGAACACGCTTGCTCATTAGACGGACTGGGCGACGCTACCGCCCGCCACCGAGGCTGCGCCTGCGCCGACCCGCGCAACCCGCCCGCCACACACCACCCCATCGCCCCTTGCCCATCGCATCATCATAAACTCCATAATATAATCTGCATACAAATACCATCCTTCTACTTTTCTTAAACGAAAACAAAAGTATTCAAAAATTCTGAGAACGTTTAGCATATGAAGCTGGCCAAAAGTGGTGACAATGACTTCACTTGCAGCCCTTTTGCCGAAATGCTGTAAAATCGCCGGCCATTAGCATAACAAAGACGATGATTTAGAATGACAGAGCGCTCGGGTCCGCACACGACGTCACTTTCACTTATTTCGAGATTTACGCAAAAAAAAATGTTTCTTAGTATTATTATAAAGTATTTAGCTGGTGTGTGGATATCGATATGGAAATTGTTTAAAACCGCAGGCTCCCGGGAACAATGTCCCGACAGCCGCTCGAGCGTGTCGGACGACACAAAAACTTATTTCACTCGGATATGGAATCGAAACGCGAAGAATAATGAAAGGCATGTCTCGGCTTGCATAATGCGGCAAAGTAAATAAATTTTTGGTTCTGCTAAACGTCTCAAAAACAAGTCGATGGAGTTGCCACTGTAAGTTGTTACTCACATTCTGTGACATGCTACACATATTTTTGAGTGAAAATAATTTGTCCGCATAATATTTACATAGTAAACTAGTTCGCGCTTTTAGGAACATAGAAATACACTGAAAAATCAACGACAAAGAATGTTGATTAAATTTTCAATCTGTGTGTTAATACGAAATTGGTGTGAAGTTAAGCGCAACTCTACAGATGGCTGTATGAGCTGGTGAGCTCGACGTGGTAACGAGGGTGGAAGGCGCACTGAGTCTGTGTCACACCTCTCCACGCACCATTTGCATGCACTCGGGCGCAGCGCGGTGCATCCCGCGAGGGGCGCCTGCTACAGGAATAGTATAATATCATATCAAATGTCTGAGCACGCGAGCGACGAAGACTACCGTGTCACTCGCATACACCGGCTGTCACCGACACGACACCCCGGCAACAAACTAGACCACTTGTCATGTTTTCACAGATGCGCTCCAAAGATTAAAGTTCAAAAAATATAAGTGTACCTGAATCGTTTTCAAATATTTAAATAGGTAGAGCTGATATTGCGTAGGTATCTTTCCGCAGAATTTAAGATAATAAAAACGTCCTTCCAAAGTGTTAAAATTTTATAAACATTTAGACAATACCCAAAAAATGCTTATGACCAGCGGTCTTGCCATAAATTTTGTAAACGTGTCATTTTTTGTGTCTAATTTTGAATATAAGTATTCAAGTTTTTTGTGCTCATGACTAATTGGTTGGCTGCTACAGCAAGTAACGACGGGGCGCAGGACACAATTGTTTCTTCGGGTTTTGCAAATATAATAATAAAAGTTTATTACCCCGTTTCTGAAAGGGTTTGTCACAAGCCGCACTGAAAGGGTAGCTGTAAAACCTCAGTTCGTGCGATCATAAGTCAGAACGGGACGATTGTTCGGTTGCATATCGCCATAAATCAGTTTTAGAAAATATTCGGTGAATGGCAGTCGTCGTTACTCAATACAAGATCATTATACAAATATAGATTTTTGGCATTTGTGCACGCTTCGCCGTGGGAGGTATACGCGCTTTTGCAAAAATGTTAACTGTGTAAACATTTCTGCGAAAAGAAAGCTGTTGTTAGCTGGGAATATTTGTTTTGCCACCTGCTACTTATGTGAGAAGAAATTGACAAATCTATTCATAATCCTACTATCCTGCTAATATTATAAGTGTGTATGTTCCGTTGTCACGATAAAACGGCTGAACCGATTTTCACCCTAGAAATAGTTTTAAGCTATAAAATTGCGAGCGCAGTCGCGGGAAACAGTTAATTACAGTAGAACTACCTAGTGTGGCAACGTTCTTTTTAAAATAATATCTAAAAATAACTTACTAGTAGGTACTACAATATTTAATTAACACCACAAGAAATGATGTTACAATAGAGAAATAATAGAGTGAATTGAAAACAAACTTCAATAGGACTATGACTTTTAAATCAAAATACATTTTATATAAATTAAATAATTTCATTGGACTAGTGTTGTATACGTTATAGGCAATGTGTACAATGCTGGCATTCTATACAATACCTAGGCAATATATAGAATGCCGAGGTCGTTCAGGCAATGTATGAAATGATGTTCAATGTTTTAACTATTTTACACTTTACCTAGGAAATGTATAAAATACCTAGGCATTGTATAATGCCAGTTGAAGCACAGGCAATGTATGTAATCGATTTTTCTTCTCTATGATTCAGTGAGATAGGTACTGATCTTTTGAGAGCTAATCCTAATTTCAACTTCCGAGTAGAGCTGATCCTGATTACAACTTCCGGGATCCTTGTCGAGTAGAGGCTCACTAGCTATATGAGTAAATTTACCTCGGAATTTAAGTTTTCTTAAATTTTATAGTACTTGAATATCGTAAATACGACTGTGGGCACCCCGACTCGGACAGGTTAGGTTAGAAGGCGATGACGGGGTCTTTCAGACCCCGCCATCCCTCCATCATCGTCCGTCCTTCGTGGTAATTTTTTTTTAAACAGAAGTAGGAGCACCGCGAAGCGGTGCTCCGTCGACGTTTTCTGACATTTTACTTAGTTTAGCGAAATGACATGATCTGTGATCATGTTTCCTTCTCGTGGTCCTCATCCTAGTGGTCTTTCATTATACACATTGCCTGATGTGCTTTGGGCATTTTATACAATACCTAGGCAATGCACGGTGGTTCCGCCCATAGGTCATTAATCGAAAATTTCATCATCTCCTAACCCCAATTTAATTATCTATAATGATTGACCGATAACCAAGCTACCATAAAATATAAATATGTCACCCATTTTACCTAATTCTCACTTATTTTTCTACCTCCGAAGTCAACACATCGTAATGTTGCGCCACGCTTTGTCAGTAACTCTTTAGCAGTACTGTTTGTGTAACTTTGATTTCTTAGAAATGCATTGTTTTTGAGTGGTATTTTTTAGATGATTTTCAAAGATCAAGGTATGTTATTACTAATTAGTTATATTTTTAAGTTTTTTTGTACCTATTATGACGTATTTTTAGGTGCTACGCCACACAGTATTTCTACCAAATATGTACCTTATATTTGACTTCACATAGACCTACAAAAAAAGTCTACCATAATCGACTATTCTCACATATCTTATATTACCGATTGAACTGTCTATTTTGAAAATATAAAAGGTTTGTCTGCCTCCTGTTGCATCTTTAGTTGCTATATAGCCTCTACGACCGCGTAGGCTCTCTCGTAGCACGGTCTACGAAACAAACATAAATTACTTATATTTTGTTTTTCAGGTAATTTGATAAAATTTTCTTTCTCAAGGATGCTTTTCCTTAAGATTTGGTCTGCCCTAACTGGAACTGTTCCTCAGAAATATCAACACGTGTCGGAAACTATTCTAGCTTCACTGAATGAGGTCGAAAGTGTAGACATAAGGAACTTAGATAGTATGATACTCAAATTATGTAAAAGTCTTGATAGATTTTGGAAAACTGTCTCTAGAGAAGTAAATTATAATTTTTGCATAAGTACTGAGATTGGTTAAATGAAATTGAATGTGTCGAATTAGTAGTAAGCGGTAATGGAAAGTACATTCAAGAAAACGCGAACCAGCCCGTGCCGTCTTGCGAACGCGAATGTAAAGGAAAGATTTTTCAGATTAAATAAAGGTTTGATTGAACGTTGTTCCACAATTTTACAAGCCTTATTCTCGGGTTTTAATATTGATTCGAATAAATTTAAAGAATATTCTTTGGAAACCGCTGGCTTTTAATTCAAGAACATCCGTGGTATAACCTCCCAACTTCCGTTAACAAAGTCCTCATCCATGGAGCTGAAGTAGCACAATATGTTTTATTATCTATCGGAGAATCAACTGAAGAGGCAACAGGATCTAACAACAAAAATTATAAGGCCTTCAAGCGGGACCACACAAGAAAAATGTCGCGAGTACTTACGAATACGGACTTACTTTTCAGACCTTTACTCAGCTCAGATTACTGGTCTTTGGAAACTTTCCAGGAAGAAAAAGAGGTTTTAGATTTACTAAGAATTTAGTTTATATTGAAATTGGGTTGGTTGTTGTAGTGATTTAAATTAGTTGTGGTTATGAAGATGATGATGTTTGTAAATAAATTGTTGTTTTAGTTTTCTTGTCTGTTGTTGTACATAATATGTATAAAAGAATACATTATTTAAATATAGGGCCTTCGTGGAACAGTGGTGATATTATATTCAGATGTATTTCCGAGCTTGGAAGAATAAATATCAAATATTGACTAATTATGTTTTTATTAAACAGTACATATTGTACGGTTTATTGTATATAATGTACTAAATTATGTAAATAAAGCATTAATATACATTCGTGAAGTATCTTTTTATTATTTACCCCTCAGAAAAAAACCCATTTAACAAATTTAAGAGCCTATACTACCTCAAATGGCTTAGCAGAAACCTGTGATACGTCGAAAATACTACAGCATTAATTTTGAAATAAATATATGGTAAAGTTGAGGATTAATATTAGGTCTTATGTTTGGCGAAAACATGATTCCATAAAATTTTCTCGATAGAAAAAAATCCCAAAGTTACCTCTAAATTGAACAATAAAACGCTGGCAATCAGAAAATACTTAAAATTAGATCATGAAACTTTTTATACTAACTGAACTAACTATAAAGCAGGTCTTATGTTATTCACTTTTTTGAATTTCCTTTTTTTTCGCCGTAAAATAAATAGATTTGCGTGTAGACAGCTAAAAGAAAGAGCAAGCAATAGTGCGTGGTACGTGCAAGTGCGAGCGAGTAAGATTATACTGAAGTACTATAGACCCTTAATAGCGTAAGGTATTTTTGACCGCTCTTGTTCGGCGCTTGAACCACCGTGCAATGTATGAAATGATATACTTTGCCTGAACGTATTAGGCATTCTATACAATGCCGGATTATACACATTGCCTATAACATATACATCCCTCATCAGTAGGTACCTGAATACTATGTAATACAATTCAAATAGTAATAAAAAATCTTTGATAAAAGTTTTTAGACTGACATAATTATGGTCACTATTGTAAATATTAAAGTTTTAAACGGGATATTTACCATGTTTATTACTTGTTTTGATGTTCCGATATTTCGGAACTGTTGCAAGCACCATGTTACCGGATGAACTGAAGTTATTGCGGTGGATGTTATAAAATAATAAACATGGCAAATATCCCGTTTTAAACCCTCATCAATCTGTAATATTTCAATTTGAACCCAATGACTAACAAGTTAAAGGAATAAGAATTGGAAATGAAATGGTTGGTCTACTAAAGCCAACTGAAGGTACCAATGGGCTGAACCAAAGCATAGTGAACTCCACCAACCGTTAAAAAGCTAAGGCATTCTATAGATGCTGTCATTTCGTAAGACGAAGCGAAGCACTATTGCCTAATCACTGCAACTTCTAGGAAACTAGAATCAACAGTGAAGACCCCAATAGCGAGCCAATGAAGCTCGAAAAAAGTTCAGCCAAAATATTAAATTATCACATATCACTAAAGGCCAGATACAATTTTTTAAGTGTGAAGTCGACACCAATAATATAAAAGTAATCCTCAAATTGTTAGGCAAAGGTACCTCTGACGGGGACTGTCTCAACAGGCTTCGGTGACCCCGGAACGTAAAGGGCAATTTAGGGAATACGGTGGATTTTAGTCAGACTCGCAGTCCCTCCCACTCCACCTAGGGTGGGACTCATTTTATTATTCTGTCACCTAAAAAATTACAAAGGTGCACCTACTATAGGTTCACCTTTGTCATTTTTATTTTATCCACATTTTGCTAGTTATGTTTAAGACTCGTGTAATAGGGAACGAGTTTATACGATGCCATCTACTGGGCAAAACTCCGTGGCTGCAACTGAGAATTTCCTAATGGAAAATCCAATGACACTTTGCACGACCTGGGAATCAAACCAGGCACCTCATTTTCAGCTGTGGCGTTTGTTACTACTAAACCAACAAGGCATACCCACCACAAAACCAGCCAATTAGCCAGCTAGCCGTAAATACACCCCAATAATTACAAATTTCTATTCAAATCTGAAAATACACATGAAAGCTGTCACAAGCGAAGAATCAGTGTCGTCATCAGAGCGTCAGCGGTGATGGAAGAGTGATGGAGCGGGTCACAGGCAGGGTCAGCGCCGTCATGCGTCATCGCTAACGACGACAAATGACGTGACGTGACGCGACTCAATGATATTGACGTAGCTTTGTACGAGTATATGAGTAGAACGAGTATGTTCGAAGATACCGGTAATATTATGTATTATATCACATGGTAAGGTGTTGTTGAATTGCTTAAGAAAACATCTTTAGTTGTTTATAGCGATCAACTGTGATAGAGAAAAAAAAGTTTAAATATTGGGGTTTTAAGTCAACAGTGATTGATTCTTGGAAGAGGTTACTTCTATAAGCGTGGTTCACCGTTGGCCACATGCATTGCTTACCATCAGGCGAGATTTTTTAACGTGGTAAAATCATCAAATGAGTCCCCAATTCCCCATCCCCACACTGTCAGACTTGTACTGACTAAAATTCACGGTGTCCTTCAATAGCCCTTTATGTTCCGGGGCCAGATAAGTCCCGCCATCAGGCGAGATAGTGATCAAATGCGAGCCTATTGAGTTATTAAAAATGGGTATTCTGAATTCACTTGTGTATGTACACCTATAGTACGTATAATACTGTTACTGTTATCCCATAACTGAAACAAGGCCCCATGACTTACAACTCTTCCGATCCAGAAGATTCCAAGTACTACTAAGGAACATGAGTTGAAAAAAGGACTATTCATACTAATTGCGTCAGCCGTTGCGTTGCCCTTTTTTTTTAGATCCATTGTTTCTTACTGTCCGATTTATGGATTTATGGATGTTCTAACTAAAACTGCTTTTTCTGATTTTCCTTAAATATTTTTATAAGGTTTTTAATTATTGTTACAATTAGTGCGAAATCTTACCTAAGCATTTAGCTCCTTCATTATACTACGGTCTAGAAAATATCTTGAACAGAACTCCATTTACAAAAATGACAAAATTAATAGTTAATTTTTAACAAGTTTTATGTTTCTACTGATGACAGAGTGGTACTCAAGAAAGAATCTAACTTATTTTTTACCAAACAGAAGGAAAGTGTCAGTCGTCACCACTATCCGTCACGGTGTTCGTTTCCTGCTGGATGCACATTAATAACGTTTTAAAACTCCGCTGATCCCGACTTTATTATCTATGCTCATCATTTAACGTTTTTACGAGAACATTAAATATTCAAAAAAACTGAGCATGCAATCTATGATTTGCGATATGACATCCCACTCGCGTCATGAAAACGTGAAGACGTTAATATTTATGTTTTGTGAAAAAAAAAAACATAAGTTTTATTATACGCATAGATAGGAATGAATGTTATACAAGTTTCCCACAGAGATTTAACATGGAGACCGCGCGCCGGCTGCACGCGTCACAAAAATAGCACACAGTGGTCGAAAAATAAAATTTTCCCCAAATAGACGGAAATATACAAAAATGTGAAGCAAAGAGCGAGGGGCGAGCGTGATGGTGTGCCGTAATGTGCGCCCCTAATTAAAACGTTAAAAACCGACCGCTTCTGAAAAACGTCAATTTTGAAGAGAAATGTGCCGTCCAAAAGATCCCCTTTCATACTTTTGTTCCATTTATTTTTATCATTTGAGCTTTTAAAAAAAACAAATTGCAAAGAATATATGTAGCATCACAAAGTTGGGCGGGTATTTTTAACTTAGGTCACAGAGAGTCGCTCTGGGATGTGCTTAGGTTGTTATTCGAAGTTGATACCAGCGTTTTTAGGGTTGCTAGTTCTTTTGCATTAACTGTTTTATATCGACAGCTAAAAGTTTAATTTTGATTGATGTCTTATTCAAACTAAGTAGATCTTAGCCATAGAGCTTTTACATCGAGTGCATTGTTGTCTTACGAGCGTGTTGCCTCTTACAACTGGAATCTGATTGATGGCACAAATATTTCCTGAAAGTCCAAAGATTTTGTTGCAATGGGCCAATGGAGGTTAATCTGATATATCTACCTATTCTCAGAGTAACGGATCATAAACGATAGGAATACTAACGAGGTACCTGATAAAAATGGGTCCATTTCGTTTGACATTAGTACATAGCAACCAATATAAATAATGGAATTTCATTCTGTCCGCGTACTCTGCAGCAAACAATAAATTTATCCATCTATTTGTACAAATCGTTAAATTGGGGTTTAAGTTAGAGTTTGAAACACGGACATGGAACGAATGGATAAATCTAGCCGTTAAATCGATATGCAGATCTGCATCGACATTCATTACCTAATTAAAATCGCAAGCCCCTTCCGCTCGCTACATTTCTCCAACGCGCTGCCAATAAATTTCATCCGCCAGTCGCCCCATAACGATAACCAGTTCCTCGGGAACTATCGTTCAATCTGGCGTCGATGCCGTATGTTGATCCGGTCGTGTACCCGCCGCTCTTCGCAGACGGCGCTGTCGATACCTATGTATTATTTAGTGGCAGCACTAGGGCTCCGCACGCACCAGTGTGCGCCACACACCGCCACGCACACACCCGCCGCCGCGAATGTCTCGGGCCACGTCAGCCCACAGATAACGAGCTCACATATTCATAAAGAATAAAGAATTATCCAACAGCCTCTTCACTCTCCTCGCCCGCCGCCTCCCTTTTTGATCGTAATGCTCTCATTCACACTCTCTGGCCGATCTCGATCTATCCGTTCCCCTCTAAGGACTCGATAAGAACGGTCTTACGGCGACTCGGCGGAATTGGATTATGGACTTTAATTTATTCTGAAGAAGAAATATTTCATTTATCGTCGGCACACGCTCATGAAACCCTTTAACTCCTGGCGCGGCGCGGTCGAGTCGTTTCAAAACGATCATTCTAGTCTGAGACGTAACGACCGGTTTTAATTCTTACATCCATGATACGAGAGACCATTTCATCGTCGAGTTGCATCGGACAAAAGATCATTGTAGAATTAACAGGTTTGGGAGTCCAACCCTCGGAGTCAGCATCTTTATGGGCGACATATTTGATTCGAAAACTTGTTATGCTTCGTCCTAAATAAATTATAACGAGAAATTGTAATCATTAAATGGATATATTTAATGTGTGTAGATGTCGGCGCGTCTCGGGCGCGGGCCGGGCGCGGTGCGCTGGCGGAGCGGCCGCGCGGCCGGTGCGCCGCGTATCGGCCTACACGAATGCGCGCTCGCTGCAGATAGCTCGCACAAATCTTCGCGACCTTTGTTGCTGCTGCTTTTATGTGTCTCACTCACTTAACACGATATTGGAATGATTTATTGACCACGCGATTATACAGTTTATTATGCAGATTTCTGGAGTGTTGATATGACCAGCAGCGTTCTCAGCACACGTTTTCTATGTTTACTTAAGCTTTTACAGGGTCAAATTAAATTAGCCAGATAAACATCACAGTCGTGATGGACGACCTATCGTTATCTAGTAACAATAAAATATGCAAAAAAGAAGACTGCTATACTACTATACAAAGCATAATAAAGTCGACTAACTTCAGCTGAACAGGGGTCAACGGCCGCAATTTCCTTTAGTTTAAAAGTTTACGAACTCCAATTTTTATATTTTGTTTTATATGTTCTTTCAATACCAATATCAATACTCATTGCAAAGTTTCACTAGTTTAAAAAAATAACCTTATAAATCATCCACCTCGATCACACAGTAACGCATGTAACATCGCCAAACTCTCTTATACTAACCTAACAGACAGAAAAACAGTGCCAAAACTAAACTAAAAAAGCCGCACAGATGGTATAAACGCCTGGGAACCTTATTTCACACCTAATACAAAGCGTAAAACGTAGACCTACCTTACCAGCTTTCGAAAAAATGAACTTGTTTTTTTTTTAAACTCACCTAATTCTCATAAGCATTCGTCGTCCCACGCAACCGCATGTTTACTCAGCTCCCAATATTAATTTAAGACATTAAGAGAATTTATATGAATATGGAAGCAAGCAACTATTTCATTAATTAAAATGGAAATTGTTTATTGGCGTGGGCGGCAGATCCAGTTTAAATGAACGCAGTATTAAATACGATCGATTGTAGAATAATTGTTTATCTGTTTCAGAAACGTGCTTGGCTTTTAAATCAAATTAATTTATACTGTTATAATTCCGGACATAGTTTGCTGAGATACTCGTACCTGAGATATCTATTTTTGATAAATAATTTCTAGCAAATTGATAGGTAAGGATTAGTCGATAATATTCTGATATTTACTGACTTGTCAGGCATGTTTTGATAGGGCTTCTAAGTAATGGTAAGACCTGAAACTTGTGTGTACTGTTAAGGTGATGGGTCAATAAAAATACTCTTTTTATTTTTTACTTTTCTTCGTACGTATATGGACTACAGATCTTAAAACTTGGAATATAGTAATCTATATATATAAAATTCAAAACTGACTGACTGATCTGACAACGCACAGCCCAAACCGCTGGGCCTAGAAACTTGAAATTTGGCATAAGCCCTCCTTATACCACGTAGGTGAGCACTAAGAACGGATTTTGCGAAATTCGGCCCCTAAGTGGTTGTTTTTGGGGTTGATAGTTTGTATGAAACTTCGTTATTACAGGTGCTAGGAATTTCAAGGTTTGCATGACGTTTTCTTTTAGGACGTAGATGGTCACCATGACGAGATTTTGCGAAATTCGACCCCTAAGGGGTTTGTTTTTGGGGTTGATAGTTTATATGAAACTTTTTTAGTACAAGTGCTAGGCGTCTCAAATTTTGCATGGTGGTACTTTTCAAAATATAAATGCTCACCGAGGCGGAAATTTTGCGAAATTCGACCCCTAAGGGGTTGTTTTTGGGGTTGATAGTTTTGATATTCATTTTTTTACGTAGGGGTTCTTTTTTGGAAGTAGATGGTCACCATGACGGGATTTTGCGAAATTCGACCCCTAAAGGGTCTGTTTTCGGGGTCGATAGTTTGTATGAAACTTTTTTAGTACAAGTGTAGGCGTCTCAAATCTTGCATGGTGGTAATTTTTAATATGTTAATGCTCACCAAGGAGGAAATTTTGCGAATTCGATCCATAGGAGGTTGTTTTTGGGGTTGACAGTTTGTATGAAACTCTGTTACTACAAGTGCGAGGAGTCTCAAATTATGCACCGAGTTCCTTTATAGGACTTAGATCCACACCATGGCGGGATTTTGCGAAATTCAACCCCAAATAGGTTTTATTTTGCGTCTGATAGTTTGTACGAAACTTTTTACTACAAGTACTAGGCGTCTCGAATTTCGCAAGGGGTTCTTTTAAGACGTAAATTCTCACTAAGACGGTTATGCGAAATTCGACCCCTAAGGGGCTTTTTTGGGGTTGATAGTTTGGAGACTCAAAATTTGCACAGATATTCTTTTTTGGACGCAGTTGCGGGTGTTTTGTGGAAATGGACCCAAGGGGTTGATATTTTGTATGACTTCGTTTCTACAAAATTAAATGCTAGGAGTATTAAATTTTGCAAGGTTGTTTTTTTATGACGTAAATGCACACCAAGGCACTATTTTCTGAAATTCAACACCTAAGGGGTTGTTTATGCCCATAAACAACCCCTTACAGTGACAGTTTTTTTGAAACTTTGTTGCTACAAATGCTAGGAATTTCAGGATGGGGTTGTTTTAGGACTTAAGTTTTCACTAAGACGGAATTTTACAAAATCCGACCCCTTAGGGATTGTCTTTGGTGTTTGTAATTAGCGAACTCAGCATTGCAGAGGGGTTCTATTTAGGATACAGGTTCTCACTAAGAGAGGATGGTACGAAATTCGACCCCTAAAAGTTTGTATTGGTGTTGATAGTTAGGAGTCTTTTTGCAATGGGATTATTTTTAAGAATTAAGTAAGATTAAATTCTATCGACCGATTCCGATCCGATTCGATTGCGGGTCGATAGAATTTTTGTTGAATATTGATTTAGTTTTTCCAACAGTATCCCATATAGAGGGTGGCCGGGACTAGAAATTCACAAAGGCAACGTTCGAAAATCACGCGGACGAAGTCGCGGGCGTAGTGCTAGTTGACTATATGATCTAAATTCTCACAAAGTTGAAAACACGATTCATTGAAATTTTCTCGATACAAAAAAAATGCAAAGTTAGGGCTATATTTTTTCTTTTTTGGACTTTATGGCATAACTACTATGAGTTATGGAAAAGATGTTACTTTAAATTGTAGAGAATACCACTATCTAAATTCTGTAAAGACAGTTTTTCAATTAATAACAATTTTAATTCATAAAAAGACGTCAATATGTTTGGGCACATACGCCGTTTTATTCTGAGCACACATTCACTATCGTCCTCTCATCTTTTGCCTTTTACAAGTAGTGTCATCACTTTCGTTCCTTGACGAATCAGTCAGCCAGCGTGGCTCTTACAGGCTAGACCTGTGACACTTTTTTTCAGATCGCGGCTGTCAGATTTTCGTAATAATAAAATTGGTAATGGATAAAAAGATCGAGAAAATACAAACGAATGATACGTAGGCTTATAGATTATTCAAAACTATGTTTCGATGTGTTCAATCGGACGTGATTGTAAACGGACATGACTGTAAATAAGTCACGTAAACTTTCTTTTTTCAATAACAAATTATTTTCATTAATAAATCAAAAATAAAATAAACCAAACTTACTGAAAATCATCGCAGGAAATTCCTGACGACCCTTACAGAGCAAACAAGGGAAATGTTAGAATACGTATGATTCTATACATTACGAATTGTTCCTATCAATATAATAAATTACTCACAGTGATATTATATCAATGCTATCGTGATATCGTACTATTGTTGTCGGATGGTTCCTCTGTGTCCATCCCCCTCCCATCTAATATTTATGCATCTAAATACAATTTCACATGAACTAATGATAAATTCACTGATTTGCAGTCAACAATTTGAGATAGTATGTAACTGAAAACAACTTCTAATCGTATCAAACTGCGATATAGGATAAGAAGCACTTCACTTTTATTATTATTTATTTAGTTTCGTCACAGATTTTAACAATTTCGAAGAAACAGGAATAAAATAAATTAAATGAAAACTGCTGTTGTCATTTTGAATACTTCAAAATTACTTGTCAACTACAAATAAGGCATAGCACCCACCACCCTGAGGCGCAATGTTGAACCGACCATTTGGGCGTTTAAAACCGGTTTTTTGAACCAATTCCAAATGGTCCACATTGCATGATTTAAATATCGCCTATAGTATAATGCTGCGACTATGATGAAAAATCGGTGGTCATTGCTGTCTCACCGCGTGTTCGGTACAAGTTGCTTCTCGCTCTATTGATTGCTTTGGAGTATAAAAGATCAGTACTGGGTTCATGCTTTTGGAGTCGATAGATAATATCTCTAAAGGTTTCATTTATCAGAAAAGTGATATTAAAACCTTGTCCCAAAAAAATACTGTGGATAAGATATTATAGAATGAAGATTTATTTATAAAGAGGTTCTGACATTAAACTGTTCTACTATACCTGTACCTCATATGAGTAAAAAACTACTAAATCCACGCCGCTGCTCGACTAATGTCCATTTTACGCGGCGCTTGTGTCTGTCATTCGTCATCGAAATGCATCAAAAATTAATACAAACACCAGATGGTGGAGGACAGGGCGTCAAGCATCCTTAGCTTTCCACTCTCGAACATATAAAGATATCACGCAACCAGCTTTGTGAACGCACGATAGTAAAAGGAGCGTGTGTTTGGGGCTTTATTTAGCGTGTTAAAATAATCGAATGAGTCCTCCTACCCAGAGCAGGGCGGGAGGGACTGTCAGACTCGGAATACTTACTAAAATCTACGATTTATTTCAATAGCCTTTTACGTTCTGGGGTCACGGTATTGTATTCGTTTGTCCGCGACCCAGGTAGACCCTCTAAGGGGGAGCCCCGTTATTGTGCTATCACATTTTCCGGCGCGCGTGGAACACAACGCACACGCCCATACCCGTGCGCGCGTGTGTTTGAGGCTGAACGATAATTGGGTATTGTCACATTCGTAAGGTATGCCAATTATCATTAATTTTCTACCAAAATAGTAGTTTTGTTCGTAATCTCGGGACATCAAAATGTTATAAAATAAATTTAAGACTGTGAATGATAAAAATATTCACAAAATATTAATCCACATCAATAAAGATTTCTATCATTTTGTTTTGGTAAATGTTTCGACATCCTTATATTAAAATATTTCTACTAGAGTAATACATGTATTTTGCGTAAAGGGAACACTTTATGAAATGTCGAAGTTGACGAAATGAAATACATAAAACTTTGGATTGCGTTAATTTTGCGATACTGGCGCCTGCTGGTGGCGGTGCGTGGTAACTTTTCCGACTCATCAAACGATGCTTTCGCTTTGCCGTACGCCCTTAAAAATACACTTTTTTATCGTGGTAAAATCATCAAATAAATTCTTCCGCCCAGAGTTGAACGGGATCCCACTGTCAGACTCGTACTGACTAAAATACACGGTGATCCTTTAAGAAATCAATTTTATTATTTGACCGCACAGTAAGTGTATATTATGGAACTTAACTATCGTTTTCCTAAAATAATGGGCATGGCCGACTAGTCGGCAAAAGTAACAAGTCAACAAATCTCTAGTCCTGAGGGATGGCCAGGGCCAGTGAGGTAATTTCGATACTCTCTCGACTAGCAAAACTAAATAATGTCCGTATTTTAGAAGAAGTTTATCATCCTTATACTTGCTAGTTGCGCTTGATACCCTATCGTCAATAGGAAACAAGCCTATTGCTAGTTACCGGACAGCAAAACACAATCAGGACCATTCCTGAGAAAGCCCTATTACCTCGACCTACCCGACCTACTCGCCTATAAATTCAGCCTTTCTACATTAAAAGAAGAGAAAATGCCATTCTATATGAAAGGTTAAACTAATACATCATTTACCCCAAAAATCATTCCATAACTTTTCATTCCCAATATCTAAGCTTATAATCAGGCACTTTAATGAAACAAGCGGACACATAATTCCCATACAAGCCATACAACACATAAGTATACGCTGTTACTCACGAGTGATTAATAAAAAGTAAAATCAACGATGTGTTGAATACACAAAAAGCAAGGCGAGATGCGTTGAAATAAAATTTTATATAGTGGTCGTTAACACTGTCCCCGTCCAATATTAAATGGACAGCGGCGCAGGAGTAAAAATTAAAGACAAACATAAATATCGGAGAAAAAATCTTTGATTCAAACTTGTAGTCGTCGAACATTTTGACGATTGGAAAGAAATCTGATATTTTCCATCGGCCCGTACTGTTTCATTGTTACGTTACAAAGTGTATATTTATCTTTTATAAGACTTTATGAATGGATAGTTGGACAAGCGTTGTTTACGCTAAGGGCCTTTACTCTATTTTATGTACGTGTTTATGTACAGTTGTAATAACAGTTAATAAAAGTGTGTAAAGTTATACTGCGTGCTGCGGGGAATAGCAGATAGCTGTTCGCTGGAGACATGTCTATTTGAATCCCATTTTGGCAGGTTCGATCTGAATTACGAGACACAAGTTTCTGGATACACCATTGATAAATAAATTACGACACCACATTCCTCTATTTTTTTTTGCGAATTGCCTTACCAAAAAGTAAACAAGCTCTAATTAGTGAGCTTTTAGCTTAATGTTAGATATAGCTATAAACTGTTGACGTATGTGCTAATGATGCCTTAATTTATGTACAAAATAGAGTTTTTAATAAAAGTCATAGTAAAAATCAAGGTGCTACAGAGAAGGTTGCACCAAAACTGGATTGTAAGTGGAGACGAATAAATTAGGAGTTAAGTTATGAGCGGTCGGATCTAACAACATGAATGAACCGCGCCCCGCGCCCACACCCGCGACCCCCGAGCGCCCGGACACCGCGTGACCGCGTGTGGCCTTCTACCACTGCCACTACAGGTGTGGACTTAGGTGTCACTCAATATAACGAAAAGATAAACTTGAATGAACTTTAAATTCTCCAGTCAAGAGTTGCTAAACGAATCAAAAACGCCAATAAGCAACATAGAAATTTAACAAACCCCGTGAGCCGTTTAAAGGACATTTGGTCATTTTAACTCAAAATAATCCTAAACTTCTGAAAAAATACAAAATTGAAAGCGAGATGACAGAACTATTTTCAGACTTAAGTAGGTACTGTTTATTAATTACCTTTTAACCATGAATATACCAACGGATCCTTAAAATTAATTAGCAAGGAAAATCACAAATTCGTAATGAATGGAAAATCTCCCAAGTTTGACCCTGGCAAGAGGTGAGATGACGCCCTATCAGCATCTGTAATCTGAACCGAAATTATTACGATTCAAAACTTGGTCAGGACCTTGCCTCGACGACACCGGCCCGAATAAACTAACTGTGGGCACCATTAAAGGGAAAAGTGAACATTTATAACTCAGACCCTGAATATTTTATTTGTTCAGTCATAATAAAAACGATGTCAATTAAGCTCAGTAGAAAATTAATGCGCGGTGTCTTTTAAAATAATTAATAAGCAACATCCTTTATAAATATGTTTTAAATAAATGTACAGACCACTATAGAATAGACTAGGTAATTATTGAAATATCTTCGCGTATTCGCAACCTACGCGATACACAAGTTGTAATGAGGTTTACATCACCCAATCTAAAAATACGGCCACAAATCCGATAGCAGTTCTAACTAGTGTTAAACTCTTTATTTTTCCATTCTTTGCGTAATAAAGTTTAAAAGATCGCATTAATTAATCTTGATTAAAACACGATAGCACTTTCACAGCTTTATCTCTGGATCATAAAAATTTAAAATATATTTTATTCTATTTGTATAAAGTCGCATGTGACATGGACAAACGAGTTCTCAGATTCTAAGTGGATATTGCCTTATTCTGAGACAAAACGCTGGCCATATATTAAGCGTGTGTGTAAAAATTCCGCTCCTCGTTATGTGTCGCAATTTAATTGAGATCTTATATTAATTAGGGTGGCGAAGTGATGCACGAAGTCGAATGTGCCCGCCGCACGCAGCCTGTGCACGCAACTAACTGCCTCACCTACATAAATATCGATTTTTTCGTCATTTTTAGCATTCTGCAATACAGATGCAAGGAACCATTTTATTGCCCTTGCTGCGGCTTGTTAGCACGAGTTTCATCGTATGTACCTATAATGGCCTAATTATATCAATTAATCTAGGTAAACCTTTATAAAAAGCTTCACTTGAAGATAAGAGCTGACTCCAAGAATAAATGTAGCAAAACTATTACGGTTGCAGTTTGAAATGGTTCTATATGTTTGAAGAAAATTAATATTACTGGGCACGAGACTGATCCTGCTAAGGTCCATCATGTTTGACATCAATGGTGCACCTTACCACACCTTAGCAAAATCATCTTTAAAGGGCATACATAGATTAGTAGTCCACCTAACATACCTAATTACTTCTTCAACACATCAAAAATGACAGACAAAAAATCATTTTCGTAACCATTTATCCCTACAGTCAATCTCAAAGTCACCAACCATTACAATGCTCAGAATGTTTTAAACATACAACCATAAAAATAAATATTGATTTGAGGTCCACATCTGTCATGCTGTAACGACATCTCCGGCATTCGCGACTCGCAAATCCTCCGGTTTCGCGTGATTTACTGACAAATAAACAAACACAGCCAGTTTCGCATTTATAATTGTATTATAGGGATGAGGAGTGATCGCGCGGCGCGTTCGCGTGTCCGATGACGTGATACCGACGTCACGCGTGTTTACACCGCCCTTATAACAAGTTGTAAGGAGCCAAACTAACAAGCCAGCGCTATATCTTACCCTATACCATTAGCGATCGAAACATGCGAGAATTTTCATGGAGCACACGCTTATTATATCGTCAGCACACATTGTGAATAGTTGGGAGGAGTCTTCAACGTAAAACTAGGAAGAAATTTTGTGCTTGTTGGATCAACCTGCCAAAACAAACTGAATACAAACATACCAAGACACTTGAAAAGCTCAGGCACAAGAAAATAAAGTCCAGACCCATCGTCACCCCGGGTCGACGGCGCGTTGTGTCCCACGCGCGCCTCAAAGAGCGTCAGCATAATGACGGGGCCCCCCTCTCAGAGGGCCAAAGCCTGCCGGGGTCGCGGGATTATTCCCTTACCGTAACCCCGGAACTTAACAGGCTATGAAGGACACCGTGGATTTTAGTCAGTAGAAGTCTGACAGTCCCTCCCGCCCTGCCCGGGGTTTGAGGACTCATTTGATGATTTTACCACGCTAAAAAAAAAAAAAAAGACCCATCGTCACTGCTGAAAATTCTTAAATAAATTAAATCCGGGGTTTACAATTTTATATTTCTCTAACTTAAATATTAGCCTTAGTCACTCCACAAGGAGCTTAAACCTAAGTTTTAAAAAACAATATCCCCTCCTTAATCTGCGAAGCTTGTTCTTACATAACTATTGATTAATCCGACTTCAAAAGATTAAACGTCTTTCGTACATTTGTATAATTAATTAAACCGTCCCAAATATAGAAGGTTGTATTGTGCGTTTTGTTTGAGGCTCGCATGAAAGCTTTACAAAAAATATGTCGCCATTGTCAACCGCACTAATGCTTCATAATTGTCGAGATATTTCCTTTTCATTGAAGCCAAGCCCTCTTTACCAATAATTTCTCTTGTCATATTACGTACAAGTACCTGCTTACAAACAAACGCTTTACACACAGCACGACTATTGTGCTCTTTCTAAAGGTATCAACTTTTTACTGTAAATTATGTACTTTCTAAATTTTGAATCGGCACGTCCCTTAAGCCGTCTAATACAATTTTAACGAGTTATAAAATTAAAATGGTGCAACAATATCTTTTGAAAAACACAAATCGAATGCAACTTACAGATATATGTCGAACCATATGAAACTCGATACCTGATTGGATCTCAAAATAAAAGTTGGGTAAATTAAGTGTGAAAATAATTTCGTGTAGTGTACACCGACTCATTTGGTGACATAAAACATGGAAAGGAACCTCAAACAAAAGACGGAATAATGTCCCTTAAATAATATAATATTACGTGTCACGAAACCAAAGCTTTATGAAATCGGATATTTTTGTCATATCTTGTTTTATTGCGTCTCAATAGAGAATTACTGCCATCGGGACTCACTGGAGCTATTCAATTTGGTAAATGTACGAGGGTGGAAACGTCTTAGCTCGAAGGATAAACGAAAAAATGAAAATCTATAATTTTATTGGTTTTATTATCAATTTTATTGTGCCGTTAACTTTTATGTTTGCCACGTTAATGTTACCGATATCTGACTATGTAAGAAAATTATCATAATGACTTGAAGATGGTGCGTTTATGCTTTATAAAAAGCTAAACAGATATCTATTTAACGTTCTTAGGTACCCTCTTTCAACATACAACAAAGCCTGCAAGAATAATTCCCGGCATTCGGTCGAAACATGAACATATTAATCCAATCGTGTAATACAAAATCACTGTGCGTAACAATTTCAAATTTTGCACAAATCTAGTCGTATTTAAAGTATTGTGTTACTTGATGTATTAAATAGCCGGTTGACAATGTCGTGCGGATATTATCCCACAAAAAATGTCCTCAAATGTCCCGAGGATTTTCCGCTTCACGCAGTGGTGCACTCTCCGCGGCCCGCAGTCGGCAGTTGACAAAATATTGCATTGTTCCTATTATCTACGCAGTATTTATTTAAAAACGTTATTTAAATGGATGATTTTAAGCTCATACAGTTGATGGAGCTTTTGTACTCCTCTTAATATAGTTACACTTTGTTGCGACAATACCGAATGTCTTTTAACGATGCGGCACATACCTAGCGCGGTAACACCGAGTGTGTACCCCAGTTATTAGCTAAGTAATATGTATTAAGGGGGTTTGAACCTAAAGGTTCTTAATAGCGTGTAGCTAAATAATAGTGGACGATATGTAGAGCCTCGTGAAGCCAATTTATTACCTTTATTACTTCGTTCACTTTGTTATAGTCATTCAACTATCACGGTATCACCCATATCACTGGCCATAAATTCAAATTCACTCAGTGACTTCCAATAAAGGTAATGAAGGCAATCATCGGCGACCAAACCAATAAAATAATAGAAATAAATTTGATATGACCGACATATGGTGGCTCTAATGCGCGACGAACCCTGTTATTGGTGTCAAACATGCGACAAATAGCTCAGACTCTGAATTCCATTTCATTCCGACCGTTGATTATACAGTATTGGTCCGTTGGACGACAATGAAAACAATCTACAACGAGCAATATGTTCACACCCCTTTCTGTTTTTGATTCAGCACGATGACCAAAAAGTAAATTCCAGTTTATTATTATTCCATTAGCCGTCACCCCATTTTAAAAAATATGTCAGCAGATGACGAGTGTGGAAGATGGGGGATCCGAGTAATCTGCGAGCTGGAGCGGGGAGCGTCGGGAATACTCAATGTGTTTATATAAAATAATTTTCATGTTCGACAAGTCGCAACACAATGCCGTATATTTTTTGCTCTGCCGATAAATTGGCAGGATTATCATTTAATGGAGGGCTCATGTTTGCTTGTCCCGATTGCCTATGACTGACATGATTTTATTAACACCATATCGATGTTTCACTGCGGGCTGGAAAATTTCGCAGTGACAGGAGCGTGGCGTAAATAATTTACACGGTTTCATTTCAAAAGGTAATGTGCCAATTTAAGTTGCGAATAGGCGAGTTCAGATATTAGTTCAATTTAGAGTTAGATAGACAGAGTGATAAATTATTCACAATATATGGAGGCTTTCTATCGCTGACACATGACTAAAATTTAAATGACAATCAAATATTTATATTTGTTTGCAACTTGTTTCTGCGTACTAATGTGGAAAGCCTTTGTTATATAGAATTGCGTGAGTCAGGGTCTCTTTCAATAATTAAGTAAAGCATCTGATTAACAACACAAACTCAGAGTTGCGAGACAGAAGCTGAATATCTTGATTGTTAAGACATGAATAAAAACACATTTAAATAATTTTGTGACACATTATTTCGAAGCTTATTTTTCTATGTATTCAGTAAAATCAAATAGAGAATAACATAAAAGTTATCCTATTCTATCATCGGATAAAATTGGTAAAGAAATGTTGTCAAAACCGATGAAAGAATTCGCATTGTCGTGTGACCCAATTTTAACGTATTTATGGTAACGGGACTTAATCTCTTTTATATTATCACAAATAATCGCGTACAAATCCCTTATTAGCAAGGCAGAAATATTTTTTCTTGTGACATAAAAATGTGTTTTTATTGTGTGATACGCGGCGTGCATCGGAACTATGAGATGTTATCTAGTCGGAGAGGCCCCGGGATTCGCCCCGCATGTTTACACTAAATATTGTGCGACACAATGAAATTACATGACATCTGTACTACAAATAACGGGAATATCTTTATTCATACCGCGGCGGGCAAACAAGGTCCCCTCGCGTTTGCATTGTCACCGCTCCGAACGTCTGCTTACTGTCGCGTCCTTGATACTCTAATAAACTATATTCACACTGTCAAACGAGATTGCAAATTTTAGATTTTTATAGCATTTCCTTTAGGTAATCAAAATAGAAATAATTATCTGCTTTATTTATTTTTGGCACAGATTTTATTACAGTCGAGTCTTCTGTTTTTATGAGTCTTTATTTATTCCAGCAGTAGTTTTATTGATATTGTAGAACATTCGATACAAATACATATATATTTTGCCACAAACCAGATATTTTTCTCATAGGAACCGCATGCTACCGTGCTGTTTGTACGAGCTACGAAAACAGTGATATTGCTCGCAAGGAGACATGGGAAGCGATTTACAATAAATAACTTTAATATTAGAGTTACTCCCCCATATTGATACCGATAGTAAGACGAACCCCACGCGCCTCCGGCTGTACCAGACATGGCAAACATTTTGGGACGTCCTCTCAAAAATATTGCAAAATAACGAAAATGAATTCAATCTTGCTAATATTATAAAGTTTGTGTTTATGTATGTTTTTGTAATTCTTTCACACATAAACTTCTGATTTGGATGTTTGATAGACAGATAGTACCCGTGGCATAACTTTCAATTTACACGCAGCTGAAGCTAGTAAATCATAAATAATACTCTATATTTTAAATCAAAAATCAATAGTTACAATGTTTACTTTAACAGTTACGCTACAAATTAGCAACAGAAACATCAATAAAACAAATAAAAACCAAAACAAATTGTTCTAATAGTGCACTTCGAGATGTTAAATAGCAAACAAAAAAGCGTTCAGAAAGCAATCACGGAAGTAAAGCTACAGGTAATAAAAACTCTCTGTGTTGGAGTAGACCAACCGTTCGTGAGCCCTGATTTAACGTAAAAACGGTAAAATAGTCGTAACGTAGCGAAGGAGCCACTATTAGCTTTCTTTACAACTTTTATTGACAATACACACTAATATCTATTTGCAGTTATTCATACATGACATGAAATGTTGCGAACTCCTGATTTGAATTCTTTATTTGTTGTCGAATCGTAGTTATTTATTTCCATCGCGTCGTAATAAAATGATAAAGGCGTTGTTTAGCATAATAATAACTTGTTTTAACAAAATTAAGATATTTGGGAATAACCGTTATAAATAGTAAAATCTTGATTATGGGTGAATTGTGAAAGTGGTTTAATACTAACTGAGATACGCCTGACGCCTCTACCCACCCTTAAAGGAATACTAGCACGATTTTTGGGTGTGCTTTTGAAAGTACCTATCATTTACTCGATTCATTGGGTATATTTGGGTTTCTGGGGAAATTAGTTTTCGTAAAAAGGTATAGTAAGTATCTATCATGTTCAGAACTGATAACAAATTCAACATTAGTTCCATTATTTCCAACTTCCTTTAAAATGGTAGGTACTAGTGACAATAAAAATACCCAGTAGTTCCATCATGGAACTGTTTATAGTACTAGTGACAACTAACTCACCCTATATTAGTATTACCTACTATGTATTGCATACTAATTTTTCCAGAAACCTAAGATTGAGATCTGTAAGATGCTTTATACCAAACGATTACTTCGTCAGACAATAATATCGTCAAAGTAGGATCGAACACAAACCCATTCCCATATCATAAAAAAAACCAAAACCCATGATGACACAAACCCCATAAAGGTTAACTCGATGTAACTTTTTATTGTGCCTAATGTATCCTTTACGACAGGAAATACTAAATACTTATCTAGAATATTATTACCTCTAATATATTAGCGATATACCAATAAGATACCAGGTGAACCGATGTCCAACAATATTGAATTATCAAATGAAATTACAAAGAATTATGAGTATAATATAAAAACCGCCTTCAACGGAATGTCGGTATTGAGCACAATTAAGATATAAATCATCGAGAGAGCGTCATTGTATGTCGAGGACGTTATGACTGCACGGGTTCGATTCCGGGTCGAATCACTCATTGCCCAGCGGCCATTAGAAATGGTCACCAATTTATCATTAAAGCAATTTTTGCAATAATTGTTTGCTTTTGTCCGAACCGATGCTGGCACAGAATATGCTCTACTTTGATATGACATTTTCATCTCAATGATTTGTATGTATATGTATTTGAGTAATTATAAATGTGTTGTATATATTAATTTCTGTCATTATGATAGGAGCCTGTTTGCGAAATCGCGTCGTTTACATTGACTCACATTTGAATTTAAATGCGAATGTTGTCGTAGGTTGCATGCAGTTTAACAAAACTGAGCACCTATAAATGTTGTAAATGTCAGACGTTTAGATAGCTTTCGAAATGACAATAGCATGTTGTTCATATTAACGCAAACCAATAATATAAATACTTACCTACTCTATTCGGTGAGCTCAAATACAATAAATAATGAAACAAAGTGGTTGCATTTATTCGTACTAATTTGACAGTAGTCAACACATGTTAATACATTGTCTATTTATAAGCCTCCCTCGAAGTAAAGTTCACGAAACAAAACGCAAAAGAAAACTAGAACAGAACAGAAATACGTAAAGTAGAGCCTCTTTCCGATCGTGCACGCACCGGTCATCGGTCCACCCACGTTCACAAAAGACGCGTGGGTGCAAAGATTATTCTCATTCAATTGAACCGCATTGTGCGCCGGCGCATGCCACTTCCAGCCACCTCTTAATTACCGCGCAGCTGCTGACCCGCGTCCATCTGGATCATCACCACCTACACCACTGACAGGCTACAGGCTGATCAGTTATTGACCATTTGAAAACAATTTTGCATATTTTTGAGGTTTTTTCAAATCAACAAGTTTTGCCAAAGTGAAAATATAGTACTCACACTATGATATTTAATGAAAAGTGAATCTAGTATTTTCAATCCTTTTTAGGAAAACGGATGAATTTTTTTGTGAGTTGGAGTTAGTCGTCAAACCATGACCTAGACAAGTAGGTACCTATGATGATGGGTGAATGCAAATCAAATGCAAGAAACATTAGACCTGTACGTTATTCCACAAAACATTTATAAGGCGCAGTAAAATTTAAGGTAAGCCATCCCATAGAATATAAAATAGGTCCGTTACGTTTTTTCTTCTCTTATAAAATAAATAACAATCTTTATTCAAATTAAAAGAAACACGTTCGCGAATTAGCATTGTAAAATTATGAAAATAGTCTAAATTAGGGTTACCATATGTAAATAGAGGGATGCCTGTATAAGTTACATAAAATGCCTGAATTTTCAGAAAAATGCCTGTCTAATGCAAAACGCTGTAGGTATTAAGTAAAAGCCAACAGATAATAATGAAGAAGGACCTTTTTATTACTGATATTTGTCATAGGACATTATTTTTTAATACTTCTTTCTTTTCTAATAAATAAACGTAAAAATCTTCACAAAAAACATGTTTGTAATTTTCCTGTGTTATTCGTGCGCGGGCGCGAAATTTAAAAATGCCTGTCTCAGACCAATGCCGGCCGCACGCCTGTCTAGACCTTAAAATGCCTGTCAAATGCGGCAAAAGCCTGTCATATGGTAACCCTAGTCTAAATTGATCAATAAAACATTTAAGACCATACTTAATATCATCGATAATTTAAATCAATAACCAAATCATCTAAATTCAATCAAATGAAATCATTCAGTTGCTGTTTATTCTACTGTTTCGTTCCTATAGGAAAATGAAAAATCCTAGCAGAAGTGTATTAAATTATTTAGAAATTGCAACACCCTGTGTACTTAAATGAACACGCCATATTTAGTTGATCTGTAATATAAGGTGAGAGTGTCCAGTGACAATAGCTCGACAGTTTTGAGTGGCCAGGCGTCCGGCAAATCTCATTTGTGGATTTATCATTAACCGTATTTCATCCACCCTTCCCTCCATAGCCTATTAAGGGTTATAAATTTTATATCCGTCCGACATGTCCAAAGCTTTCCGTTGTTTATTTATCGTAATTTTATTTGTACACATTTATATTAGATAGACGAAGGAACATTTCCAACAGACATTATAAATTTCATAAGTACTAGTTTCCTCGCTACACTTGCAAAGCAATCTCGTATTGAAGTCGTAAAAGTGGAAAAATATTGGCTATACCAGTGCCGCATTCGTCAGAACAATGAGGCGAGCCCTAATCGTGCGCCTTATCGCCACTAGCTTTTGTCTTAATTCGATGAAGGGTAATTTATGGCAGACCACACTTGCCATAAATAATAGCATTTTAGTACGAGTCTGCTGCCCTTAGAGTGCTGTTCTGTCAAAATTCACATAAATAATGACAACCCGACGAGACAGATCTTATCTCCGAATAGCGACAAGTCTACGACGCGGTTATAAACAAAAGACGCACTCTAATGACTGAATCAGGCATCGTAAACCCTTAATATTTACGCACGAATCTTTCAGTTCACCTTTTGAGAGGTTTTATAACTCGGCGGGGAGATCACCCCGCGCCGCGCTCCGGGCAGGCGCCTACGCCAGTCTCGCTATATCTGATTTATTCATACCACCCGAAACACATGATCGGTTTTTCGGATATCCAGTTATTCCTTTTTTACTGCTGAGCTTTTAGTTAGGTCAGGTATATCTAAACTATTGTCATGTTGAAGAATTTATTTGAAATTGATTGACATCTTAGATTTGTTTTTCACAAGAGTTGGTGTGAATGACTCACATTGAACAATAGCATCTCATTAGTCTCGCGAATGTTCGCTCTAATAGCAAATCTTTCCACTGTTTGCAATGACATAAAAGTGCAGATATCGGGTTGCAATTAAAACTATTGGACGACGCTGGTTAACTGCAGCGAGCGCGTGGGTGGACAAACACGGCAGATGTGCGCGACCCTCACTGACCTCTGCACTCACCCCAATACTTGCAATTAGCCACCTAATGTCATCACCCAGTTTCGATACTTCTATGCTTATTATATACAATCCTGAAACCTCAAAGTGCCTGAAGTAGTAATTCAACATAACTATGAGATTCAACCATTTGGGGGGTCTATTTTAGGATTTAAGCCCAAGTGACGCAACCTCGGATAGGTGAGCGATAACGATTCAATATTTATTGTCACCCGACGTCCGTCATTAAGATAGTGTCAAAACTGACTGGCTCGCATACAGGCATTACCGGCCGGCCGGAGCACTCATAATTATTACTAATGCCTTAAATATGTCAAAACAGGAATCCAGGTAAAAAGGCGTAATTTACGCGCGTCCGATAGAGATTTGGCAGTTGGCGCCGTGGAGCGCACGCGCAGCCGGGCTGCTTCGCGAAGAGGCGCCCACTTTTTGTTAACCATTGTCTTTTAATATAAATTTTAAATAGGAAATGTCCCTTTTTATGGAGATCTAGTTTACGGCTCTGACAATGAAGGCATAAATCTAACGAGTGCGTCACTCTGGCTCGGCGATGATCGATCGATAAACATTATTTATGTACTTCCGTTGGGTAACATACGATTGGACTCGTGGACGTGAACAAATTCGTAGAAATACGCCTCGAATATGTTAGTAGTCCTGTTGTAGGAAAACAACTGCACCCTCCGATTTAAGTTTCTTAAATAATTTATAAACAACAATTGTTTTCTCTTTAATAAACATTTGCTTCAGATTCCTCGGAAAATAATTAAATGATAAAAATTAACGAATGCTTAGAATCACACTACCAGATTTAGCTTTATACTTTTACGCAACTTGGTCTAGAAAATGGGAAAGAAAGGTACCTGGGTATATTTGAAACCTTAACACGTGCGTATCAAGATCCAGACTTGAAGTGATATGTCTAAGGAATGAAAGGTGCAAAGCGGCAAGTAAATACAAAGAATGCCTCTATATGATCGGTATAATTAAGCCAAATGTTAATAAAGAGAACAATGCCGCTCATCCATACGAGCCGAACTGGCCTCCAATCAACATGCCTTCAGAAGAGGGGCTGATTAACGACAATAACTCAGCGACAACACCAACTTGACCACGTTTATTTTTATTTTAGGCCCTTTCCAGTCGATCTCTAATGAATACGGTTTATCTTCAAGTTTATATAAAAAATAAATCGCTTTTAACTGAAGAATCACGCCTTAAAAAAGAAACGCTTATTAAAATTTATTTCTTTCTCTCCTCGCGGCACTGTCGTGTACTTCGACTCGAATAAAATTAAAAAGTCAAGAATTCTTATTTATTTTAATACAATAAACCGCAATCGCTGAATAAAGATAAATAAAAAGCAATAAAAAATAAAATCGCATTAGCAATAAACAAAATACTTCAGCGGATGTGGGCAGAGCGGAGAGCACGCACGAGGAGATGCGTGGAGAGGATGCTCCACGGTCACTGGCGACTTGACTAGGTGACAATAGAAGAAAACGATCTAATAAACATGCCAAATATTTATCCAATACCTAATATAATTTTACGCGTATACATACAAAGTTACGGAAATATTAATCACTGAATTTTAAGAGACATTAATACTAATCAGCAAAGCATCACGTTACCAAAAACCCAATTAAGTAATACAAATTTTATTATTTTCCTAACTTACCGTCACGACCAAATAAATCTAGACGTAATAGAAGCTCCACGGCACACTGTTAGCCGATTGTCACGAGTGCTACCCTCGTCGGCGTTTTCTTAATTGTGCCGAAATATTTATTTGATTGCGAACTTTGCAGCACAAGCGTGCAACCGAAATGGTCATCGGCATCCTGACCGCCGCCACAATAGCACCGCCACCTCACCTCGCCGCATTAAGACTATGTTACCAATTCAAATCTATTTTTGCCAAGTTTACCAGCCAAGAGCCGAAACATCATTTGAAACCAAAATATCGAAAACAAAAGTGTCAAGACATGTAATTGTTAGGACAATGTCGGTGTTACTCATTATTTATAACTCTTCGAGTAAATGCATGAATTTAAAATCAATGTACATTTGAATAATGAACCATTCGTTAACTGAAATTGGAATTATTTCTTTGCTGGCACAAAATACTTAGATGTTTAAAGTAATTTTCTTGGTTATATCGGGTTTTTAGTTTTAAATGTAGATTTCTGATGTCTACTTCAGCAAAAGGAGGTAAGTTACAACTGTCAGTAAAAAACACAGTTTCTGAAGTTGGGCGCACGTGATAGAATTGAATAATGTCGGGACACAATCAATTTAGGACAATCAGCTGAGCGATCACGTTCAGTGCTCAAGACATTCCTGCCTTCAAGTCAGAGCGGGCAACGCGCGACTCCTGTCCGTCAGCAAATTGCAGTATCGTAGATCTAAATGGGCCACCGAGTCGATGCTGGATACATTGGTAACAGTGCAGCCACGCATCGTGCACTGATCATGCGCCGTGAACAAGAGATGAAATAAAGTATGAAACTGGTCGCGCGTTCCGAATGCAACAGACACAACTGTATGGTCCCAGAGCCAACAATCGAGATCTGAAGCGGCGATAACGATGTCAACTAGTGCAGGCTGTCCTCGCCGTTCCCATGATTTGCGATGCCGTTCTAATCGTAATAATTACGGCCTATCCATCAAACGGACGTATGATAAACATGCGTCTCGGGAATCTGACCAAGAAATGGTAATAGTTATCAATCTCCCCGTGCCGACTGTGTTCACAGTTTGAGAAATAGCAGAGATCATTTTTTGCGCGAGTGACGTGTTTATGAACGCTCCGTTATAAATTCTCTTTGATCTCATCTACCATGTCACATCGGTGTCTCGACGTAGTTTTCTCGTACATTGGAGCCGCAGATGGCGCTCGTATACATATTTTTATTGCTCTAATTTCTCTACGTAGCGTTGGGATGGGACATAACATTCGTCAACGGTCCTAACAAAGCTGACTAATTATCGTGGCGCGGCATGTCGTAAAACAGTGCATATTGACGGAATATAGAGAGGCCGGCACACAGTGCTTAATGACATTAATCACATTGATTTATTGTGGTTCCGAGTTATTACAGGCCGGCCGGCGCGGCTAGTGTGCGTGCATGCGTGAGTACCGACACGCCGCGCGCCCGTGTGCGCCCGCTTCTTGTGTAAATGTAATACGCAATGCATACAGGGTGATACACTACACCTGTGCTCTTGCTGCCAAATAACGTTGTAGGTTAAGAAATAAATCTATCTGCCTTATACCACGGTAATAATATCTACAGTATTTGATCTTCATACAAACGGACGAAACGCGAGTTATACCACGTGACTCGATGTCGGGGCGCGCTCGGGGCGCAGACAGTCACGGCCGTACCGTAGTGATGAAACGGACGGTGCGTTGTTTTTTTAGCAAAACCAGTTTAAAGTACCTATTTTAATATGACGAGTAGAAAATATTGTGCTGTTTTTGGGTGTATGAATTCAACAATAACGCATCCAGACATATGTTTTTTTAAATTACCTGCAACCTCTGATAGGTAAGTACCTACTGACTATAAAAAAATATTACTTATTAGTAGGTAACTAGTAGGTAGGACTAGGAACATAATGTGTGACTTTTTAATGGTTATGTATTTTCCTTTATCTCATGAAAAAAAAGGGTATTTGGATTAATAAATACAGTAAATTATATGAATAAAGTAAAGTTACTGAGACAAGTGAAATAGGTAAGCTAAAGGCGGTCCTGAATGACTCATGATACGGTAGGTACTTACGCTTGTGTTAAAACTCCGGTGCATGTGTGTTTTGTTAGTTTGTGTAATTCAAAGTAAAGACGGCGCGGTGGGATTGTCGGCGGACACGGAAATGAAGCAGTGAGCTTCATTTACCTACGGTACGGTGTACAATCAACGTATATTCAGTGTACTACATAAATTATATCACAGTCGTGAATATTATTTTAGGAACGTAGATTACCGTATATCGAAGGCTCGCGCGTACATAGTTCGCTCCGTGTTTGAGTGTGCGCACTCGGTTGCATTAGGCCGACTGCCTGCGCGAGCGATGCGCCGCACAGTGGTCGGACAGCCCTAACGCATGTTTACGTACCGCGCGGCTGTAGGTATTTATTTCTATCATGCGGCCGAGATCAACTACTGTAGATATTTATACTGTGCTTATACAGTCCAGATGAAATAAGTCATTCCCTTAACAGTTATTACTCATAAAACTTGCTGAACTACAATTTGAGATTAGCTTAACCCAATATCTGTCGTTACAGTTCTAAAAACAAAAACGCACAAACTGAACCCTACGCTGAAATAGGAAAAGTATTTTCCTCGCGCGGTACGAATGGAGCACCCTGGCTAGTGTAGGCGCTAGTTCACGGACGGGCCGGGTGGCTGTGTGCGTGTATGGCATTAGGCAACAATTTACGCTGTTTGCGGCGTGTTAATATTGATTGGCTCGCTTTATTTCGACTCGCGCGAATCTATCCACGAAACTACGCCAATGTATGTGTAAGTAGATCATACACTTCTTCGTAATGCTCTAAATATACTTTATAATCGAAACTTTTCTAACATTTGTTGTGACTTTTCGACCTCATTATTCGACAGAGTGATACAATTCGTGAGTATTTCAACTGCTCATTTCTTTTTCATTACTCGTAAGTAGGTTAATATATTAGATTATACGTTTTTCTATCGATCAGTGTGAGTGCAGGTGTAAAAATATGCGGGTGTTTAGTAATCTGTCTGTACACGGATGCACTTGTTATGTTTGATGTATGACGTAGTTTCTATTCGCAGGAATATAAGTTGGTATCTATTTATAAGTGTAAATATGGCCATAAAGCAGTGGTATTTGGAGCAAAGGAGCAATAAAGTTGGCAATGATCTGAGCCTCGGCGGTGGCGCTAGGTCCGTCCTCAAGTATTTAGTACAATACGTACGTGCGGACAGCGGCTCACACGTCCCAGTGTCGCGGACAGGCAGCGGGCGCGCCTCCGCATATCAATCACGACATTATAATTTCATAATGCACGTTTGTCAACGTAAATAATACGCAAAATTTATGTTACGAGGTTCTCACCGTTCTACAGAGGCGCAGCGAATGCTTAATAAGCCATCATTAAGTATAGAAAACATTGCGAGTGTACTACTCATATTCATTTGACGACGTGTCTATAAATTCAATTAAGTCGTATGTAGATATGCGTACGTAGGGCGCACGATGTAAACCGTGTTATGAACGCGAATATAAATTCATTTGGTTATTTGCATAAATTGCTATTTAAACTGTTTTATAGGTTGTTTGTTTCGCGATTCGCGCATGAGTTATGAAAGTCACACATTGGAGTATTCGTGGGTTGGTAGCATAATTATTATATTCCGCCTTTAGGCAAGACTGTTTCAACCGCGTCGTCTAAGAAAAAAATAAGTTTGTGTGAACGGATATTAAAATTGGTAGAGGCTGAGAATTTTCAAATTGGACGTGCATGGCCAAATCCTTACAAATAATAGCATACTAAAGGAGTCTCGAGGCCGATTTGAATGAAAACTAAACCTGCATTTATAGATTTTTGAAAAATCAATATTCCTGCCCAAGAATCGAACCCGACCGATGATACTGGAAATGTGTATCTTTATGTGTAGTAAATAAGGTTAGATCTTAAGTAGCTCTACTGAAATTCGCCGCGTCGCGTTCGGTGTGAATTGACCCAAATCTCTATCATTCTCCTGCTATCAGACAAGGGAGTAAAATGCTCAATTAAGAAAATCTATAATTTCGTGCAACAGTTTTTTTATTCATATTTCAGAGTTAGCCTCGCTGTTAGTACTTTTATAAGTTATTATGACTGGGACTTTAGGAAGCTTCATTTTAAGATTTTTTTTTACAATTATATTATACGTTTTATAATTCAAATTAAAATTATCTGAGGAATAAAAATGGCGTTTTGACATATTTTCTATAGATAAGCTGTCAAACCGCCATTTTTATTCCTCAGATAAAAGTTATCTGACTATTGAAAAATCAGCCCTAAGTATAATATCACCTCATTGAGGGCTGGGTGGCCCAGTGGTACCGGCCCCGACTTACGAGTTGTAGGTCGTGGGTTCGAATCCAGGCAGGCGCATTACTTTGTGTAATTTATTTCATCACCACTGCTCTCAAAACGGTGAGTGAGTCCCGCGGACCCGGGTCCGCGGGACTTATTCCATCACCGTGAACCCGGAACATAAAAGGCTATTGAAGGACACCGTGGATTTTAGTCAGTACAAGACTGACAGTCCCTCTGCCCTGCCCGGGATGGGAGAATTCCTTTGATGATTTTACCACGCAAAAAAAAACGTGTTCATCGTTTTAACTAACAAACCGTGTATGTAAGTAGTATAGCGATCGCATAATTGGATTTATCATAGGAGGCATTATCATAGCCTTTATGCCTTTCCTCGGAGTTTGTGTAATCACTAGATAAAATCTATCTTGAAATGTTATTTGAGACAAACTGGTTTGTTTGGTAGTAAACGATGCGCGCCACCTATCTTTATGTGTATGTTACAATTTGTTAACAATCTTTGTTATTGCTTTACATACACATAGGTATATACATAAGGTATAAATATAAATGAGACGATCTAAAACAGATGTCGAAATCAAAGATTAATTGGTTTTGCAAGAATGATGAGATGATGACTAATTGATTGCAGCTATTTTTAGTTGCAATCAATTTTAGTTGAGCTAATTACTATAACTTATAACAATAAAATAAATAAGGAACCATTTGGATAACGCCTTGTTCTCTTATTATATCCTTTAGGAACGTCCTAAAGGATAAAACAGGACGATATTACGACTCCACTGTCCGTGTCTCTGTCTGTCACCAGACTGTATCTCATGAACCCCATGAAGCGTGTAATTTAAACAGTAGAATTTTTCACAGATGATTTATTTAATTTCCAATTTTAATTTTTAATATTACAAAATGCCATTTTTACAGATACCATTATATATAAAAACGGCGTTTGGAACCCTTCGTGTGCGAGCCCAACCCACACTTGGCCGATTTTTTTTCTTTATGCCCGTGCAAACATATCTATCTACGTAGAAAAAAAAATAGATAACAAAATTACGTATTAAGGTTCTTCTTTAAACACTGCATCGATGAGAAAACCTCATGATAAATAAAATACGTCAAGAATAATACACATTCGTGGTAAAATCTCCCTTTTTCGTAAATTTCTGTCAGACTATTATCCGCATTCATTCGCGATATAATGTTGTCATGTTAAATAGGGAGAGTCCATAATAAAGCAACCGTTAGCCGTGTCCGTCATCATTAGCCATGTTATCCGGCTATTTTTGCGCACTCGTACTCGTGTATGCGAACCAAAATAACTCGCAACACTAATGAATTACACTTTATTCGATTGTTTATGCTTAAAATATCTAGCCGTACACTCCAGACAGTTAAACAGATACTAATATCTCACTCAGCCTTTCTTACACTACTTTGTATCAAAGAAATACTCCATTTGAATTTCACATAGTACTCGTACAATCCCTGAAAAATCCGTTAGTAAAACAGGCAAATATATCTTGTAGCACATTGAAATTAATGTTGATAAATATACAAAAGGAACGGCGGAAGTGCGGACGTCGCGGCCGGAAGTAGGTCCATCCATCATCCGCCCGCCCTGGATAAAAACGGTCGTTAGTGCCGCCCCCCGGCTCTACCTGCCTGCTCTATTAATGTTACACTCAAGCGCCTCTATTACTCCTGTCATTTGTTATATCCATTTTGGCAAATTGGCTGATCTCGCATAACGCTATCCAGTAGCCGTAATTAAGGGGCTTTTTGCAGCCCTAATATCGCTAATACGACAAATGATAGTTGGGATGAGTAAAGATTATTTATTATTTCTGCTGCTACTGATTAAGATAGACATGTTACAAGGTTTTTTACTGCCAGACCTGTCAATCGCTCTTTGGGAAAAGCTATTAATTTAAATAAATCAACATCTACAAGCATCCCCTAAAAGAAATAAAGGTTTCACTAACTGTCACCAGAGAAATCTAATAAAGAGCACCTATTTAACAAATTAAATCTGTCTATACAAACAACGTAAACAAGCCAAAAACGTGGCAATAAACGTCAAAAGAAAAGTAAAAAGATTCCCGCGGGTGTATTCAGCGGCAACTCACCGAGTGGAGATTGAAGGCATGCACGCGAGGGTGACACCCGGCTCTTCGGGGAACCAAAACCGCTTATAAAAGTATGCGCCGGAAATCCGCGGGTTGCCGCCCGGAGTATTAAAATTATTATGAAACCGCCGCGCCGCGATAAGGCGGGATGATACCGGCTTAACACCACCCTCCCCCCTCCGCGCCCCCCACTGGCACCGGCCGCCCACCCCCGGCACCCTCGGCGCACTATCGCACCATGCTCGAATGCCTTTTCACCGTACATCTATGCGAAAACTTATACGACACTCTAGTTATGCATAAATGTTTATGCGAAGTTAACCAGCTAACACCTACTTGACACCACGCAACTATGTAACTGCTGTGAATTATAAATCCACAACCATTCAAACTTTTCCATCGTAACTATGAACTACACTCGCTTTGATATAGCAAACATGAAAGTGAAATCAGAATACTACACCAATAAACTAATAACGCTCCAATAAGCATCGTTAATCTAGCTGAGAGTTCCGAATAAATCAAAGTGAGTAAACTTAAAACATTAACCAGATAAAGTTATTTCAACAATGTAAACGTCGCTGGGCAACTTTATGCAGAAGCTGCACTGGTATGTCGAACTACAATTATAACTTTGGCCCCGGACGCGACAGAACGTTGTGTTGCAACAAATAAAATATGTCCACGAAAACGCGCGAGGGGGACGGCACAGCGAAATTTCGTACACGAGACAAAGATAAGCTTAACCAGCACGAAATTATGAGCGTTTAACTGTTTCTAGCTGTAGAATCTGGCACGGGTGCTTCGCCGGCTCGCCAGCGCGCGTTATTTACGAGGGGGTGTCGCCTCCCCGCTGCACCCGAGATAGTGCCTTCCCCGGAAGAGCGACGCCGCCGCGCCCTGCTGCGCCGACCTGGCTCTTGCGGCGGCGGCGCAAGGTGCACATTGCTGCGCCCGCCAGCACCACCACGGCACCTCGCTTACACCTCGAGCTGCTTGTGCAGATTGCTGCCAACCCGCACTTGCTAGCACGCCGCACGACCCACGACTATCACCTCTACGACAAACGCCATACGGTCACCTCTCGAGGACGCTTTCCCGCTTTCGGTTCACACAGCGCCCACCGCTTTCCTACATTACATTATAGTGAAGATGTCTGTATTTCTTGTTTATGATAGCATAAAACTATGGTAGGTAAATTGACGGCGCTATGTCGGTGTAGCACGTCTCCGGCACAGCTCGGCGGCACACTACCACACCGCTGCTCGATACACTTTGTTAACATTAATGTGTGCTTATGCACTAATAAATCAGGCCGTGCTTTGTACTTTAACATTGTATTTTTGAGACATTACCATACCTGAAGAATGAACTCTATGTATGTGAAGGTAATTAAAAAGAATTATTTATACATTGAAGCTTGATCCTATGAAGGCAGGATATCCGAAGGTGTTACCTTTGTACTTAAGTGATTATCGCTCATGATCCTGTACGTGATGGGGAAGCAGTAGCAGTGTTAATTCCAAGGGGTAAGTTTTACAAATGGATCTGATAGCATGACTATCGAGTCTCACACAGTTGTAACTACTTATAGAATCTATTTTGTACATACCAAAGCATTAAATCTAAACAAAAATATAAGAAAGTATCTATTTGTCATTCCCGAAATACCATTTATTTATTAGTTTCTGGCCCCCATTAACTGAAATAAGAATCTGTTCCTAATGAGCAATTGCTACTAAATAATGTAATTTTATTAAGCTCCCCATACGTTAGGGTCGTTACATAAAGCACGATACAAACGAACGGCGACGGTCACGTACCTACGTCATTTAAGTGAAAATATACGACACACAGAAAAGAGAAAAATGCGCAAAAACCATCTAGAGCATTATGGCTCGCGGCGAACCATTACTTTTAATATAAATAAAATAACAAAATATGAGCGTCCGGCCGTTGAGTGCCCCCGAACACTTTTATATTTCAGCAGAGACACCACCCGCGCCACACTGCCGCACACCCCACGCAAGATTTATATTTTGACTTGTACACTACTTATCCCTTTAAAGCTCGGACACATCCGACGTTGTGACTTCACATGACTTATGAAAGAGTTATACATTGATACGAAATTTTTGAAACAACTACGGACATGTCTAGTTTTAATGTAAAAGTCGATCTTATAAAGAAATTGTCTTTTGTATGAATGAGTGAAAAATAATTACATTAAGTATTCTAAAAACCATGAAGTAAGTCAAGAACACCTAAGTGGCGCTACAGTCAATCAGCAAAGATTACGAACATGACATTATGTATGTACCGTGTGCACATATTTGCATAACTAAACAATAAAGATTAATGGTACTAATGTGAGATCAATATCAGGACGATACTTCCCATTAGAATATCATTAATACGCGTCATGTCTGTTACAACTTAATATAAAGAGAACAAAGTGTGCTAACATTGACACCATAACTCAAACAAAACAAATGGCCGTGTAATCGTTCAGAACCGGTTTTTTCAATGTATATTTATCCACAGTACTTACATATTGAACGACATATATCTACATAAACTACTGTAATTAAATTCGTAGTTTCAAAGTCTTTAATATTCGCATATGTGAAGGCCAACAAGTATATTAAAAAAACACTGATAAAGATGAAACTCACTTTTAGTAACAAACCATAATTACGGTGTTCAGTAAAATATGCCAAAACACATTATTTTGAGCCAACGAACTGTTCTCATACAGCCATCATTTTGACAAGTTAAGTGTTGTTTGTAAACGAGCTGCGTCGACAATATTTTTCTGTATAATATACGGTATTAAAATTTCATCTCAATGTCTGAGGCAGGACATAATAATGACTTGACACGCACGTCTTACTACTTCTCGTACATGTGGAGGCAACTTAGTATGGAACTTGATTTTGTTACTTTAGAAAAACCGGCCAAGTGCGTGTCGGGCCACGCACAGTGTAGGGTTCCGTAGTTGCCCATCAAAACATTTATGCGAGCTAACTAAACTGATTCGCTGAATTTAATTTTAAAAAGAAGAATTTAAAAAATCGGTCCAGGAGTCTTTGAGAAATCGGGGAAAATACATATGAAAAAAGATTACAACGAATTTAGAACCTCCTCCTTTTTTTGAATTTAGTTAAAAATAGCTGACGATAAAAATCTACCTATCCTAAAACATACCTATGAAAGCTGTAAAAATAAAGTTGACAAACTTACATTTGCAGTTGTCTCCGATACATTTTGTTTAAGAAAATATGATATCAAGTACATTTTATAAGTTGGTCGACTATTACTCGTAAAGTTGTAAAGCCTACTTAGTCATGATAATTTTCTTTTAAACTTCGTTATATATACTACTATTGTGAATTTTTTCACACCCCCAAACATAACCGTTTAGCTGGTAGAGGGGGGGGACACTCGAATCGAGCAAAATTTAGCACTTTAAAGCTTAATATTTCACAAACGAATTTTTTTATCAAAAAATTGTTGATGGAAACTATCATTATTTTTTAAAGGCCTATTTAATGATACCCCACACTAAGGGGTACGCCAGAAAAAAAAAATCCTCACTTTACGTGAAAGTACTGGAGGTACCCTAAAAAAAAATATTTTACGAGATTTTATTTTACCACTTTTTCGGCACAGCAAATCTGTATATTTACACCAAATTACAGCTCTCTAGTACTGTGCGTCTCTGAGCTAAACTGCGGACAGACGGACGGACGGACATGGCGAAACTATAAGGGTTCCTTGTTGACTACGGAACCCTAAAAATTATAGCTTGTCCTTTAGCTAGAATTTACAATGGGTAGTTTTTTATTAAACTAAGCATATTGTCCCACTGCAGGGCAAAGGTCCCGCATATGGGTTAATAAGTTCTAAAATATATTTTGTAGTTTCATATTTACAAAAGGAAAAGGATCGAGCTTCAATATGATGATATCAAAGTAACAAGGCCTGAAATAAACAAGTGCGATCAAAGTACTGAAATATGCACAAATGAACAAATGCGATGAATCCTACTGAACAATTTAATTTGATGCTTAAACGTGACATTGAAACATAAAGCAATTAACCAAAACAGCATTAGGTTCAAGTGCAGAATCAAAAGCAAGGGGGTACTTAAAAGCACTCAAAGTCCATCCCTAGCTCGCCATAGGCGGCTATCTCATTCATGCGATTAGATGATTGTCTGTACAAAAGGAAATATGAGTTACGCTTCACTGGAGTGTAAACAAGTGAATGAACAAACTCAAGTGTTTCGACACACGAGTTGCGTGCGTTTCCGCGATGCGTGCCCTTTGCACAAGCTTCAATCAATGTCCACTTTTAATGACTTAATACTGACATACTCGACTTGGTATTCCTTCAGAAATTCGCTTCATATACGAGGAAATTTACATGATTACAGTACACTCTTATTATCGCCTCAATGAGCGTTCCGGATCGCGCTAATTACACTCGATGCTCCCTCGAAACCTTACGAGGCTTCATCGACCGATATTGTCCATCGCACTCGATCGTAAAGCGGGCCTAACAAAACAAAGAACATAACACGACTATAGAGTTCGCAATAAAACCGCGTGAAAATGGCAATAGCTATTCAGAGGGAGATATTAAAATGCATGGAAATAAATTCGGCGTCGCATTCGGGCGTACGGCTCGGGGGGGTGCAGTAAAAATAAACAGCGACACCATTAGAACTCACTTCCATATTCAAATTTATGAACGCGTCCGAGTCGTGTCTCTGGCTGGTGTGCCACGTCCACCGCCACACCATCGCTACAACAGCGCTACAGCATGCTACAACAACGGTACGCCATTCTACACTGGTGCTACGTCGCTGCTACGTAACGCTACACCGCCCGGTGCTACGTCGCTGCTACGTAGCGCTACAACAGTGCTACGCCACTGCTACGTAGCGCTACAACAGTGCTACGCCACTGCTACGGCACCGCTGCGCCACGCTACACAAATGCTACGAAACCGCTACGCCGCTGCCATAAACCGCCACGCACACCCACCGCTCATTTATACCGCCATCATTTTGACGGTCAATTTAAAATTTTCACCCTTGTTTTACCTAACATAAACGTACATTATACCGCTCTAACTAACTCCACTTTTTCCGCAAACTCGACACCTGTTAGCGGTAAAAAGTAGCTCAACAATAATGAACAGGTCGTGTGTATTTAAAAGGTTATTTTTATGAATTTATTGTAATGTGTAACATGTTGTAACACTAACAAATAAAATAAACGTAAGACAAGAGCGTTTGGGAGGCGAGCCGACGAGCGACGCGTGCTTTAGCTTAAATAAACAGACGTTTTCAAAAATTTGTGTATTTAAATCGTATGTGACTTGTGTTACTGGTGCTATTTCTGTTTAACTGCCGCACTGATGGATCTGAAATAACACCTCCATAGTGCCGTTCAGGGAACTCACATTAAATTCATAAGGGATTAGGTGTCATCATAAACAGGAATTATTTAGTCGACTGAGGTTAAAAACAACAACATAGCTCCCGGCTAATTATTTTTAATGGCAATTATAGTGCGGTTAATGTGCTCCTGAAATATCTAATACGTTCCTTTTATTATAATGTGGGATTTCGTAAGTCAAAAGGGGAGATCCTATGTCGCTAATTTAATGTGGTTTAGAACAAACGTAGATTAACGGAGGGATATAGTTGTGTACATAAATATTTATCTTCTCTGGGCGTTCTATCATTATGCTGAAAATATTTTCACAACCTCGGTTCGTGTGTGATGAACATAAAGTTTATTATCGACTGTTAAATTAATAATTCTTTATTTTGAACTTATTGTATTGTAACGTATCGTTTAGCAGATTCACACAGTGGGTCAACTTTAAAAGTTAAAGAAAATTACCTTACAACGACACCAATTTGTAGATAGCAAAATGTTTCTTCACCAAAATATTTTTTCATTCACTTACATCAACTATCTATTAATTCAGCACAATCAAAGAACAAATCAACGTACCGAACAAAAAACCAGTAGCATACCGACAACAAAATAATCCCCCAGCCCCGCTACATAGTTTCGTTAATTAAAAAAAAATATCCACCCTCACATCCAAGGCAAATGACATGAAGGAAATAGTATCGAGTATCGGGCTTAGTCGATGCCGATCCGATGACTGGCAGAATCGACTAAATTGCTTCTATCGCATTAATATCGGACGGCCGAGTTACACCAGTCACACGTATTCGTTATATTTAATTTAAAGCACACAAAGCGATTGACATGGCTCCCGCCATTCGCTTTTTCATAACGACTCCTCGTAAATTTGTTTCAGAAATTAAAATCGGTCATTGAATGGATCTAGTTACGGATGTCGATGTCGGTAGCAAGGATTTTATACGCTTACCACGATATTGTGGAGAATGAGTCTGTAGCTCTGAACCCTGCTGCGATGCTTTTTAATTATTATTCAATATTTTTTATTGATCATGTTTTAAGAGGAAGTAGGCTGCGAGGGTTTGATAATGAGGTGCTGACAACAATGACCTGTGAAGGTGCCGCTGTCATTAACGAAATGACATAGTAAACACACATGCTGATGTAGAGTCATCTAAAAAAGTGTAGGTAAAACAAAAGCATAATTTTATTGAATTTAGTGACTAGATAATATTTGGTGAAAACCCACACTTGAAGCATTTGTTGATTTCTATCAATTATTATTAAAGAGTTATTAATTAAGTGTAGGTATGCATAGTAGGCACAGAAGGTATGCATTAGGTAAGTACTAACACGTGTAACCTAACCAGTCAAAGTTTATTTATTTTATTATTCATACACTGTGTAAATTATTCTGAAAACCATTAATGAGTAATTGTGAATGCAGAAATACAATGTAAAAAATACAAATTGCAAAGATCATTAAAAACAACAATAGCAAAATAAATATTTTTTAAATGCAAATCAATTAGTAAGTTATGAACAAAGTTACACAACAAGTTTTCATGCTCGTAAATTACCAAGAACTTATCTCTGAGCAATTAAAAAAGTCATTTAATAATTATTGAATACAAACAAAAAGTTATGACGTGCAAGTTCAATTAGTATGTGTGGTGTGGGAGGCTTCGCGGGGCGACGGCGGCCGCCATCTAGCGGGCGTCAGCGCCGCCCACCGCCACACCGCGCGCCGCCAACGGCCTCGCGACCACATGTCGCTTATGAATATGAGGCGTTATGATTATGAAAATATGCCCCGCCCCGAATATGGAATATGGAGGAGGGGGGCCCGTGTAGCGCGTGCGAATGGGCGAAGTTTGATTTATGAGCCGGGCGCGGCCCCGCCTCCCTGTCATAACCGTGTACCTGGTGCGCGCGCGCGCCGCCGCCCGCCGCCCGCCGCCGCCTCGCGCTCAGTCCCGCTTCAGATGGCGAGTGGTGCGCTCGGTCACACGCCGCGTCCGCTCCGCACAGTGTACTTCGTCCGAGCCGAGTAGCCGGCGCCGCGCGAGTGTCCCGTGGAGTGCAGCCGCCCGGCAGTGCGAGCAGCCTGCCATGCGCCGGCCCTGAGCCGCCAGCGCGCCACCATGCCGCGCGTCAAGCCCTCCTGCGTCCGCCGCGTCTCCATCGGTACTTAACCCTCCACTCCGACATCTCACCACATCACACACGACGTCTCCGCCACATCTCACCCTGCCGACCTGTGACCCCACTCTGAGGAGGATACACATGTGTTTTTGTCGATACGTTATTGTTGAATCCATGATTTGATATTCGTACCGATAAAATGATTCAGTTAGCGACGATAAAATTTGGCATACATCAGAAAGTGAGCACTAAAATTCGTCACCAGCGGGGTGAGTAAACAGTGCAGTGAATTTTCACACTTGACAATAATATTGTAGATAGTTGAACGGAAACAAACGTTGTTAGGGAGGTATGTAGAGTTTTATTATTTAGTTCAACATAAAAGCTTTATGAAAACTTTGAAAGCTTAAAATGAAGTGTTAACGTTGGTTTGTTAAAAGTGCATTCTTAAAATCAGTTTAATTACAATACAACAAACGTCGTGAGTTAAGTATTTAAAAATATTTTTATTTAAGTTACGCACTTGTAAACTAAAAAAAAATTAAGCTTGCTTATAACTTAAACATAAAAAAAAATCAAGACAATATCTTTTTCATTGCCGAGAAATAAATGAATACACCGGAACCGTTTACATTTTCCAGGAAGTGAAATATATAAAAATAAATAGTTTAAGAACATACGGTCAGATGTGCCGGTTGCATTGTTGCGAACTTGGCTATCGCACTGCCGCGTGCTAAATATCTTAAATGGTCCAATTAAAAAACGGTTACGACCAACCAATAGGTCGAATTTCAAAATGTTTATTACCACGGGTATAAATAGAAAGCTTATTGTGGCTTAGTATTTATTTGTAGGCTATTCTGTTGCATTAAAACTATTAGCCACCGTGTCCAACTACAATTAATAATTTAGACAGATTTCATTGAAACTCTATTTATACAATAATTTACGATGTCATTTTTATTGTTTTTTTAAACAATACTTTAGTAAAATTTATTGTAGCACGATTTTATTGTAGTTATATGGTTGTTATTTTATTATTAATTTTGTGACAATTATGGAAATGTAACTTCACGGTTTGATGGATTAGTTGGGTAGTTATAAATCAAAGTTTTATGTTACTGGTCTTCAGAGGAACACCAGTGTTTATCTCAAACGTATGGATACATCAAGTGCGTGCTTTTGCGACGGCCCGAGAGCACCTGTGTCAAAAACTGATCTGTTTACACATCTCATGTTTATTTAGTTTTTTTTTTTCTTTTTATTTCCCGTTTCTAATACGTATCATAAAATTTTAATGGCTTTTTAATGATATTTATAAAAATCACCACTAAAATCTAATCTATGTATCCACAGATGAATTCCTTTATTCATAAATATTTATTAAACTTCGGTTATTTTCGAAAATGTTCATATCGAACGGCTATCACTAGAATATTAAAATATTAGCAAAAATAACACTTAAGTTAAACTGCCATATTTTAATGTATGCGTTTTAGAACTCGTTTATTTTCTCCTAAAACTCATAATATGAATATATTTCTATCTAGATCGATAATCTTTTTGAGATTATATTGATGAAATAATTTGGAAGAGTCCTACGTCAAGTTACTTTAGACAGAAATACAGTTTTATTTTTTTAAGTGTAAGGAGATGGTATCAAAATTCACCCAAAATCAAAGGTTTGATCGATACGGTCAAACTGTATGCCGATAGATTCTCTAGAACTATCTTAATAATCGTACCAAGTTTCAACATCCTAATCCATGGGATATCGGAGTTATGAGCTGTCAAAGTGTGCAAAAAATATCGATCTTGTTCCTTGAGATTTCACGTTTGTGCTGCCAAAGTACTCATGCTGCCGATTATATTGCGTACCAACGACGCCTTAGATGTTATTAAACGGTATTACAAAAAAAAAAAACTTGCCAAGTTCGAGTCGGACTCGCCCATAAAGGGTTCCGTAGCAGCAAGTAACATGTTCTATGTTAGGGGTTTGGTTTCCGCACTTAGTCCTTCATGTGGACCATTGTGCGTGAGCCATAGTGGCCTTTGGTGGCTTATTACAACCAGCCCACTTCCCTCCAGAAGTTGATCAGGTTCTTTGGTCTGTGGATAACATCTGTGTAAGTCCTGGGTGTCCCGAGGGTCTCTGTTCTGATCTGGGTGACACCTGTGCACTCGAAGAGCACATGCGCAATTTTCCTCAGGCTCCATGCAAGCCCTGCACAGGGGGCTGTCCGTTATGGCTATTGTGTGGAAGTGTTTTTTGGGAGCAGGGTCCCGTTATGGTCCCTGTCAGCAGACGCATGCCGGTCCTGTCGCGGCGTAAAAGACGTCTGGTTAGCCTGCCATCTAAGGATGGTAGAGCTTCCCTGGATTGCTTGCAGCCTGGTGTCGAGGCCCACCATCTCTTTGCTTGCGTGAGGATGCGCTCCTGCAGCCTGCTATCTACGTATCTGGTTGAAGGGGATGGGTATAATGGGTTCTGGTCCGCAAACTGATGCGCTGGATGCTCTCCTAGCAGTTCATCAGCCGCGTCGTTGCCCAATGATCCGCTGTGTCCTTTAATCCATTGTAGTGTCACTTTGTTGCGTTTAGATACTGTTAGACGTTCTAGTTCATTGTGACATTCTAATATTAAGCTTGAAGTGGTATATTGTTTCTCCAACGATTGAAGGACTGAGGTGCTATCAGAGAATCTACGTATATGGGTGTCCGTAACTCTTCTGGCCTCTATCGCATATGCTGCTTGTATAATGCCCATGCATTCCGCCTGGTAGACGGTGTTGTACATTCCCAGCGGGCTGGATATATTTATGTTAAGGTCGTGTGAGAAGACTCTAGCCCCGGTTCCGGAATCATTCTTTGATCCATCTGTGTATATCCTCAGCTCTTTCAGGCCTGAATAGTCACACTGCTCTTCTGCAAGTGTGATAGTGTAGTGCTTTACAAAGTGGTTTTGTCTTGGGGCTTTGTCGCAGGGTGATGCCATCATTGGCTGTTGTTCTATCGCATCATTCTTAATTCGCGTGTGTTTAATTCTTGAGTTTTTGTTTAGGGTTCCCAAGGCATGAAACCTAAAGGCGGCTAGGGCCGCCTCTTTCTGCACGATGAGGTGTAGAGGTGGCAGTCCAAGCATTGCCTGTAGGGCAGCGGTGGGTGCAGTTCTCATACAGCTAGTAATTGCCATACAAGCAAATCGCTGCAGCTTTTCGAGGTCTTTTTGGGTTGTGCTCAGGTTTGTTCTGGGCCACCAGACCAATGAGCCGTACGTGACTGTCGGTCAGTACGACAGTGGTATATAGCCAGTGAGTGGTCTTGGGACTGATCCCCCAATTCCTGCCAAGGATTCGCTTGCACTGCCACAGGGATATGCTGGCTTTTGTAGTGATGTAGTTGATGTGGTTTGCCCAATTCAGCTGTTTATCCAAAAAGATGCCCATTTATTTGGTTTCAGTTGATAGGCTTAGGGTGGTTCCAAAGAAATGTGGAAGCTGTAGGGTCGGTAGCTTCCTCTTTTTTGTGAAGAGAATCAGCTCGGTTTTTGAAGGATTTACTGGAAGCTGGTGTTTGTTGCACCAGTCCTCCACTATTTTCAATGCTTGGCGCATGAGGTTGCACAGGGTATTTTCGTGAGTGCCATTTATTCGTCGGCATACCCTACAGAGAAGTACAGCAAGTAACATAATTATAAACTTTCTTGTAGTTGGTTGTAACTTTGAAAAGTTAATTGCGGATTACGGTTTATGACGTATTAAAAAAAACTAATTACTTAATCTTGTTCGAACCAATTTTCAATTGAAGTTTGCATGGTAATGTACATCATATATTTTTTTTATCTTTATAATTCACTTATTTTAGAAGTTACAGAGGGGGGACACACACACATTTTACCACTCCGGAAGTCTCTTGCGCAAACTGTTCAGTTTAGAAAAAGATGATGTTAGTAAGCTCAATATCATTTTTCAAGACCTATTCATAGATACCCCACACGCTTACGTGTGGGGTATCTATGATTAATTTTTTTCACCTGACCCTTAGGTCAGGTGAAAAAAAATTGTTGAGTTTCAATTCTATGTATGGGGGCAACCCCCAAAATTAGTTTTATTTTTATTTTCATGTGAAAATCCTAATGTGGTTCACCCAATATACATCTACAAGCATAACCTACCACGTTTCAACAGGATAGCTGTTATACTTTCGAAGAAAAAAGAAAAAAGGCTGTGACATACATACGGACAGACAGACAGACATGACGAATCTATTATGGTTCCGTTTTTTGCCATTTGGCTACGGAACCCTAAAAAGTGCCAGCATTACAAAACAGTAGTCGCAATTGATGTATAACATCTGTTATCTCACCGCATGTCTTGGGTCATCCACCCAACGTTAAGAAACAAAACACTTTGGGAAATGTAACTTTACAGTGGTCACCCATTCAAAAACAGACCTCGGTGAATGTTGCTTAACTTTGGCAACTCATCCTCAGATTGTTCTCAGCAAGTGTTGTTTTACTTGGGCCATCCAATGATATTACAAGTAATCTTTGGTGCCATCCATCAAAAGACGTACTTTGGAAAGAAAGAAAGACAGAAAGAAATAAGTTTATTGTTAGTCACACACAGAACAGAATTCAACAACAATAAAACTAAACAAGGGCAGAAGACACGAGTGCTGCTGGCAGGCGTCCATATAGCAGTTTTGCAGCGGTATCTCTCTATAGGATCATTCATTGAATGGTTTTCTATTTTTTTTTAATCGTGGTGAAATCATCAAATGATTCCGGAAACTCAGGGAGACCGGGAGGGACTGTCAGACTCGTACTGACTAAAATCCATGGTGTCCTTCAATAGCCCTTTACATTCCAGGGTCACGGTAAATTGATAAGTCCCGCGACGCCGGCAGGCTTTGGCCCTCTAGAGTCCCCCGTCATCATGCTGACACTCTTTGAGGCGCGGGTGGAATACAACGCCGTCGACCCGGGGTTACTGTAATGCTGGCACTTTTTTTTTGTGTAATAACAGCTATCTATGGCGTCGTTGGTACGCAATGTTATCGGCAGCATGACTATTTTGGCAACACAAACGTGAAATCTCAGTAGCAAGTGGAACTTTTTTGGCAAACTTTGACAGCCCATAACTCCGATATGCTATGGATTAGGATATTGTAACCTGGTACGATTATTAAGATAGTTCTAGGGAATCCATCTGCATACAGTTTGACCGTATCGACTACACTTTGATTCTGGGTTTTTGGTCCATACATTGTGGACCATGTCCTTTATTAAGTTTATTAAGCTCATAATCGCTTTGATGATGCAGCTTCACATGTGTCCATCATAAATGTTAAATATTTGTCTAATAAAGTCACAACATATATTTGCATGCCTAATATCATTTTTATAGCACAGTTTAGTAGCGCCCCGCGGCGCAGTCCGTCGTGTTAATGATTTCACAGTTCATTTTTCACTTTAGCATGACGTTCTTAAAACAATAACCTTGTAAAAAGTATTTATAAACCACATTCTTATTTATAGCTATTTATAATATCAAACGTAGAAGGGTCAATATGGCAATCATTTGAAATTTGTATTAGGTTTATTTTCAGTCAATGTATTCTATTAACGTTATCTTCAAAACAGTACTTACCTACAAAGCGGTTGAATAGCAATGTTTTCACTATCTACCTATCTATAAAAATCCAATTCAATTTCTCAATAGTATTTCCTTTAAAGGTGAGAATTTTAATATTTAACAATCGTTTTCCGATGTTCCCCCTTCCACCCTCTCACTTCCGGTCCGACTTCCTGATTTTACTGAACTTTTGAAAATGGGGCACTTTGGTTTTTCAGTTTATTATTCTAGTCAATTGAATATGTATGGCATTAACATAATCCTTGTTTTATCAACAGTTTTATTATTTTTAATTTATATTATGATATGACAAGGGATTATTATTTAATGTTCTATTTATAGATAAATATAAAACGAAATATTAATAGATACAGACATCATTCATGTGACAGGTAAACATTGCAGTTTCTCTGCTTTAAGCTTTTTTTTATCGTGGTTTAATCATCAAAGGAGTTTTCCGGTTTTAGCAGGGTGGGACGGGAAGGACTGACAGACTCGTACTAACGTCGTCGTTACGTTCCAAGTCTCGCGACCCTGGAAGCTAAGCAAGCTTATAGTTTGAAGATTGCTCTTTAAATAGGTAGTTTTCATTATTTTCTTTTAAAATTTAGTTGAATATTATAGGTACTTTTATATCGTTTCTTGACAACATTTGACAACAAATTCTTTTCTATTCTTTAAACAGATATCCTGCTTTATCAAATAGGATGACAACGGCAATGCATTCCACAAGCGGAACCTCTTTATTTTCAGAATAAGTTAAACGCTCTTTGAGATAAGAAGGGGTAGCGGGATTAAATAGAATGTTAAAAAGCATTGTTAGATATTCTCAGAATAAAATCTAAATAAAACGATAAAAAGCTCTGATTTACTTTCAAAGTTTTGCATAAAAAGCGTCATTATAGCTCTTATATAATTTTAATCGACCATTACTGATTAAAAAGAAATGTCTTCATAGAACAGAGTGACACGTTGTCAAATTTTATTACTAAGCGGCCGCTAGTCGGCTTGGTCGGTTATCTCATTGCTGGTTTTACGAGTGCTCTATAAAATATTTATTACAGACATTCTATCTGCTAACGATTAAAATATCCTATTCATATTCTTATGAAATACTTATATTCTCTATTTGTTTGATCGACTAATAAATTAGAAAAAAAAAATACAAAACTCGTTAATATCTAAGCCGGTTCTAATTCGGACTTAAATGAAAGATCACTATGCATATCGCCGTTCATTTACCTTGAATGATGAATAATAATTACTGTTGATGTATAAATTATAGACTTTCTGTCAGTTGATTAATTAGTATCGACATATTTAATGGCGATTGTAATAACATTAACAACACTCGTTCATAAACACGTTCACTGAGTCCGATGCTGCGGCGGAATGTTTGGCAGTCCAATGCTCTCTGAATCATTGTGAACATGTTTCTTCAACATGAAAAGGGAAGCTCAATATTGATAAGTTTGCTTTGTGGAAATGTTGGACAATGTCGGCCAATGAATATCCGCAACGGAACACTAAAGCCTTTTTATATTTGTGCGTAACGCGGCGGCGGCGCGCGACACAGCCTCTTTGAGACCTCGCGCTCCGCTCACCGGAGCTCTGTCAAATACCAACAAACAGATACCACTAATCCTTCTCCATACAACTAACTATTAAACGCACCGGCATCTCGCTACAAATGAGTTATTTAATCCCCCGCCGCAACATTATCCCGGATTATATCATGTTTTGTGTCGGTGTTCACTTATCCGTCCGCTTTTCAAAACACCACAAACTTAAAAAAAAAATGCGTATTATGAAACGAATATTCAAAAGTGTGCAGTAGCACCAGACACCGGCCGAGTGACGTTAGCAGGTAATATCTATAAAAAAAGATATATTCAAAATATTAAAACGGTGAAAGTATATGTTACTGATAAGCTAATTTATGAACCAAATATATTTGAAAATCTTTAATTTAACAATATACCTACCTAGTAGGGCCAGTAAGTGGTGGATCGAGTTGGGTTTAGGAATATCGATAAATTAATATGCAGGTACTTCAGTTTATTGATAAATTTTGTAAATGCACACACACCTGTGTGGCTAATTAGGGAAGTTTTGAACTGGATTATGCTTCCGTATAAAGTATCGATGAGTCGTGAATGTCGGGAGTGTCGAAATAAGCAGCGTTTTAACAGCACGCCGACTCTCAGCTATATGAGAGTCGGCGTGCTGTTAAAAAGCTGCTAATTTTTATTAGGTGCGTTAACGCGCAAGTGAGCAGTAAACGCGATAAGCGCTGTTAACGCCGAATACACCTTTTAGTTCCTTCTGGCATCCTTGGCCCGTCAAGTATAATTGTGATTTTTCATTGATATAGGAATTTGTTTTGTTCACTTCTAAGCTCAACTTTCAGGCGTCAATGAGGGATTTTCTTTTTATGTTTTCCCTTATCAATGGATAGATGGCGCTAAACTTGATATGTTACTGCAATGAACGAACGTCACGTCATTTTTTTCACTTGGATGTAATTTTGAGATCGTAAAACAAAAAGTACATGTCATGTCATTGTCAGTCACATCACATCACACAAATGGCATTTTGAAAATAAATAACAATAAGGAAAAAGAAAAAAAATATTCATTTACCAGTCTTTTTAATTGATGAGTTTTCTACGCCAGAAAGAAAATGTCCCAAAAGAAAAAGAAGAGAAGTCTGTGCCTCGTGGATTTGTGCAAAAATGAAGGCATACATCTTTTTCCTAGAGTAACACCGTCAGTTCAACGCCATCTATAGAGTCCTTGGAAACTACTTTTTTTATTTTAAACTCCAAAAAGAAAACCTCTCATTGACACCGAATTCTTTAAATACAATAGAATTTAAGGTTTTTTTTAGCCGTTCTGTTTTCTGAACCGGAATTGTTAATAGTTTGGGACTTTAAATAGGAATGTAATTTTAACTTCTTTTTTTTATAAGAAACCATTTTACCATAGGGTATAAAGTTATTTGATAAAAGGGCTTTGGTGTTGATAAACTTAATACAATTTCAGCAGCTAGGTATAACTAACTATTTAGTTAGTTTTGACTTTTCATTTTTCATAGAAAGAATCATTATGCCATAGATACTGGTATAACGACTGACAAATACTTAGGTATTAAATGTAATTTATTAGATACTTTTTAAATGTCGCAAGAAAACCTAACTAGATAATAAAATAACAGCTAACAATATCAACGAATCCAATGTTCCATAGGTCAAAATTTTTATAACAATAAATCAGCAAAAAGCCATTTTAAAAGTTATTCAACAAAATCAAAATATCGCTGTTATTGTTAAATTAAACTTTACAACCAGAAATTATTTTCGAAATCTATATATCACAATGTCAATCTTTACATAGTTTAAAACAATGTAGCTTCTCGCTTCCTGCACGTCTTAGATCTTTCAAATTAGGCAACAGATTTTGATGCAGTTTTGAATAGATAGTGATTCAAAAGGAAAGCTTTTTTTTTTCGACGTGGTAAAATCATCAAATGAGTTCTCCCACCCAGGGCAGGAGGGACTGCTAGACGTACTGACTAAAATTAAAGGTTTCCTTCAATAGCCCTTTGTGTTGCGGGGTCACGGCATTCGTCTGACAGGCTCTGGCCCTCTAAGAAAACCTCTAGTTTACAGAAATATACAATGTGTCCAGTTTCAGTCTGTACAAACTTAAATGGTGAGGTAGCTTGCTCAATTTTGTCACTAAAACTATTCTCCATTTGAGGTCGAAACCCAACCCCCGCTGAATGATAGCCATTTTTGTCGTGGGCGGATCGCTAGTACTAACTGTGTGTCATATTATGTGACTGTACAATATCTATAATAATCAATCACTCGATCAATATGCCTATTTACCTACAACGGTTACTAAGCTTGTAATAGGTACTATTAGTAGCCTGCGTTATCCCAGTATAGGGCAAAGACCTCTCCCAACGACTTATAAGTAGGGTTTTAGGATCAAAATAATATGAAAATTCCGGACGTTTCATGAATGGATATTCATTTCGTTGTGAGTGTTAGTGTTGTTTTAATGTTAAAAAGTTATAATTCTAGGTATACCTACTTTGATTTAGGTATAAATAATTTCTGGACGGTTAAAGAATTCCTCCGCATTCCGGACAAAAACCTATATTTCCGGACTTGAAGTATAGTAACACTACTTTAACGAGTCCTTATCACGAGTTTTCACGTTTTTTTATGTAATGTAAACGGGATTTTCACGTTAATTTCATGGATAAAATTAGTTCATCGTTCAATTCAAAATTCAAATCATTCATTCAAGTAAGCAAATACTTGATTACCATCCAGGGGCAATGCACGCCTACTCATCCCGGTCCGGCTTAAAACACAGTTTTTCGTAAACCTAGATCAGGTAGGTCGCTACAATACAGTTAAGAATTAATTTTACAGCGCTTGTAAAGTACCTACCTAATGTAAAACATATTTGTTACATATTTATTTTTTAATTTGTGAACCTTTGATTTTAATTAACTATGACTGACTGTATTAAGGCCACATAGGCTTGTCATACATACCACTAAAACCTGCCATCAATCTTTATAACGGACAAATATCCATCTATCTATTTCTATGGCTATCTTTTTCTTCAGGTTACTTCTAAAAGTTATTGACACTAAATCCTTAAAACAATTCGAGCCCAAACAACGGTCTGTAATTTTTTAAATAAATGTTAATGTCTCCAAACGTTTTTCAAAATAAGCAATGATTATTCTATTCATATACCTTATCTATTGTATTCAGTAGTTTTACATATTAATCCTACATAAATAGGTATAATTATAAAACGAGTATGTGAAGAATATACATATTAATTCAACTATCAAAGGGTAACGGATAACGGTTTCGTGACTAAAGTACAGTAATACTAAAATACAGTTACAATGCAGAATAAGAAAAATCTTGATTTAGGGAGTAACGCGCAGGGTACAGCACTATCCTAAAGCAAGCCAATGGAATTTCCCATTTTGTACAACATAATAACAAAAATCTCCCGCTTCGCATAAAAAAAAATGTTTTCCGAACATACCTCTGGAGAGCGTCGAGGACCACCCTAGGTGGAGGCTTGGAAACGGCGAGTAATAGGTAGCCCGATCAAGGGCCAGACTCGGATCAACGGCGCTTTATATTCCTCCCTCGCCTCTAAGAACTGGCAGCAAACGGACGGGGCCTGATGAGGCCAAACGCCTGCAAGAATTGTGGGAATTTATTAAGAGGTTACCGCAGCCCTGAAACGCCAAGAGCAAGTGAAGGAACAAGGTGGTAGTTAGTTAGTCAAGTCTGTTTGTCCCTTCATCTCCAGAGCCATTTGATGATTAATTTGATGATTTGAGTCCTTTCTCTATCAGTAAATTAATGAATATAAGAATTTAATTAAATAGTTAAATCAGCAGCAGTACATTCCAAATGGTCAATGGCAAATGGCCGCGGGATTATTTCCTTACCGTGACCCCGGAACATAACAGGCTTCTGAAGGACACCGTGGATTTTAGTCAGTACAAGCCTGAGTAGTCTGACAGTCCCTCCCGCCCTGCCCGGTGTGGGAGGACTCATTTGATGATTTTACTACGAAAAAAAAAAGTACATTCCAAATTCACTGTATTTATCGAATTATCCTCAGTTACTGAATATAGTCCACAGTGTCGTTTCAAAGACCATTTTTAAAAATAATTTTTATTTCTTTTCTAGGTATTTATTTTACTGTTTAAATACATTAATTTCATAATAGCTACGTACCTAAGCACACTTTATATTAGTAATTATCATTGTTTTCTTTCCAAAATATCAACTAACATTCGGCCGCTCCTAAAAATAAACTTTTGTAAAGCTCAAAGCTAATAGAGACGACTCTTTTTGCTCGTAGCCTTCGGTCACACGAACTCTTTTTGGTCCTAGCTTGACCTATTGATATTTCTTGGTAAAAAGAGCTTGTTATAAAAGAATTTCATTTTAGCTCTATCTGATTCAGAAATAAGATTAAAAATCTAACTTTTGTTGGTAGATAAAATAGAGACGATAGAAAAATAGGAAAGCTTAATAAAATATTTTTAGTTAATTACTTGTAGCTATGAGTACTTACTTCTTTTATTTTTCGGTAGAATTCAGTTTTATTAAAATTTAATTCATACCAATAGTTAGACTATGTTAATAACGTTATTATAATAAACAAATCGTATGACAATAGTTTCAATTCCAACGATATATGAAATAATTGTAGGCACATCAAACATATTCACGAAGCGAAACTTCGAATCAAAAGTTTCATGTCGATGCGAATGTTCTATCGTGATATTTTTAGCTTTGTACCCTTCGTGTCTATTGTCACAAAGTTCGACTAAACACGGCTTTCGGGGCGCCGTGACAAGGTACAACTAGCGACATCTATTGTTGAGTAGCCGGCAACTAGAAGTGTAGGCGCGAAAGTAAATAGAGAATTAGGTGTTTTATCGCGCTATTTATTGCATAATATAATAACAAACTGAGATTTTAAATGTGAGACGCTTTATTATTGACGACATTAATATGAGTATTGTGTAGTTTGACTACTTTTTGTATCAACTTTATCCGACTTACATGTAAATGCTTTTTATTATAACTTTGTTTGAAATATTTCGTCCGTATGAAATAATATTATACCCATATCATGTCATCTCTTGTATAAAGAAAATAATACGCTCTTCCGCGTCGCAACTTGACTATCTCGAATTTTATATTCTCGTGGGAATCCAGTAAAATCTTGTGACAGCAGTTTTCTACCTCGAAAAGGGACGTGCACATCAAACAAAACCACCGTTTGGGACGCTCCCCTGATAGTATATCAGTCATCTTTTCCTTTTACATTTTATAAAATAAGCTACATTTTACTTGAATGCTACAAATACATTTGAATTCCTTCAGTTTAAAATTAATTAAATAACTGGCGGGACTGTTAATCCAATACAACAGATTCTAAATATTCATCTGTATAAAAGGCATAGTTTAGACATAAATGTTGGCGCAGGCGACTTAGACCTAAACAGAAACCTACGTAGATTAAACAACAACTCAATCATCGGCAAGATTATCTGTTTATTTAATGTCTACCTAAGTAAGAAATATCCCAAATACAAATGGGGTTTCAGTGTTTAGCCGAGTCCAATTATCGATCATTTTATCGTCATTAACTCATATGTGTTCATAAACATACGTTGCTTACTTATGTACACTTAATATTGCCCTCAATAATACCTCTATTTCATTTAATGAGTATTCCAAATAGCAACTATTTGATTAACCTTTAATCAGTGTCACAAAAGACGTTGACTCTTTTCCTTTAAAATTTAATTGTATGCTTCAAGGATATGGCATTAACATATTATTCCTTTGTTCTAGGTGAAAGTTCGGGATCGTGTTCAGAAGAAGAAATTAACCATGTGTCTGACGAGACGAGAGACCGGCCTGAGGCGCACATGTGCCCGCGCTGTCAGGAACAGTTCGAGAACCTGCACGAGTTCCTGTACCACAAGCGACTATGCGATGAGAAAGCGTTGCAAATGGGCGAGGAGAGAATGCACTCCGATCCTGAGGAAATGGTCGTTTCAGGCGACGAAGAAATGGATGGACCTAACAAACAATTAGAACAAGTCCGACGGCATCGACAAGATGCGGAGAACAATAACAGCCTCGAAGATGGCGAGGCAGAAGTGCCTGAAGCTGACGTGCCACCGGTCGGCCTGCCCTTCCCGGTGGCCGGCCATGTCACGCTCGAAGCTTTACAAAATACTAAAGTAGCCGTAGCGCAATTCGCCGCGACTACAATGGCGAACAACGCAGATAACGAAGCGGCGTTACATGAACTGGCCGTGCTACAAAGCACGTTATTTACGCTACAACACCAACAAGTGTTCCAGCTACAATTAATACGCCAATTACAAAATCAGCTGTCATTAACGCGGCGGAAAGATGACCAGCTCCCGAGCCCGCCGCCGAGTGAACCAGAGCCGGTGCCGGTACCTGCCGCTCGATCGCCGTCGCCGCCTCGTCCGCCACGGGAGCCAACTCCTGTCGCACCCCCTCCTCCTACTAGTCAAAGCTTACCGTCAACCCATTCGCATCTCACTCCTAAGACGGAACCCATCTCCGTTCCTAAACTCCCGACCTCATCTCCACCGATGATGTCCCATCCACCTTACAGCTCCATTTCCTCATCGTTAGCGTCTTCAATAATTACAAACAACGACCCACCACCTTCACTCAACGAACCTAATACGCTTGAAATGCTGCAAAAGAGAGCACAAGAAGTGCTAGACAATGCGTCACAAGGCCTACTAGCCAATAATCTTGCCGATGAACTCGCTTTCCGAAAATCAGGAAAAATGTCACCTTACGATGGGAAATCCGGAGGAAGAAACGAGCCTTTTTTCAAGCATCGTTGCCGATACTGCGGAAAAGTATTTGGAAGTGATTCGGCGCTGCAAATCCACATTCGATCACACACAGGTGAAAGACCTTTTAAATGTAATGTATGTGGATCACGATTTACAACCAAAGGGAATCTCAAAGTACATTTCCAAAGACACACAGCAAAGTTTCCGCATGTGAAGATGAATCCCAACCCAGTACCAGAGCATTTGGATAAATACCACCCCCCGCTGTTAGCGCAGTTGTCACCGGGACCAATTCCTGGCATGCCACCACATCCACTACAATTCCCTCCGGGTGCGCCAGCTCCTTTTCCGCCAAGCTTGCCGTTGTATAGACCCCCACACCACGACTTATTGCCGCCTCGACCCCTCGCAGACAAACCTCTACCGCCTCATCCACTGTTTGCAATGCGAGAGGAACAAGACGCTCCGGCTGATCTCAGTAAACCATCCGCGCCGAGCCCTTCTCGATCAGCACCCGAGGTTAAGTCTGAACCACAAGACGATGATTGTCATCGGGATTCAAGTTTTGAAGACGTTGATCGCGTATCTCCTAAGCGAGAACCTGATGAAAATGATGCCACACAGGATCAAGAACAAGACAGATACCCTTCAACTTCGCCCTACGACGACTGCAGCATGGACTCAAAATATAGCAATGAAGAACAAATCGGCAGAGAGAGTCCTCATGTCAAGCCCGATCCAGACCAACCGGAAAATCTCTCAAGTAAGAATTCACCGATATCCGGGCCAATTTCAATAGCAACGGGTCTGCGTACTTTTCCTTCGTTTCCTCTATTTCCTCAGTCTCCTAGCAGTATGTCCTCTGGTAGTCTAACTCCTTTTCCGAACTCTGTTCAGCACGTCGTTGATACAGATCTGGCACGTGATCCAATGTTTTATAATTCTCTTTTGCCCCGCCCAGGTAGCAATGATAACTCCTGGGAAAGTTTAATAGAGATTACCAAAACTTCTGAAACATCAAAGCTGCAACAGCTAGTTGATAATATTGACAATAAAGTCTCCGATCCCAACGAATGTATAGTATGCCACCGAGTTCTCTCTTGCAAAAGTGCGTTACAAATGCACTATCGTACACACACCGGCGAGAGACCTTTCCGATGTAAATTGTGTGGCCGCTCTTTTACGACTAAAGGCAATTTGAAAACCCATATGGGCGTTCATCGCATTAAACCTCCAGTTCAAATGTTACATCAGTGTCCAGTTTGCCATAAGAAATTTTCAGATCCTACCATATTACACCAACATATACGACTTCACACGGGCGAGCGTGCCCACATCCCTTACGACCAAATGAGAAGTATTGATATTGAAGGTTTTCCATCACTGAGTAACGGGTCAGACGTCAGCGACTATCAAGCTCAGCGCCCCTTCCCGCGCCCGCTGTTCCCCACTCCGACCACTCCCGGCGACCGACGGGCGGACTCCCGCGGGACCGACGATGAGAGCGGCCGGGACGAGCGCGAGCCCGCTATTCGGGAGTTCGACGACGACTTAGATATGAAGGATCGTCGAACTTCGCCGCTCTCCGTCTGCGCCTCGGCGTCCGAAAGCGAAATAAAAACCATCACCACAACGGCTTCCCTCCCATCGGCGACAGGTTCGGAGAGCGGGCGGAGCGCGCGGGCCTCGCCACCGTCGCCCACCATGTCGACGCTGTCGACGCCGCCGCGGCTGCCGCTGCACTCGCCGCTGCCGTCGCCGCCCACGCCTATCGCCGCGCTGGGCGCGCTCGGAGGATCGCCCTTCAGCCCGCTCGGACTCGCGTTCCCTCCCGCAGGTATGCGATAGCGGGATCTTATATTTTCGTCCGCCCCGGTCGCCCGCATTTCCATTTCCTTGTTTTGATCCTCGCCCATCACTAATAAATAAATCACCGGGCGCTCGAATACACGTCAAAGTCACCGACCAAAACTAAATGTGGAAGAAATAACTCTCATTGATAATAAGAATAACACAGTGTAATCGTGCGTTCCGACCATTGTACAATTAGTGACAACGAAACCGCATTGAACGATGGGTTTATTTGTGTGCAGTGCGCGGCAACACGACCTGTAACCTCTGCTACAAGACGTTCGCCTGCAACTCCGCTCTGGAGATACACTACCGCAGCCACACCAAGGAGCGACCGTTTAAATGCACCGTCTGCGACCGCGGATTTTCCACTAAGGTTAGTCTCAAATACATCTTATTAGACCCTTGACACCCCTTTAATATTTATATCTCTGTTTTGATGTCAAACAAACTGAATTAACTTGGGTACCAACAGTATTTTTGATCCTACTTAGTGTTTCATTGCCTGATGTATCTGTGTCTAACAATGCCGTGATATGACTATCACGTACATACTCGTAGCTCAGATTGAGTGACTTTGGCTTTCAGCCAGTTCATACTTTATTGTTACACAAATAGCTAGACGTACGTGTTTACGACATTTCCACTAATTTTCACTACATCTAAAGAAATTCATTGATAATAAAATCTTTTAAAATCCAAAATGCTAGCCTGAGTCCACGGCTCTATCTATGTGAGTACAAGTAGGAAATAATTTCTCTCCTCCAGACATTTCATTCAGATTATGACGTTTAATTATAGGTAACTAATTTAAATGATTTACATATTTTACTTTAATAATCTAAAACCAACGATTTAAAACTTATAAAAATTTAAAATTGCAATGGATTTTAAAAACCATAATCTTTTAAAAACTCATTTCTGTTAGTAACTTAAAATATTCAGCATGACTTTTCCAATACAGTATTATTGTTAAAGTACTCCTTAACCTCTATTTGAATTCAAGCAATAGGTAGTTGGACAAGGTACCAAATTATGAGTAGTTAGGTGTAGTAGAGTGTAATGTAACGGGGACAGGACGCATATAGTTCGCGTTTGATAAATAACACGCTGCAAGCGGAGCATCGTATTCCAAGTTGAAGGCGAGACATCGACAAGCGACGTAGTGCGCTAACTTCATGCGCCGGTTTCATTTCATCCAAGTTTCAGTGCATTAATTTTGCAGGCAGTAATTACAAGTCGCTAGTCGGCGCCTCTAGTTCGCATTAGTTTTAGCTGTTGTCTTCCTCCGTCGCCTCGCATCGGAGCCGTTGCCGGCTCGCCGAGTAATTGACGACTAACTGCGCAAACTTGTAGGCTCGTTTGTTCCGATTTAATCAAAACTATGTACTGCCTTATTGATCACATTCAACGTTTTATGAATGGTCTATAATTAAAAAGTCAACCTTTGTATTAATGTCGGAGTCTGTACGTAATGCGTCTCATATCAGCACAAATGCAACCACTTGTTAGCCGTGTGCCGGCCACATTTAATCCATCCATCTACAGATAATTAAACTTTGTTTATTATCCAACTTCGCTGCCTTATAGATAATCGCAAATTGAACTGTCCGTCATGTCATTAATTTATTACTTTGCGATAAAACTTATTTTGCATATCATACGGGCACCAAGTACATTAATCGATGTGAAATGTATTCCTGCCCACATTTTTCCCGGAGTAACGCGCCTTTTCCTGTGTGTTGTCTTTTCTTTTTATGGTTAAACCACAGTTAACATCTCAATTAGTAAGATGAATCCTAAGAGCAGCTCAAGTAACTGACTTTGTATCAAAGAAAGAGGTGCAGACCACAAGATGCACGCAAGCCGCAAACATTTCTGAATAGGCTTCCTTTAAAAAGCACATAAATGAAAATATAAGAGGCTTCATGTCTTATTTCCGCGTCTAAAAATTGGATGGTTTGAGTTCTAAGCCGTAGGTATTTTTTGCTACTATGTAGGTACTTGTAAGATGTCTTCCGTATATTTAAACAGTTTCCAATTAATATCACGAGCCACGATCAAGTAAATGTAATATAATTTAATCATTTAAATGTATGATTATTAATGATATTTCGTGATCTCCATTAACACTAATTTGCTACTTGAATACCTACGGGTCATTACCAAATGATATGCCAACGATCAGCTCCTCATTTTATTATAACGTTTCGTCTTATCGTTTTAACATATTATTGTAACAGTTTAATTGCACTTTACTAATCTGAATGTTCGCACTTAAAACTTACTAATGAACATCGGAGAAAAACTGTTTTATAGACATTTATTATACTAACAGCGAAATAATAATGTGAAACATTTTTAAGGAGGTAGATATGGACAAAATGAATTAATTCAATATTTTAGACAATAAATAAAGGCTGTTAAAAGCATTTTTATGATGATACAAGTTTTATACTGGGTTCGGCCAATATTTCAAGCGTGTAGTGTAAAGCTGCGCATGCGACGCTCCATCGCGTCGCGCCACAAAAATGATAAGTCATAAAAACAACGTCACGGAAAACGATCGGAATATTAATTCATGTCGTAAAATATTTATTGCTTATAAATCCTTGAGCCTTTACCTACGCTTCTCGTCATAAAAAGATTATTTATGCTTGACAAAGTAACATTTTTCGTATATTACCGAAAGTGACCAGGGATCTTATCAATAAAATATAGGTTATTTACGATGGCGCCGAAGTTAAAGTTTGAAGCCCCACAAAGACACCTTGCGTACCTCGGTTGACTTAATTAAGTTCTTCTGATAAATATAGCAGCGCTTAAGTACTAACGTATCTATGATTTACATTTGTTGTGACCCAGAAGCCCAGATAACTTCCAACGAAACGTAATAAATATACATGATACTCGTATGTTAGTCTTCATACATGTAAATGCTCTTTTACTTGTTATTTTTTTCACGAACGTTCTCGAATGGATCAGAGGAAAGCTCCGATTGGACTTAAAATAGACGTTAATTACTTAGATTAAACTAGGTAGATTTTTTTTATTTTGTACTAACTTTGCAAGAAGCGTCGATAAACAAATGAAAATTGAATCCTAAACGTTACCATTCAAAGCACTTTTTTGGTCCGTCCTATTCAAAGTTGCATTTTCAGTTACCGCTTTTGAACTCGACACGATTTTCGAGTAAATGATGCAACATGACAAAATCGACCATTAAATACCTAACAATTCCTATTGGTTACAAAATGAGTGATGTTACTCCCAATATGACCACTCCTAACTCTGACTCATACTTAATACTTTATAGTAACCGATGACAGGTTGACATTAGGTATTAGCGTGCAAAACGATAAATTATCATTATACTTAATTGACAATTTAGCAAAACTAGATTCCTATAAAGTTACATGTTGTTAAGAAGTATTATTGAACGTTGGACTTACAAGTATATTTGAAAGTCCAGAGGCACCAGTTAACTTTGAAAATTTCGGTAAGCAGGATTTTTGCATCAGTTTGAGAAACAAACATGTCGACTAATCAACAGACTTTACGTTAAAAAGAAAATTTGACTGCTTAGCCCACAGTAAGAAACGAAAAACAAGTGATGCACATTTTAGCGCCGCGTGTCTGGCAAATTACTGGTGTTTAAAAAACAAACAACATTTAAATATTAAAATATTAACGCCGAACCATCAGTTGTTGTCAGCAACTGACGTCGAGGACCGGGACGGTCCACTTAACATTTATTTATACTTTATAAGAAAATAAGGCTCCCAAATCGATTTTTTAATCATTAGAATGTTTAGGAATGTACGAGAAAGAAATGCGTTTAAATGGGACTTCGTATGTCGGTATGCCGTAACGTCGCGGTGGAGGGAACTGGTTAGTGTGATGGTAGTGAGAGACAAGCCAGCAACCTGTCACATCCTACGCATAGTTGCGAATGCCTCGGTTATTGCAGTATGTCGTCCTCGTAGGCCCGGGAGGACCGACGCACTTGTTCTTACACCAGGTTTAACAACTGCAAATATGCTAACAAATCTACCCTTACATTTAACTTGGGAACCAACAACACTTGAAAAACTTAAAAAGCTAGAAAATAAACATCAACCGCTTTTGTTCTGTTCTATACCGAAAGTGGGCCTACCCTCTTAACAAAACATGAAGTTATAAATATACCTATTTCCCTCAAATGCTTGAAAGCCCCAAAGAGGTGCTTGCACTTTTATTCTAAAACGATAGATCCCAATTCGGTCCAAACCTTGACCGACTTTTATATTCAGACCTTATATCGACCGTGGGCGAGTTATTCTGGGGTTGCACTCAATGACCGGTACGGATCCGGGGGGCGAAGCTTTTTATTATGAATACGGCATGATAATAAAAAACGTGTCAATCATCCAACAATAGGTACGCAGGAAAACAAGCTCCATACGAAAATAGAGACTGAGACCTCATTTTAGAAATACCAATTACCTTTTTCGATATTCGCTTTCATAGATATTATGATATACACATATTTTCATTTTTATTCTTACAATAAACATGAGAACAATCGATATAAAAAATTAATTTCTAAATAAAATTATACATTTTGTTTTGAAATCTATGGAGCAGATCTTATTACCCCGTGTTGGCGATTTTAAAGATGGCGGCCCTAGGCGTTAACCGCAAAAGCCTGAACCAACTGCTTACGAACACATTTAAAATTACAATAAGTGTCGGGACACTGCACCGACGAAAGTTCACGCGCCAAACTATTTATCGATTATTCCAATCTTCTTGTAACTACATGTAGGTACAGTCGTTCAAAGTTTATTGACTCGAATAACGTCACTAAAAGAACTAATGCATGTTGGGTATATGTGTAAATAAAAAAAACCCATAATTCAACCCGATTGTATTTATGCATATAAAACTGAATTTATAACCGATGCCCACAGTAAACCTCATGTTTTTGACAATATTTAAAGTTATGTCCTATAAACACAGCAATTGAAATAACGCCGTCACGATTTCTTTAAAACGCATTTACGTCTATAGAAAGAACGCTCGACATTTAATTGTTTTCCCCATAGAAACGTACCTAAGTTATTATGATATTTAAATAATAATGCAATGTTTCTTTATAGACACGATCTATTGCTAGACACAAGTAACCCGTATCACAGCCCGTAGTGATTATATCCATGCTCTTTGGAACTCAGATCAGCAATTAAATAAATCCATATTCCCAAGTATACGAAGCCCAGCAGCTTAATAAATTCAGTAGCAATTTAGCGATTTATAACCGCTAAACTAATGTAGGTACAGGCAAAGTTATTAACCGCCACGGCATAGAAATAATGACCCAGATGCTAAGAATGCTAAGTCATATATTGTAAAGTTATTGCATTTACGTACCAAACTACACCAAATTTAAAGGAAATTATGGTAATAAAGATATCTAAATACTGCAAAACTAGTTTATCGATGAGTTAGGTTCTCATTGTTCAGTTTCTTGATTAAATAGCTACCTTCTTAGACGAAAAATATTAGTCATCTATCATCAATAGCTTGATGATCTACGAAATCAAACGGAGCTCTTTTTTCACTGACAACGCGGGATGTTTTGCTGCATTGTAAAATTAATTAACTTCTACTGAAGCGTTCGGTAAAATCGTTAAAAAATATTGCTAAAAATTCACGAGACTATGATTACAATGATCAACTACGTGACACGAGATATTTATAAAAATATATAGTTAAATTGAAACTTTTTAATTATGAAGGCGCCTAATTTTTTTTATGTATCTTGTGCTTAGCCGTAGGTGCTTCAAATTAAAGTTAAATAACGTTTAAGTAAATATTCAAATTGCATACCAACCAACTATTATTATTAAGGGTCCATTTAAAAATATATCAAACATCGGTTAGTTACAGCGATTATCTCAGACATAAAACAATAATTGCAGAATTATTTGTATGAACGAGACTTATGTCATAAAAAACACTTTAAAAATATGAAAACATACCTACAATAATGAATATTTGAGTTAAATGTCATTTTTTATTTATGTTTCTCCGTATCAAAAGTAAATACGTATAAAATATCATCAGTGAATAAGAATTAGCCACTTTAATAATATTTAATGGATTGAGTGGCCTCATATTTTAAATAAATCTCCATTTCTTGTATTAATAGCACCGTACCTAATTAATTTATTTTATTCACGTCGATATTTACTTAATATTAAATTTATTATTTGAACTGGTTTATTTAATATCTATTCAAATTATTAGGAACCGTTCACAACAGTTAAAAAAAGACGACAAAACTTTTACTGAAAACGTGAAAATGTCGGAAAACACTGAACTTGAAACCTAACGCTTTTATACTTGTACCCGTTTTAATTCTACCTTTAACGGCTAGTATTTTATTTATAAATTTACTTTTTCATAATGGATTTCAAAACACACCATGAAAGTGTTGTAATCATGATGAAAAAGTCTTCTTATCTGTGACCTCTTTCTTAGATATATTGAGATCAAAATATTTTGTTCTTTGTCTAGTAGTCCCCTCTAGAGTAACTCCCTGCTGTAGTTTGCAATTTCAAATTATAACTGTTGGTATCTTTGTGTTATGTTTATGCCCTTACACTTATATTTTTTCACAGTTTCCAATTAAACAAAAAATAAATTTGAAATTTAAATGCTTTAAAATCAATAAAAAAATGAATTGTCATTTTGAAGTTGTTTGCCTCAAGGTTCAATTCAAACCTGAAGCATTTTAAAAATAAGTTTACATGATTGGAAATTGTGAAAAAGGCCCAGTGTGTACCTTATAACTGTGTGTATTTGTCCCACGGTGCTGTGTGCGTGTGGTGCGTGTGTAACGCCTGTGTATTTGTGGTTCCAGAGCAGTGGCGGCGGTTGCCGGTGCGGTAGGCGCGCGCGCGCACCCCGCCCCCCGCACGCCACTGCTTTGGACCTGTGGAACGCCTTCGTTTACCCGGTATGCGAGAGTGACGCCTGGCCGAGGAGCGACCATATCAAGAGCGTTCTATTATTTTTGCTTACATAGTTTGCATTGACCCTTTTATTTATTATTTCTAAAAATCATTTAATCTTTAATTAAGCGAAAAAACTTTGACTAAGCGCTCCTGATATACAGTCCGTTCTTTTGTTCAGTTATTTTAAGACTTACTTGTAACGCGTGTACCTACCTTCCTATTTTTGTGACACATTTGACATTGAAATTAGTTTCCACTAATCTATAATGAAAACAGTTTTAAATATATCAGTTACGCAAAGCTTAAACAAGAATAGTTACATAATCAACACATTAGATTAATGTTCTGTTTCGCTTAACGTTGTTAGGTACACTAATTGCTTTTAGACTCAGAAAAAACAGTTTTGATTTAGATTCGCTTACATACTTTATACTTTAGTTGTTGGAACGTTTGTCAGTTAATTACAATAATATGTTTGTATCGTCCTCAGGGCAACATGAAGCAACACATGCTCACGCACAAGATCCGCGACGTGCCGCCCGGGTTTGGGGACAAGAGCTCGAGTGGAGCCGATGATGGCCGAGAGCAGAGCCCCGACCGGCGCTCGTCACCCGACAAACTCGACCTGAAACGATCGCCGCCCGCGCATCCCCCGCCACAAATGACGCACGCCCCACCTATCGATATGCCGCCGATGCCCAAACGGCCCAGTGGTAGGTTGATAAGCTTGAAAACAAAAACATGAAAAAATTCGAACTTTAGTACGGTTTTTTCTTCAACTTGTGTTAGATCCGAATAACGTGTACTTTTGTCCCCCAGTACCCAGTGGGCCTACCCACCCCCCACCGCCGACGTCCTCCAAGCACCTGTGCGGAGTATGCCGCAAGAACTTCTCCTCGTCGTCAGCGCTACAGATTCACATGCGCACGCACACCGGGGACAAGCCCTTCCGATGCGCCGTCTGCCAGAAGGCCTTCACGACGAAGGGTAACCTCAAGGTAAGTTTCGTAAGAATCCTGTTTAACTTGTTTATGTTCCTAAACTGTGCCAATTCCATACAAGCTGCTCAATAAGAGCGTCTGTAGCAAAGAGCTTCAGATTCTTATAAGGCATCAACCGAAACAGGTTTTCGATTCGAGTACCTACAAACAGTTTAAGAATGCCCCATTCTGAGGTACTACACGTGAGGTTTGTGTTCACATAGAAACTGAGTGTTACAGCATCAGTACGGCAAAACTAATTGAATTCATGTTGCCTACAGGTGCATATGGGCACGCACATGTGGAGCGGAGGCGCGTCGCGGCGCGGGCGGCGCATGTCGCTGGAGCTGCCGCCGCGCCCGCTGCACGAGCCGCACGACCTGCTGCGCCGACCAGACCTCTTCTACCCCTACCTACCCGCGCCCTTCCTTAACGGCATGCAGCAAAAGGTGAGCTAAATTAATCATTCAGTGAAAAAGAAACATTCAGTTTCATATGACCTTGTTGAAGTGAAAACTTCTTTAGCGGCGTTGTACACTTTTTCTGTAATGGGTAAAAAATTTAAAACTCGCGTCAGGGTCACGTGACCAAAACTCGCGTCAGGGTCACGTGACCCTGATCGAAAATGAGTAAGACGTCATTCAAATTAAAAATAAAACATAGTAACAAAAAAGTTTTCACTTCTACCGGCACTCCTGGAGTGCAACCTTTTTTTTGGACCAAGTTCTTCAACTATTGTTTGTTTGTCAACAGCTAAATGAAATATCAGTAATACAGCAGAGCGCGGGTCAGAACGGTGTAGCCGGAAAATTCCCAGGACTTCTCGGTTTTGGAGCATTCGGAGGCGCGAGGCCGGGAGCCGCTTCACCCCTTGAACGACCGCCTTCACTGGACGGCGGCGACGAGCGCCAGGCCGCCATGCGCGAGCTGGCCGAGCGCGGCCGCGAGCTGGCGGAGCGCAGCCGGCAGCTGCGCGAGGACGGCGAGTACCGCGCCGCGCCCGCGCACGGCCCGCACGGCCCGCCGCCCGCGCAGGCGTCGCCGCCCGCGCACCACCCGCACCCGCTGGCGCCGCTGCCGCCGCCCGCGCGCACGGAGGGGCTCACGGTGTAGGCGGCGCGCGCACGCGCAGTACATTCCACAGCTCCGGCCGGCACGAGCCCGGTCGCGGCGGCCACGCGACGTCGTGTCCATATTGTACAAAGAGTTAGTCTAGTGAGAGAGTGCGGACCGTTCGTTCGACGAGGCGTACTGATGTAGCGTAATTATGTGCGAGGTGTAGCGCTATGTACCGTTGTTATTCCACGTGTTATTACGACTAGTATTACTGTAAGTAACTTATTATGCAGGAGTACGGGCCTGGGGCAATCGGAGGCTCGTCGCGAGCTCCACGTTTATGTCATTACTCTGTGATAGTGCACATTCGGAGGCTGCGTCCGACTTATCGGAAGCGTTCGGAGGCGATGGCGTCTCGCACATGCAGTCGAATGTGTTATGACATCAAAAATTAAATATAAATTATCCCAAAAATTAAATAATTTTCATAAAACTATATCTTTTTAAATTAAATGTACATAATTTGTATAATAGTATTGTAATAAACGAGTAGCTATAAACTTGAATTTAATAAAATATTATATTACATAATTATATTATATTGCACGACTGCAACTAGAGTGCAATATGCATGATTTTGTCTTTTGCCACATTCCAAATGATTGATGTTACTGAGAAAACAGATTTGTAACAAATAATAGTTTCCTTTGATAACATAGCATTATTCTGTTTGTTCGAGAAAATTTTATAAATGTAAATCAATACTTATTCCGTACATCTATACATATTGCACACTGTATGAAACTACCGAAAAATAATTCTTGAGTATTCTATTACCTATACATCTATTGTCTTTAGGTATTCAATATTGTATTACAATACATTTAATTGTAACAGAGGTTAATGACATATTCATATCATGTAAATTAAAAGTATTTGCATTTGAGGTCTATAGTTATAAGTATTTAGAGTCATAGCTATTATATTGCTTTAGAATACTTCAACATATCTTTGTAAAAATGTGAGCGACTGGTGTTTTGAAGACGTTGACTAGGTACTTAACGGTTATATACTATGTAGTATCACCGGCACTGTACGCAGACTGACCACGACTATGTACACACATTTATATTACATTTCTTTCCAAATATGCATTTTCTCAATGCTTGTTAGTAGACGCCGTAGTCCAGTTGCTAATAATTTTTAATTATTTTTTAAAGGATTATATATGTATTTTATACTTTGGGAACTAGTTATCTGTGTATAAAATGTCCTACTAAATTATTTATAAATTATAAATCATGCATACACTCTTAGTATTAAATGAATGCTTGCGAGGCGATAGGTCTCGCGTGCCAGTTTAGTTGTCTAGAATAAATTCTCATAGCACCTACAAGCTAATTATATCAAGTTGCAAATAGATCTTAGAGAGTAGTATTAGTCATGAATATGATGGTGTCATGTCATGTCAGTATAAATAATCATTGTAAATTATTAAATGTTTATGTAAATGTCCAAAAAGTATTCAAATTATTTAAAAAAAACAATTATTATACTAATAATTATTATTTTTCTTTTTTGTTCTTCCTTTACCTTCGCCTACCTTTTTCGTTTTTACTTATTTTTACTCAAGTTAATTAACGTTTTTGTTAATGAAGACAAAACCTATCTTAATTGCCTAATCATACGGTATCGGTAAAAAGCATATAAAAACATTATACAAGGCTGAGTAAAAGTCCAAATGATTCTTCGCAAGAATTTCAGAATACAATTATACCGTGTGCTTTGAAATTCAAGTGCAAGACCATTTTAAATTTGTAATAGACATGTCACAGACATGAAGAAACAGGGTGGATTTTGAGTCAGTAAGAGTCTGATAAGCCCTTCTTTCGGTCCACCCAGGGCGGGAGGACTCATTTATTGATTCTACCATCCCATAAAAGAAGAAAACATAACGTAGGCCTTGAGACATGTCTTATAAACGACGTGATACTTATCTCACTTTTCGAATTCCTTCAGTAGCAATACTCGTATCTGATTGTTTTTCATTTGACCAAATGAAGTTTTTTAGTCAAGAAATAACGACGGTATGGTCAATGGGAGGTTGATTTGAGAGATGCCTCAACATACAGGCGCGGTCGCAGCCTGAAATTTTGGGGGGGGTCACTCACTACACTAATAAAAATAGGTATCTGGAAATGGAATAAAATAAACATATTTGCACATCAAGACATATTGCACAAGATGCCAGCAAACTATTTATCGCCGTAAGGGAAATGTTAGAAATTTCCTTTTATTATTTGGCATATTTTTGAGATTTTTCAATGTGATCTTACATTTTGGGGGGGGTTATGTCCCCCTGTGACCCCCCCCCCCCCCCTTCGGACCGCGCCTGTCAACATATTAACCAAACAAGAGTAGAAGATTGTAGTAAGGTTGACTACTCAGAAACTGACGTAGTTATAGATGAAATCAGACCCATCATCTTGCCTTTTTCTCAACTATGTTGCGTTCCTGATAATACCAGAGCGTACTTTATTTAGAACATTGTGTGTTCATCAAAGTCCCAAATTCTGGAGTCTACTATGTCTCAAGCAATATCTAGTCTAATATGTATACTGAAAGCTACAAAATACGCTCGCTTTTGTTGCCTTAACGGTCGCGTTGAGTGTGTGACACCCAGCCATTAAACAAAAATACAATTTTAAATCTCAAGCATACCAAATTACAATAAAAAAACCTCGAAAATGCACTAGGGTGTGTGAGACCCCCCACGCAACCAATTACAAGATAGAGACTAGAAGAAAAATCTACAGGTAACTACAATCTAATAAATCAAACTACAATAGTAATTACTTAAAATGTTATATTACGATAATATTGTTACCAAGCAAACATAAGAGTTAGAAGTTGATGACACTGGCTAGTTTCTTGACGCGGTTGAGCAGCAAGTCTCCTTCGCGTATGGTCGCCTGGTACAGCTGGGAGCGGTCGGCGTCGGCGCCGCGACCCGCGCCGGTTACCACGCAGCCGGCGACCGCGTCGATACGACATTGCAGACGACCCGCTGCGGTGAAGCTAGAAATATGGTAAGAGTTAGAAAAAATTTGAAAGACTAAGTAGGTGGATACAAAACAGGACACGATCAACGGGATGACTACTTCTAAGGATGTTTAGAAAAAAATTACCAAGAAGAATTCTTTATGACAAATGGCTGTTCGATAATGTCTAACGTCCGAAATTAAAATTCTAATTCGATCTAAATCTCGTTTCTTTTATCCCGTTCGTTACGTTATTTTTGACAGTTACTTCTGATTGAACATTAAGATTCGATTAGGCAAATTCGGTCTTTGATTGGTTACAGACAAAATCCAACCGAAGAGAGCAACCGAGATGGATTTCTAAAGTTTCTAATGCATGCGTCGAGTATCGTAAAGATATTTTATGTGAGATAGATTCCAGCGTTAGTATTCATGCCTAAGTGCCCTGTTACGTAGCCGCAGTGGTAGACCTAGACATCTACGGGACAGACGTCGGCAAACGATCTCCGGCCAATGTAGGCGCAGCCATGCGAGCGGCGAGTAAAGGGCGATTCGCTGTCCACCATGAACGATGCCCAGGTCGAAGGCGCGTTCTGTTCCACACGCGCCTGAAAGAGTGTCAGCATGATGACGGGGCCCCCCTCTAAAGGGCCAAATCCTACCAGGATCGCGGGACTGATCTCATTATCGTGACCCCAGAACATAAAGGGCTATTGAAGGACACCGTGGATCTTAGTAGTACAAGCCTGACAGTCCCTCCCGCCCTGCCCAGGGTGGGAGGACTCATTTGATGATTTAACCATGCTAAAAATAAAAAGTGCCCCGTTACGTTCATTCTAACCGATCGCGATGCAGATGAGGGGGGGCTCCTATAATCAACTTGATCTATACATATTTTTTTAGACGCACTCAATTAGGATGGCCATGCATAAATCTGAAATTAACTGAATTAACAAGCCACCTAAATGACGAAGCGCATCGCCTAACTGTACATGCATAAGACCAACACCACATAAGTATCCCATAGGATTTCACAAAGCCTCTATAAGAGTAAATTATAGTTTACAAAGAGGACCCAATGCAAGTCGGTACAACATGCAACTCTTAATAATTTGTTGCAACTTTAACTTTATTTGTAGGCATTGTTTTTATTGAGTGGAAACCAAATATCTCGGACACGGTAGACACAAACTCAATACTCACTTGGACGTTGTCATCTCATTAAACTTTTGGAAGACAATGAAGTTGTCAGCGATTATTTCAAGGGAGAACGAACAGGTGGTCTACCACGAGCTCAGTCTACTCTCAGGGAACGAGATGGCGCTAGACGACTTGTATAGCTCTGTCTCTTTCCCACAGCTTAAACTGGATCGCGATAAGAGCTCGTGGTAAGGCCCCAGTATGCATATAACAGGTAATCAAAGCCTTGTTCCAATAACAAGTAAAACCTACAGTCTGTCTATAAAATCATGAAAATCGATGAGGGTGCTGCGGATATCATCGACTTGCTTTTCAACTCGTTATCTATTGCATTTTTATTCCTTTTCAAGTCTATGGTTATAACGAGTCGCAAAACAAGTCGATGACATACAATGTACCTTGCCTTAGAGCTACTTTGAATAATTTTAGTTCCCTCAAACATCGTTTTCATGATTTTATAGATATGCAGTAGATTATGCTAAAAGCAGTACTTACTTGGAGATCTCTTCCTCAACAAACTCGCGGGTGACGCCGAATGTGTCAGCGATGTTGTCGAGACTGAGCGAGCGGTATGCGCGCAGAAGCTGTACGTACGCCTTGATACGCGCCTCGCGGACGTAGTGCTGGTAGTGGGGTCTAAATACTGGGTCTACGCAGATCTGAGTCTCTACCTGCAAGAATTAATTTATTTGTAAACAATCATTCAAAATTGAAAGAAATAAGAAGAAGATTGTTTGTGTCCATTTGCATATTATCATGTGTGGAATTTTGTTAAAAATATCCTCTGACCAGTGCCAACAAATCTATTCACTTTCCGAGCAAGAATAAAGGCCCTCTCTCACTAGGACACAATAGTCGTGCAGACAGGTAGCTGCTGCAAAATGTTAACAACTCTTTAGAAAGAGTATCCTGAGTGGTGTCCGCTTGATTGCGCAATGTTTCATTAATTTTTTTGGCAGCACGAAATTGTTGCGCGACCATGGTGTCCTGAAGAAATATGGCCCTAACATTTACAAAGTAGAACTGAATACTGTACCCAGGCAAGACTCTTCAAGAAGTCAGCATAGCGGCACTCATGTAGGGACTCAACCAGCTCTCTGAGCTCTGGGAAGCGAGAGCGGAGGGCCTGCACGGCGGCCCCCTGGCGCCTCAGGGCTGACTGTAGGGCGTGGCGCTCCAGGGCCAGGGCGCAGGCTAGCACGCAGTATTGGATGATTGTACCTATAACATAGAAATAGATTAAGGCTACCTAAGGAGCTAATAGCAAACAATTTAATAAAACTCTAGACTAAACTCATCAGCCACCACTAAAACTAATTGGGACTTTGGACCAGTTGTTTGATCAATGACTATTAAAAAAACTGACTATTGTTAAAATCCCATACTTTTTTTTTAACAAATGGGTAAATCCTTAGTTAACTTAGATCAAACAACACTGCCTTATATAATTATTATTTGATGACAAGATCATAATTTATGATCAATGTGATGCATTATTAGCCGATTTGTTGCGGATGGCACGTTTCATAACTTTCTTTTGTGTAAGGTGTTAGGCACGGATGTGTGTCATTATAAAATCGATTATAAGTAATGGCACTGAAACATGCCATCTGCAACTAATCGGTTTAACACATGTTTCTTCAAGCTGCCAAATATGTCTACTATCTCAAAATCGCCTTGTTATGCTGACTCACCAAAATCAACCAGCTCATATGATTCAAATGTAGAGACACAATCAATGAACAAGTCTGCTGCCTTGCTGTAATCTCTTACTGCCAGGCAGTAGATTGCTTCATACGCCTTCAGCTTGTTCCTGGAGCGCCAGTCTCCACCTTTGTCAACAAGTTCATGAGCCTGAAACAAAACATAGGATTTATGAAGTTAAAAAGTTAACATAGTCTAAAAATATAAATTGTGATAAAATTATTATATTTCTATTATTTGCTCTTGACCAATAAGATATAATAATCCATTTAAGAATTTGGTGAACTTTTTAGAATTCAATTCAGATGAAGAGATCACTAGAATAGAATTGTATTTGCAACAGAATAATTTTCTACAACTTTTCTATTCAGCTCAGAAGGCTGCCCAACTGAAGTGGGACTGGGCAGGACATGTCTGCCGCATGCCCGACGAACTGTGGGCCAAAATAACGCAATACTGGTGCCCTGAGACAATGAAGCGAGGCCGCGGCAGACCACGCAGGAGATGGCGGGACGAACTAGACAGATTCTGCCCGAATTGGAAGGAGGAGGCACAGTGTCGTGAAGGATGGAAGGAGTGGAGGGAGGCCTTTGCCCAGGAGTGGGACAGAGCAGGCTAGGAAAAAAAAAACAAAAACTTTTCTATTTATGGTTGTCTAGAAGATATTGCTATCAATGATAAGTTCACCATTATACCCTTAGAATAAACAATAAAACATTGCATTCATTTTGGTGTACAATAAAGTATATTCTTCTTAAACTCCAGTTTATCCATGGAGGTCTATGAATGTATCAACATGTTTTGCATAATTATTATCTCCTTGATATCAAAGATAAAGAAAACCAGAAATGCATCCTAGAATTTACAAAATCTGTTTTGACTAACAGCTAAAATAATTAAAAAGATTCATCACATTCATTCGTTTCTTGGCCTTTCAGTGATCATGTAGAAGAAAAAAGCAAATTATATCATGAGTACAACAATTTTATGATCAACTCACAGGAACCCTAAAAACCTCATAAGCCTTACCTTATTTATATTCTTCCCCATTTCTTTGACATTGCAGCCATGGAAGTAAGCAATCCTAAAAAGAGCAAATACAGCATCTAGCCGTCTGTTCGTAGTCAGTGTAGCATCTTCATACTTTGAGATTGCCAGTGCTGTGGCCGCTTCCTTGTCTCCAATCGAGCACAGGTAGTCCAAACTGTAACATTTAAATTTCGTTTTATTTAAACTGGACACAGATTATGCTAACAATGGATTAACTTCTTAAAATCCATAAATTATTGCTGAAAAATCATTGATAATAATTAATTCCCTAAGCTGACCCTCTGGCCGTTTATTTCTATACCTACTTACAAAACACAGCATATAGCTTTACTGTTGAAATGAAAGTGTAATTAAAAGCTTACCGATCTTGCCACACAGGTGTTTCTGAATCGTCTTCTTGGAACTTAGATAACCTGTCTTCATTCTCCTTTGCCATATCATCAAATAACTTCTGATCGAATTTCCACCCAAGGTCGGTACAAACTTCTTTGTAGTAAGGAGCCATGTTTCCATTCTTGATTCCTTGCAAGAGCTGTTCTTTCAGCTGCGGATCATCTTTTAGCTGGGGTAAACTAAGCTTGAACTTAATTCCAGCTAATTCCATATACTCCGGAGTTTTGCCTTCAGCAGAAAGCTCCATTTTAAGAATTTGATTTAAAACAATGTAGATATTCAAATAATAATCGTGTCTAATCGAACACGATTCACACAATAATTTCTTTCACAGATTTCTTTCTTGATACAAGCAACTTCAACAACTTGCAAAAACAAAAGTCACTGTACGCCATTCAAGTTCAGAAACGTGTATTTTTAGCATTAAATATTTCCCTTTCCGCTCTTTCCCATAGTCACACAAAAGAAAACGAATCATGACGTCACTACATCATGCTTAAATAAACCAACCAAGATTTAAACTTTGGAACGCACGATACAGATAATTAATTTGTTCAGTCATGCTGTCAAATATTGCAAATTATAGCGTCTACGCCATGGACCTAAAAAAAAAGGCGGACGGAACTTCACTAAGAAACGATTGAAGCACCACAATGGCGGCGGTGTTTATATGTGTAAGTATGGTGTAAGTTTGTATAGGGATGCCAGATGAAGGAAAAAATTACCCATTTTTATGGTGAACGCACATTGAGCCGCACCGCAGTCTCCGCAGTCCCCGCATTTCGAATTCTTTGTATGAAATTCTATGAAACCTCGCACACTGAGCCGCACCGCAGTCTCCGCAGTCGCCGCACGCATTTGAGACGACCGAATTCCCCAGCCGCAGCTGATGACGTCACCAACGTCGGCCCGCACGCAGCGGACGCTGCGGCTAGCGCGGTGCGGATGACGTCATCCGCATTTTTTGTCTGCCTCGTCGTCTGTAACTTTTATTGGAATTTCATCATCTTTGCAGTATTTTTTTCAATTCTTAAAAACTACAGCGTATGTATCAATAAAAGTTCTCCTGACAATTAAATGAAGTAAAAACAATTAAATGAAGTAAAAAATATATTTCGTAACGTTTCAATAGCTTTGTCTAAGTGATAGCATTTTAATAACTGTAAGTAAATTTTACTAAACTACTAGAAAAAAGCCCCAGCCACTAAAAGCAATATTACGCTACTAAAAGAAGAGTCAAAACCAACAATTTTAATTAGTGAAAAATCCACTAAGTTGGCAACACTACAAAATGCGTGCGGTGACTGCGAAGACTGCGGTGCGGCTCAGTGTGCGAGGCCATTAAGCCAGTTTGTGATAAAGATGAAAAACAGATTAAGATATATATTGATGTGCATGTCTGTACAAATGCGTCGGACGAGTTGGGAAAGAGACGAAATAGAGCATGATTAGGTCCATTTTCATTAAATTGTCTCATGCTCCATGGACCTAATCATGCTCTAATCTGTTTTTCATCTTTATCACAAACTGGCTTAAGCCCGCGGCTTCGCCGCGGTTTAGCTAATTTGCTTTTGATTTATTATACTAGTTTTTTCAGCGTAGTAAAATCATCAAATGAGTCCTCCCATCCCGGGCAGGGCGGGATGGACTGCCAGACTTGTACTGACTAAAAGCCGCGGTGTCCTTCAATAGCCCTTTATGTTCCGGGGTCACAATAATGAGATAAGTCCCGCGACACCGGCTGGCTTCGGCTTTCTAGAGGGGGGACCGCCATCATCATGCTGACGCTCGTAAGGTTATGTTTGGGGGTGTGAAAAAATACGGTGAACGAACCCTAGAGCCCCCGCACCCCGGCCTCGCGTACCTGAAGGGGCCTCGCACAGACTACTTTGAGATACTGGGGCATCGTGAACGAGAAGGGGAAAAAAATACACCCTATAATATTACACAATTTATAAGCGTCGCTAGATTACATTCTAAGAATTTATGGTATTATAAGGTATGTTTACGGTAAACCTCGTAAGGGTCTGTACACACTTAGACATGACGCGACGCGACGCAACGTTTAAAATAAATATACTTTTTTACTCTTTGCAACCCTAAATTTGACGTTGCCTTGCCTTGACAAATGTCACAACCATCTGACACAATTTTATTGTCAACTTGACAGATTAGTAGAAAAAATACAAATTAGAGAGAAGTAACTTTATAAATGAATAACTGAAGTTCCAGTAAACTGCAATAACAAATAGTTAGATTATTGTGCTACCAATAGTTGTGTTCAATAGCATAAGATAGAAACAGTTGATTTTCATCAACATTTCCAATTTAAATTGTCATGTAAAGATTGTTGATCTTGCTGCCAATAAACCGTTTAAAGAGGAGAACAATTTCAGGACATTTATTACAATGGATATTAATAAATTAGTCAGTGAGAACCAGTCCATTAAAATAGTACCATCAATCGAAGAATCGTTGCGGTCTATAGGTCTTAACGTAGATCTTGATGACAGTTCCAAATTGTGGCTGGAGCAACTAAAAGTAATTTGGAGAACATGGAAGAGGAGTCCTGCGATAGAGAGTCACATCGAAACATTTTTTCAAAATGCAGAAGAACGATACAGATTAGCTTTAGTTTTTGTTATTAAATGCGATGATTATAAAGATTGCAAGCCAAAAACTTTACCCTATTTCATTATGGAGACTTTATTGAAGTGGTCTGAAGGTAATGAGATACTCCCTGATGAGGATTTAAAACTTCCAGCATTCCATATAGCTACACAACAGAGGAATCAACATTTTCTGTGTTTGACTGTTAAAACATACAGACTATCTACAATTAAAGACAAGATTCTACCAATAGTGAAGGAAATGATCAGTAAGGACAACTGTAAGCAAGCTTCTCAAATTGTAATATCAATGGAATTGTTTGAAGAAATACCAGTTGAAGACCTTGTGTTCCCATTGATTCTGCAAGACAAATCAAATTTAATTGATGAGTATTTAAATGAATGCCCTAGCCAGGTAAAACCTTTATTAATTTTTCTGGATAAATTACTAGACAAAACAATTAGTATTAGAGAATATGTACAACATTACATTTATGATAAAAAGATTTCTCACGTCAGATATGATAAACTTCACTATAAGCCACTAGGAAAACTAGTGGCTCGTTTATGCAATAAGTTCAACATTCCTATAGAGACATGTAAGAATCTCAGCAAAAATCGCACAACTGGTGGGTTAAGATATTTAATACATCAGAAATATCAGGAACATAATGTTAGCTCATCTGTATGGGAAGACTTAGTGAAAGATTCCCTGAAGCAAAATGCTGGCTCTGGTCAAGAATTTATTGAAATGTTAGTTGAATATGACCGCAATGAAGCTCTTAAGTGGGCTTCATACTTAAACATGTCTGGGAACGACTTACCTTTAGCTCTCAGAGAACTCACTATAGATGATGTACCTGCACAAGAAAACTGGGATACAAATGAAACTTCACTACAAAGCCCTCATGAGTATTACAAGTTTGGTTTACTTGAAGATCAGATAACACTTATAGACACATGTGAAAAATTTTATGACCTAATGATATCAGATGTTATTAAAAATAGTGTGGTAAGTATTGATTGTGAATGGAAACCTTCATTTGGTGCTACACAGTCCCAAGTAGCATTAATACAAATCGCTACTACCAATAGAGTTTATCTAATAGACACTCTAATATTAAATAAACCTGAATATGCAAGCTTCTGGTACAGTTTTCATAAATCCTTTCTGGATAATGCAGAGATAATAAAAGTAGGTTTTGGACTTGAGCAAGACCTAAAAGAAATGAAATCATGTCTGGTAGGATTGGGCAACATTAAAGTGCAAGGTGAAGGGCTACTAGATCTTGGCACCCTGTGGAAGAGTCTTCTTAACAATGGGCTTGCCTTGCCTGGTAACAGTGACAATGTGGGAAACAGCCTCAGCTGTCTAGTACAATCATGTTTTGGGTTACCCCTTGAAAAATCTGAACAATGCTCTAATTGGGAATTAAGACCATTGAGAAACACCCAAATACTGTATGCTGCTCTAGATGCTCATGTGCTCATACAGTTATATGAATATCTTCAGAAACTATGTTTAGAGCAACAAATTAATTTTGAGGAAATATGCAATGATGTTATGACAGAAAGCAAAAAGAAATGCACAAAGAAACCAAAAGTAGTAGATAGGTTTCAGACAAGTCTGCCTGTTGTGCAATCTAAATCAGTTCATGAGGTGAAATTTTTAGTAGAGCCAGTATTATCTAATTTGATGCCTTATTTAAGATACTGTGGAATAGACACAATTATAATGCCATCAACAATGTTATGGCATGATGTGATAAATCTAGCAATAGCACAAGAACGCCTGATTCTGTTATGTAAACTTAAACATACTCCAACGACAAACTATCCACAAAGTTCTATATTAGAAGTTGGCAAAGACACAGTTGTACAACAGTTGCGAAAAATATTTAACAATTTTAACATAAAAGTGGAACAAGATAATCTTTTCAGCTTTTGTATTAATTGTAATAGCAAGGACTTCAGAAAACTCAATTCTGATGAAGTTGTGAAAATGTGTACTGAATACCAAACAATGTTGAAACCTGACAATGCTGATCAAGCAGACAGATATGATAGTACATATGATGATGATGTAACTGCATATTGTGACAATTTTTTGAGTGATTCAGATTGTGATGAAGACTTTTGCCAACCAACAGTTTACACAAAAAGTATCTTAAAAACAAACAAGGGAGTTGCCATTGATATACATAATGCTTGTCAACTATCTGCCCTTAGTAAATCAGCAATTTTGTGTGAAACATGTGGTAAATTATTTTGGGATGAAGATGTATTGTTAAAGCCTGTTGCTGAAGTTGTGTACAACTTTAAAAAGCTTAAAATCTGGTAAAAGATGTCTTGGGAAGTACAAAATATCAAATTGATTTTCATAATAATTTATTTCCATGTAAATAAACTTCAACATGATCAACCTTTGTAATAAATAAATATGTTAACAGAAATTATTCACAGCATTTGAATAAAATCCTTATTCATATTAACTTAACATCTTTGGGTCTATTTGTAACATGCAAAAGGAGATGCCTATGAGCTGTTTTGATTGCTGGAGTTAACTGGCATCCTATAATTTCTGTTTTTATTTAGAGGCTTAAAGCAGGAATATCAGGTTTGTTAAAGACTTATGTGTGCAACAATACAGACTAGTTACTAAACCATAATAGTTATATTTTTGTAAACATAATTAGATTTCTTTATAGTGTAGATCATTGTTAAATTAAAAGAAAACATATTTTAGGAAAAGATAAAGGCCTCTTATATTTTAGATGTTATTATTTACTTACTAGAAAAATTAATCGAAATCTAAACACACTTGACAAAAGCTTCTTGTAAGGCAGGCTTAAAAGGTGGAATGCAGCTAAACATATTTTTACAATGTTCAATTGTTGTTTGAAGTAACTATTAAATAATAATTCACTGATAAGTAACTACTTTCACCATTAGTTTATAAGTTATTGAAAGCATTGTTCTTTTTGTTACAATCAGTCTACAAGACAGTCAAAAAATATAATGTACTTATAAAAACAATATTATGATAACATAAGCATTAATAATTTATTGTACTTACAGCTTCAATAAAAAATCAAATAAGCATTACATGAAATATTAATATCAGTGCATGAAAAGTAATTATACAACATATTACAAAGCTATCAGCTGTACGAGTATGTTTTTATTGTAGGTAAATCGAAAAAATGATTTGTTTTGTTGTATGTAAAAACATATTTTATTTTGTTATAATGTTAGAAAGTTATTTTACATTTATATTTTACAAAATAATATTATATACTAGGCTATGTTGTCGACATATCTTGGACCATTCTCTTTGTCAACAACAATGATGCTTTAAGTAGGTGAACTACCTTCAAGGCACAGAATGCAGATAAAGATAAAGTAGTATGGTCAGTTCAGTGGGTTTTTTTTATACATTTGCACTTGGGATTTTTGCTGTATTGTGGGTGCATTTACTAACGTTTAAATTACATATACGTCATCAAACCCGTAGAAGTAGTGCACCTGTCAATCGCTTTCTGCGCCAACCGTGCGGTCATCAAAAAAGTGCGCACTTCAAACGAACAGGCATAATATTTTACCACCAAAAGCTCCAACTTCTTTCTCTAACGTAAAACCTGCGTTCAGTGTGCAGAAGGTTCAATCTGGCTATTTTTAAAGCTGTTATAATTTAGTATAAGATTTTAGTTATAAATTAATTTTAAATATCTTTACCACCAAAATGGTGTCAATATATTCTTCAGAAAATTACTGTACAGTTGCATCTTTTCTTAAATAACTCCACTTCTTCTTCAACTAAATCTTTGTTCCCTTTCAAATTCAATACCTCCAGATTTAAATTAGGGAAACCTTTTAATGTTGTCAGTTGGTTGTTCTCTAAAGATAATTTCTGTAAGGGAAAGAATCTAGTTAGTAGGTATAAATAATCTTATGAGTTTATATTGATAATACTTAAAATATATACTGAAAAATCTTACCTTGCAGTTTTGAAGCAATTCTAAAGAAGGCAAAGCATTTGATTCCAAGTTCTGATTAGATAAATCAACATTCTCGCAGTAGCTGTAGTATTGTAAATGAGGCAAACTGGCAATTTTATCATCAAACATAATTTTGAAGTTTAGACTATCTTTTTTATAATCTTGTATAAGTTGATCTTCTATACTCCATTTAGTAATTAAATCGTCATAATACCCAGCCCTCAAATTGTCTATAATTTTCAATGTATGTAAATTTTCTATGATTTCTTTGTGATACTGTTTTGCATCAATACAGTGAAGAAAAACTGTGGTGGTAAGAAGAGTCCCTGGAAAAGAAAAATAAGATTATGATCAAATTATGTAAATAATTATACTCATTCTCAATTTTTTTAAAGTAAAGCTAAAAATGTAATCAAGTACAAATTCGTTATTCACTTCAACAAAAGAATCTATTTGATAATCCAGTGTATACAAATTGTTTAATCCTCGTTTCATACCGCCCGGTAATATCGTGAGACGCGCCGAGCTACGCGCCTTGTGAAGGCTATGGCTCAGTGCGACTCGGACTGGCGCGTCTTATCCTTAACAGGTTGGCTTTTCAAATGAAACTTCAACTATGTAAGCAAATTAAACATTCAGACCAAAAGAAACAAGGTATAATGTATATTTATAGTAATATTTACATTTATTGTCGGGTTCCATAGCCAGCAACTGACGACAGGCATCTAGTTGGTTGTTCAGTTCCTCAACAACTGGCTTTGAGTACTTTTTCTCAAAATTAATTTCACCTTTACCAACATAAGTATTTAAATTGTGTTTAACACTAGGTATTATCTGTAAGGTACCATCTTCGCTGTCATACTCCATCTGAAAGATTTAAGATGGCAATAAAGTTATTCATTTTTTATTATCTTCCATCCAGTTACGAGTTTTATTATAAAATATCCTTTACCTTTACATCTAAATTTTCAGTGATATCCATATTATGTTTAAAAATCCATAGAACATCATATTGGTTTCCAGAATAAGACAACCAATTTCCATTTACCACCTTATTATTGAAGAAAAAGCGCGTTTTGGAAGATACAAAAGGCTGGTTTACAGGATGACTAAATGCTACTGTGGTTTTTAACGGTGATACTACGTAGACAGCAACTGCTATATCTTTTTTCACAGCTCCTGTTAATGGAGAGTAATAATTTTATTGGATTTTTTATTTATAATTTTTTCATCCTCATTGAAAGTATGTATCATAATTTATTATTGTTACCAGCAATCTGTATAGTAGGGAATTACACTGTAATTATCTTTACTTAAATCAATATTGGATAATATACACTCAAAAAAAAAACTGCTAGTTGCTGTAAAAACACAGTCAATTAGTTTATAACATGGGTTACCCAGCAGCCATCTTTGATAAAACCAAGCACTGGTGTCATCTGGATCAGTGAATGCTGCACTCTGTACCATTTTCAACTCGTGTTTGTGATGACTATCCTCTATTGGGCGTCCACCTGGAAGATTAAAAAAGAAAAATCAATAACTTTTTCTATTCAATCTCTGAATTCCTGTTAAAATTTGTCATATATTTCTACCAACCTTCTAAATCAGGGTGGAGCTCCACAAGCAATTTACTCCTATAATGCCAAGCAGAATAATTGGAGAAATTGTCCATGAGTTTTTCAGTAGTGTAGTCAAATTCATCTTTCAATGATGGTTTGGATTGGCTTACGACAAATCTCCTGTAATCCCAGGTGTGGACTGAAACACATTACGAAATTTTAATTAGCATTTGTATTGCGAATTTCATGTCCTGCCTATTCAATGTAGAAACTGCAACCAGTCTTTAGTGGATTTTCAACTTAATGCTTCTAGTGTAAAGTTCAAAATGTATTGGGGTCTGACTGCAGTTTCAATGCTGCATCCTTTAGACTTTAGAAGGAATAACACAGTTCAATTCTAGCATAAAATGTAGTCACCAATTCTAGAATCAATCTCTTGGTTTTACTGTTATTGTATTATCATACCATCTTTTTTAAAAGAGGTAAAAAACTAAATAAGTCCTCCCATAATGGGTGGAATGCATGGAACGCACTGTCAGACTTTTACTGTCTGAAATCCAATTTCCCTTTACAATCCAGGTCAATAAAACCTTAGATAGTCCAAGACCCCATTCACAGCACCATTAGTTGTCATCTTATTATTTAAAGTTTAAGTTTATTTATGGAGTAGTATTGTGAGCAATTTTTTTTATGATTTTGTTCAAATCCCATCACTAGTATCATGATTTTATATCTACAAGTACATATTCCTCTGTTTGCTTGTCTACCTATTTAAGAAGAATGAGGGATCTAAAGGGCTGTTTTGTTTTTAGTCGGTACAAGTCTGACAGTTCCTCCCGCCCTGCCAGCTTTACATGCTTTCCAAGGCACGGAGGAAACTTGCTATGACAGATGGTCACGCATCCACAGACCAACTTTGGCAAGCACGGCGTAACCCGGAAGATCAGCCTGTGCTGCTGTAATTATTTAGCCACAAGCTATATAATACTTACAATTTCTTTCATCCAACTTCAAATACATATTGCATAAATCTAGCTCTTTTTCCCAGTTGGGGTCTGCCCTGGTAGTAAGCACCCATTCTCTCTGATGCCAGGCACAGTACGATTTAGGGTTTATTTTCAAACAATACTCGGTTAAATGCAGTTCAGCGTCATACAACTGTGACAGCTCCTCTTCATTGCCATCATTTTTCCTGAAATTATTGTAACCTGTTACTGTATTTCATTTACTCATACATTAATAACTATCAAGCATGCAACTTCATTGTAGCTATGAGACTATCTTTATAACTTTATATTTTATCACATGAAGAAAAGAATATTATGATACTCATAATTATAGCCTTTGCATGTATATCAAAGTCATAAGAATGACTCATGAACAATTACTGAATGATAAGAACAGATTGAATTACTTGAAAATGGTGAGTATTTCCCTTCTGATATTCCATAGTGTATAAATATCAGGGTTGGATGACAGCACTTTTCCAGTCAGCTCCAACAGATCCTTATCTAGTTCACCTTCTTTCCTCTGAGAATATTAGTTTAGGGTTTTAATACCATTTTTAAACTTTTAACATAATATTATCTACATTTTAAATACAGTTCATACCTTAAGAAAAATCTTTTGCATAGCATGTTTGTAAACCTTAAGTTTTTCTTGACGTTCCTTCTCTTTTCTCACCCTTTCTTCTTCTGTAGTACGAACCTTTACCCGGCCATGCTATAAATTTCAAAAACATGGGAAATCAAAATCATTCGTGTTGCTGATACCCTTGTAACCTCAAAACTGATTTGTATAATTTAACTTACCATCTTATTATTAGGTTTAGATAATAACGCACAGAAAATATATTAGGTTTTCCGTGGAATAGAAATTTTTGTGATTTGTTTCAAATACAAATGTCAATGTCAGTTTGACAGCTTGACACTAGTGTTGGGCCGTCATTGACTGTTGGTCTGGTCTAATGAGTTCAGTCGATTAGTCGAGTAAACACTCGACATAACTTGATAATGGATTATTGAAAAGGAGTTTAACATATAGGGAGCGAGTGCTGGTAACATTAAATCCGTGCCTATTTTTCTTAGAAAGAGGGAAACACAGTTACGGTTTCTTTCTCTTTCCTTCTATTGCTGTGCGTAAGGTGACCAATATTAATATGGTTAAAAATACAGACCTCCAAAGGTTCAAAAGGTTTAATAGTCTAATACAGTGTTTCCCAACCTGTGGTCCGCGGACCCCTGGGGGTCCGCGGTGTCATCTCTGGACCATACATAAATGCTAATGTCTTTACAAGTCGAATCTGATTTGAGATCAAAATTAAATTGTTATTTTATTAGGGGGTCCGTGAAAACTGTGCTTGATTTCCTAGGGGTCCGTGACCGAAAAAGGTTAGGAAACGCTGGTCAGAGCCGTCTTTACCTATAGTGCAGGGCGTGCGGTGCACGCGGGCGCCGGGTCAAACGGGGCGCCGAGCGCCCCCTAAGGTAAGATTCTCACCAACCGGCCGGAATAGGCGGCATTGCGGTAAAGAACATTGAAATCTATCAACAGTAAAAATACAGTTCATGATTGCTTGCAAAGTTATCTCCGTCGGCATTCCGCGATACGTAGCGACGTGTCCCTTATGTTGCTTGCAAATATGAACTGTATTTACTGTTGATAGATTTCAATTTTCTTTACCGCATTGTAAAATGCCGCCGATTCCGGCCGGTTGGCGGGAATCTTACCTAACACGACACCTCCAAAGATGCGTCGATGCCGGCCGGCGCTATCAAAGGCCCTGGGCTCGTGTTATGGCCGACGCCGGGCGCCCGGTAGCAAAGCAAGGCTACTCCTTTTCCTACTCTATTTAAAACACAATAACTTTTGTTTCAACGTGAAATCAGCCTTAAAACAGATAATAAAAGATTAAGTTGGCGTAATATCACATCTACTATTATCTAGGCTACCAAAGGCGCGTGCCGGCGGCATCGGCATGTTTATTTTGATTCGTTTGACAACACGTCGACAATCATTGCTAACTCGGCTGTATTAGAATGCTATAAATTTCAAATTAAAGTTCCCAGAGACGCAAAACAAAGTCGTGATTTTTATATTATATCTAACCCCTTTCTTCCTAAAATAACTTTTGCTTCCCGCATCATTTAAAATTGCACCATTTCCATCTAATTTGAATTTCCGTTTGAAAATACTGTTAGGGACTTTACTCATGGTGCGACGCGATATCGGATTGCATCGATTGACGATATGGGCGTTTTTCCATTAGCCGGCACGGTACCGGCACCGACGACGGCGACGGCACCGTGCCGGTGCCGGGGAAGCAAAAATATATGAAAACGCTCGCTTTTGCACTTACCGGCGCCGGCGCCGGCCCGGCGTTGAGTGCTGCCGGCGCCGTCACCGTCGCCGTGGCAGCAAGCTTCCCAGTCGGTGCCGGCCCGGCAAATCTGCATGTGTATGAATTGTAGCCGAGTACGTGTGAATGCGCGGGTGGGTAGGAGGTCGCGAGACGGGGCTGGAGGATGCGGAACAGAGGGAGAGAGACTCCAATTTGGTTTGTTGTTCGTTTGGATGAATCCAAAATTCGTTGTCTCTGCGTTGGTATTGACGTCGTAGATGTAAAGGATAAGAGATAATAACATTATTGTAACATCTACACTCGCTTTAGGAAAGTCTCGCTTTTGCACTTACCGGCGACGGCGCGCGCCGGTAAGTGCAGAAGCGAGCCATATGTTTTCATACATTTTTGCTTCCTCGGCACCGGCACGGAGCCGTCGCCATCGCCGGTGCCATGCCGTCTAATGGAAAACCGCCCAATGGAGTCGCACGGATTGACGATATCGCTCACAGATCTCCTCGATATCGAATTGCATGTACTTACGTGTTAATGACAATGCACATGATTCTGCGTTCGAAATTCGATTGCGCAACTACTCGTCACGTGCGCAACGACTTCTTTTGTCTTTGGTTTGCAGCGCCTTTATGTCGTAGCAGCAAGGTGGATTTTTGAAGTGTACGGTCGAATTGCATCGCATCGCTCCATTAGTAAAAAAGTGCGACTTAAATCGGCAATCGACTCGATATCGCACGAATCGCTTCGCGTCGCATCGCGCCATGAGTAGTCCCTTAGTATTCCATTTTGCCCCGCTCCTACTAAACTAGAGGGCGCCAGGGTACTGGTTGCACACGGGCGCCACAAGGGCTAGAGACGCCTCTGACGCTGGTCTAATAAACAAATTGTAGGTCGTGGGTTTGTGTAATTTATTTCATCACCATTACTCTCATAACGGTGAAGGAAAACATCGTGAGGAAACCGGCGCGCGCGGCGTGTCCTAGAACAAAATACTAAATTATTCAGTTTTTGGCCTTCTTCGGCCTGTGTGTACGCGGCGTAAGAAAACTATTATTTTATTGTCTATGGTTTTCCCAATGACAGCAGGTTGTAAATCTATTGACATTTGTATTGACAATCAATTTTTGTGTAAATGAAAGAGAAACTCGCATTCTCTAATCGAAACATCGAAAATATAACCTGACCTTTATCAAATCCGGTCGATTATCTTAACAAAGTGATAAACCTATTAGTAGATTAAGTGTTTTCGTTATTTCAGCAGTGGTTTTGTAAAATATCAGTTGTAGAATGAATAATGCACCGCAGTTCTCTTTACGCTGGAATAATTACGTATCTCACGTAACAGAAGCGTTCAATGTTCTCCGTTTTGAAAACGATCTAGTGGATGTAACGCTCTGCTGCGATGGAGGCAAAATTAAAGCACATAAAATGTTGTTATCTGCTTGTAGTAGTTACTTCAAGCAGATATTCAAAGAGAACCCATGTCAACATCCTGTGATTATATTCAGAAACTTCAAGTTTGAGGACTTAAATGCAATCATCAATTTTATGTACCATGGTGAGGTAAATATATTCCAGGAACAATTGGAATCATTCCTTATTACTGCTGAGCTCCTAGAAGTTAAGGGTTTGACTGATAACATGGAGGATGAATCATCTAAGAGCCAGTTGAGAATCACAGACAACACTTCTTTAGATTTAAGTTCTAAATCAAGTAGAATGACTGATGATATTGTGCCTGTGTTGTCTGATGAACCAATAAACTTAGCCACTATGCAGAGTTCCAGAGAAGAGTACATTCCACAACCTACCACAGTGACCAGCAACCCAATCAAAACTATTCAAGAACAAGAAAATGGCAATGTTGAAATGCAACCTGATGCTTCAAAGTCTGATGATAGTGTAAAATTGGCAATGAGAACTGGTCCATCCACTAGTAGTGAAGAAATGCAGGTGGACACACAGGCTACTTCAGTTGAAGACTTATCAGAAAAAGGGAATTCCGGTATGAACCATACAATGAATGGTATTTCTTTATTTAGTAAATAAACAGATTACTGTAAGTGAAGTATGTAAAAAGTAGGCACTATAAGTAATCACAATGGAATCTGTTAATAATGACATCAAAAGGAAATAACAAACCCACTAAGCAGATGTCATACAAAAGATTTTGTACAAATTGTTTTTTTTTTTTAATTTGTTGCATAACCAATCCCAAAATGCTTGCAAGAGATAAGTTACCACATTCTCCATTTTCTAATCTGTTGTTATTGCACCTTTCTCCTTAATTGTAAATGCTTTACAATGATGTTGTGTAAAAAGTAATGTTTTTAGATTACAATTAATTTTATAATTATTAATATATTTCCCTTCCTTGGCAGTCAAATAAAAACTGATTTGTTAATTTATTTATTTTTGTCTTTAAACTTGGTTACATAACCAAAATAATTTTAAATGGTGGCTAGATTAATTTTTGTAAGTAAACCTCATACTATTGAACTTAGAGTTTCTCTCTAAGATAAACTTATGTAGGAAAACATAATAGCCAAATGTAGGTACATAGATTAGCATAGAGCAAGAATTTGCAACTTGCAATAAGAGTGCTGATTCCCTGTTTATTTTAAACATGTGAAAGTAATTTTTTATCTTATATATTTTTATTAAAACATTACTTAAGGGGGATGCTCCAACCAGCCCGCGAAATTCAATTTGTTTTACGTTTTTTGCAATTTGCAGGCCAGTGACATGTTGTAACTTTATAAATATATGTGTTGCGCTAATAACAAGTATAATTTTAAATAAAAAAATTATCAAAAAATTCACTCCATCAGCTCTCACATAGAAAAGGTGCATCGTAGTTAGATTTCGGAGATTTTAACATGATGCACCTTTTCTATGTGAGAGCTAATGGAGCGAATTTTTTGATAATTTTTATATTTAAAATTATACTTGTTATTAGCGCAACACATATATTTATAAAGTTACAACATGTGACTGGCCTGCAAATTGCAAAAAACGTAAAAAAAATTGAATTTCGCGGGCTACATCGAAGCAATCACCTTAACCTTCCTTGCCTTTGTTGAAATATGTAATTTTTTGTTACAGAGTCAGAACTGGCCAAGTTCCGCTGCCAACTGTGTCCAAAAGGTTTCAAACATCCCACTTCATTGACATTGCACAAAGATTCACACGCGGGGAAGACACAATGTCCTGTTTGCCATCGGTCTTTCTCGCGGTCTTATGATATGAGAAGTCACCTACAAAGAATACACCAAGGGAAACAACTGACTATCAAAGAAATCAGATACAAGAATACAAATGATAGCGTCGCTCCCAAGCAGTTTACCCATCATATTTAGTTATAACCATCATGGTAACTGAGTTACCACAATTTATGCACACAGTGCAAATGCCTAGAATTGTCTTATAGATTTTATGTATAACAGCTATTACTTATATTGATATGAGAAAAATATTTTTATTTACTATCTTTATTAAAAGTCACAAATGATATTGCTCAGTGCTAGCTTTGGCTATTTTTATACTAGTCTGTAAAATTACTGTTTTAATATAATAATTGTTTCAACTAATTTATGTTTCTTTTCCTTACAAAAACTTACATTTCGGCAGACAGAGAAAAAAAAAGGAATCCATTCCCTAACCTAATCATCGGAATCAGCTTATTTGTATGTTATAAAACAACGAAATTAATAAACTCTTGCACTGGTAACAGATACTTATTACCCTGCATGATAAGACGTGTACATACTGATATGCCCCGGGAACGCGAGACTATCCTAAATCATCGTAGCGACTCTGGAACGTAAAGGGCATCTGAAAAATTTTTTTTTTTGAGCCAGTAAAGACCCTTCCGTTCCACACATAGCAGGAGAACACATTAAATTAACAAAAAATGTTTGTTAATTACGGAGACAGAACTACAAAAAATAATCCGCTCGTCATTAGCTTATTTTTATGTTCTTTCTTTCTGTAAAAAATCACACCCCCTAAAGCATTACTGACACTGGTAGGTTTTGCCGTATGGCCAGTAACACAGATTTTAATTTTCATAACACAAACATTTCCCCCCCCCCTATAGCATGACGATACCTGGGTAGGTGCGAAGATGGCCAGTAACACAGATTTTAACATAACACAAACATTTCTCGTTAATTAGTCCACGTTTCTTACCAATTATAGGCATTTGTTGGTCACTGGCATTGTCAGTGGTGCATGGCCAAAGAATCTCAAAACCTTATTCCTACCTACTTAGCGAAGATCTGTTTTCTCCAAAATGTTAACACTAATTCGTTGCAAGTTCCTACCTAAATTAGGTATTGTTGATATTACCAAACCGAGGGCGGTTCAATGTCTGGATCATTTTCGCTAACATTAGGCGACACCTAAATAATTACCTAAATACGGCGCCCAGTATGATATTCGCCTCTCAATGATATACCGCGCTGTGTTTATTCTTCTGAGTCGTTTGAGTAAAAAGGGAAAATAGAGAAGCTTTAGTGGACGCGGGTACCGTAGTCCGCAGTCCGCAGTGTGCCACCCTGAGGAAACGTTTGAGGTCTGCTTGGCTTGGACGAGAGACATCGCCGTATCCTCACGGAGGTGATAGGCGTCGGCGACCTCGCGTCCAGCACTGGTCCAAGCCAAATTATGGAGCGAGACAGAATGGAAAGCAGTCACCTCTTTCTGGGAAGCAGTAATACTAGTGAAGGAGGAGGCAGAAAGGCGTGTGGGAGAGAATGTTCTCCACATCACGCCCCAGCCGCCGGTGGAAGACGCTCCGGGGTCGTTGGACGCCCTCGATGTTCGGCCACCCTAGGTAGGGGCCGGTGAGTAGGCAACAGGCAACTTGCCGTTTGATCAAGGACCAGGCCCAAATCTACACGCGTCTTGTTTCACGCACGCCTCAAGGAACTATTATCAAAGTAGCAAACTGAGATACTGTAACTCTGTGGCCAAACGCCTGCCGGGGTCTCGGACGGGACTGACCTAAAGCCTTCTCTACACTACTCACGACGTTGCCTCGACGAATTATACATCGTCAAAATCCCGAAGTAATAGACGTGACTACACCCTCGTGTAACTTCGCGAAGAGCTCATTGTGCCCATTGATTCGCTTCGGGCGACTTCCATTTGTTGTTAGTTTTTGCGACCGAGTCAAAGGGCACCATGATTCAGTCACATACTTCGGGACTTCGATCAACTTCGACGAGTACTTCGTTGAGGCAACCTCGCGAGTAGTGTAGAGCAGGCTTAAAAAGATACTGTGGGCCTGGAATATAAAGGGCGACTGAAAGAACATTTAGTCAGTAAGAGTCTAACAGGGCATTTGATTTTAGGTACCCAGATTAAAATATTATGGTCATCGGTCGTGTTCTATAGAAAACCCTTCTATAAATAGGCTAGTTCCAGCATTAATAAATATTGCAAATCCTATATAATAAGATCATTCGTGTGTCCGTCTGTCCGCCCTTCAGTCAATTTTCTCCGAAACTACTTGACCGATTATGTAGGGTTTTGTTAAACATATCAATTCCTGTGTCCCAAAGGCGGTCATTTATTTTTTGTAATGTTGAATATAAACAGTGTCAGATTTATTCAGGAAAATAAACGAAAACCCGCCCCTGATCTAAAAACTACTGAGTCTTTAATTCAAAAAAAAAGAGATACTAACCCTCGGGCCTCGCCTTATTATTTATTTACACTTTACAGGAAGGAAAATAATATATACTTACAGTCCATTTTTAACCGACTTCAAAAAAAGGAGGAGGTTCTCAATTCGTCAGAATCTTTTTTTTTTTTTTATAGGTAGGTGGATATGGTACCGAAACGAAAACCTCGTGTTCGAGTCCGACTCGCTCTTGTTTTTAATAGGCTTTCAGGTAGTACCTGTACGGAATTAAACAATCACCTGAAAATTTTGATTACTTGTCCATAAACTGTTCGAATATTTTTATATCAGGCTATAACTATGTTTAAGCTTTTGCTTTTATTCATTGGATAATTATATAGGTTCTTTGTAACCTTTGAGGAACTAACATTGAATCTAGCTAGCTAATACAAAAAAAAAACAGAAATTAACCGCTATGTGCATGCAGTAATGCCCGTAATATCGAGGCACGCAGAGTCGCGGAGGGGTGAAAGCTAAGAACCAAAAAGCTTCAGTAGCCGGGCGGGACAATCAGGGGTTGTAGAAGCGAGGGTGGCGGGGGTCGGGCGGAGGGCGCTCGATACGCGCGCGCGCCGCGCTCCGCCATCGGCCAGTCGCATTTTGACGTCGTTGCGCCCGGTCTGTGTCTCGTTTATCGGTGCGCATCTGTCAAACGCTACGATTCGCTATAAAATTCTTGCGTTTTTCATAAAGTACGTATTTTTACTGATTGAAATTACTCAAAATTATTAATTAATGTTAGCATTATATTCATTCGGGAGTGATATAATTGAATTTGATGGTATTTCATTAAATTGTTTACATTCTAACCACATGTTTACGCATCACGATACATTCGTTTCTGATAACCAATTCAGATTGCATTGATAGTAGCTAATTAATTAAGTGCAGTGCCTTCTATAATTCATTAAAAGCTGTTGATATGAAAATTGTACCACCTATAGTTGTTCATTATTACTTGTCTGAAATCTGATAGTGCATTGATGTTGTGTTTTAGCGGTTCCTTTCATAAATCGTTTGGAGAATCGTGAAGTTTCGTGGAAATAGCGGGTGCTTTTATTCAGTAAAATGAGTGTGTGAATTTTTGATGGTGTGTCGTGAACGGGAGCGCGTGTAGAGTTGAGATTCGCTCGGTGAGCGTCGCGCGACGGCGCAGCGAGGGTATTGATCGGCGGCGGCGGCGGGTCGCGAGACGCCGGCGTTCGCCCGCCGCCTAAATAAAGCTCCGCATGTGTGCGCCCCGCCTCGCCGCCCTACGTCGATGCCGCCCGCCGTGCCCGACGACGACGGCGACGTCTTCGTCGCGAAGAACATGCGCTCGCCCGCGAAACAACATACTATCACGTCATGATTCAGACATTCATTTCATTATAGCAATAAAAAATCTGCGCAATTTCAGCAGAAAGCGTAAAAAAAGTAACTTAGATTCATTAATAATTCTTCACGCATAGCTGTATTGTATCATCATGTAGTATCTTCTTGAACCCTAAAGCACCTTGCTTGATATCGACCAAACAAACTGGGTATTGTTGAAATATGAAATTGACCAAAACAAGGTCCTAGGTATAAACTTGTGAATTCAAATCTGTACGACAAGTACATAATATGTTGATATGTAGGTAAAATCTGTACGACAAGTACATAATAAATGTTGATATGTAGGTACCTATCTGCCTACTTAATAAAATGCACACTTCGCAGTCGCAGGTACCTACGCGAAAGCTATGATTAGCCGTAGCCACCCTTAGCATTACGAGTAGGTACCGTCACATATTACAAAATAAAGAATGGTAACTAGGTACCTACCTATTATGATTTTGACCAAGTGTGTCCTATTACAATAGATAATTGTCAAATTTTCTTGACATGGACAAAATGTCCATGGAAATGCTTACTGCAAGAACAGCTTAACAAAAAAGTGCTATCATTTCGAGGAACACTCAAATCGCAACAATTAATATTTAATAGCTGGAGTAAGGGCATCGAACCCAGTGCCGGATTTATGTTTTTTATGAGTGTAGGCTACTTTATTTCCGCCGCCCCATGTACTTACATACAGTGGCGGATTAAGAGTTTCCGAGGCCCTAAGCACAGAGCCTGTGTAGGCCCTCTATTGCTTAAATTGGGAAGGTAAAGTATAAAATGAATGTTTCATCAAAATAGAAACTGTAGTAGGTATAATTTAAAACTTAAAACATTTTTTTCTCTTCTCCTATCTTAGTGAAGACAAATTAATAGTTTTGTAGACCAAGACAAGATTAACTAACATAAGAAGTATTAAAGCTATTGAAAAATGAGCTATCAAAAACGAAGCCATGAAAACCGAACGGTAACCTTATTTGAAGTGCGAGCGAAGCGAGCGCGAAAATTTTAGCTTTTTGGTATTCCAAAAAGCTCACTGTTCAAAGTTTAATGTTTCCGGACTTCAAGTTTTAATTTAAAATTGAGATAAACATTTGAAGTCTTTAGTAGGTACTTAAACCTGATCCTATTTAAACCTGATCAAGGAAAAACTCCTTTCCCCAGAACAATTTGTAGCAGGAGTGGAACGCGATAATATAGGTTACGATAGGAATGAGTTTCTAAAGGGATTTATTTAAAGTACTTATTAAAACCATGAGAAAATCAGTGGACGTGTTTGACTTTTATCCTCTCAAATCGAGTGACCGTCCTCTGAAATCTGCCGCCCCTAGGAAGCTGCCGCCCCTAGGCCGCGGCCTATGCGGCCTATTTATAAAGCCAGGACTGATCGAACCCGTTTTGTACAAAAATACCGCCCCTAATAATGCATGCATAGATCGATAATGCTGCTGATAAGGATTAAATTGTTTAAGTATTACCTAGTTTGTTACTGAATGTCTGAATACCTACCAATTAACCATGTGCCAGTAATGACACATTAGTGTGACATTAGATTTTTATTCAGACTTCTTTGCCTCTGATTTTAAAATTAATGTTGTAAGTAAATGATTGAATATTGAATACAAGCACCCAATGTCGTCCACATGATCACAACTAGGATAGAAAATAATGTGCGCTGTCATTTTGATTCTATCAATTTCGATTACCGCGTTTTATCCAATAAATGGATTCCCGATTTCCTTTAAGGCCGTTCCTAATCTCAAAGTCACAGTCGCCGAGAAAGAATTAGATCGATCACATCATGATTGCCTTCGATTTTGAGGCAAAGTCATCATTATTTAATCGAAAGACGTCTAGTGCATAAATGGGCGTAGTCATTATGTTTACTTACTATTTTCTAAGATGTAGGTAGATAATGGATATACTGTAATGTATTCAATATTGTTAATTATTTGATGCCGATGGTCACAATGGTGGTCTTCAAGACAACCTTTAGATGGACTAGGTACACGAATTTCAAAAGAAAGAAAAGTTTGTATGTAGAAAGGGCAGGTTGTTGTCAGTTTAGTCAGTGGTGAACTTAAATCAAATACCTACCTACCTACTTTAAACATAAAACATTATATAGAATTATAATATATAAAATTATTTCAATGTTTGTTGTAGGTGTGAAATGTTGGGATAGTTAGCCGATATCCCCGTAAGAGCTATGGCGCGCACAGTGCTGACGGGCGGCGCGCTGCTCTGCGCGCTCAGCGTCGTGCTGCAAACTCGCGCGCTAACCCTGCTGCCGCACGACGTGCGCCCCGGGCACGCCGTCAGACACTTCATAGGCAACCACTCCAGATACACGCTTCTAGATCCAGAGTTCGCGCCTTACTTTACTCTTCTCGATGACGGCCTACTTATGACAACAGCTGATTTAACACCTCTACTCAATCAGCCCGTCAATCTAGCCATTCTGGAACAAACTCCTTATAGCAGTGCAGCTCATGCCATTCATCTCTTAGTAATGGATCGACGGCAGATGCTACATTTCACCGCTACCAACGGATTAATAGGAGAAATCTCAGAAAATGCTCCACCAGGTACCGTCGTGGACCTTCTACCTATCAGAGCCACGGCCCTAGTCGATGTGGGTCCACTAGCTTATAAAATCATAAAAGGAAATGAAGATTCTATATTTTCGCTACGACAGAAAGGGAAAACTGAATCTAATACGGAAGTTAAGTCAGTTGTAACCGATGGTGATGTTGAAATGATAGCTACTAAACCTTTAGACGCTGAGGAGAAGAATTTATATGAATTAGTCATTCAAGCAACAGATATCCATGGAGCGAATAAAGCTAATCTCGCGGTTCGAATAGATGTGGGTAACGAAAATGATCATGAGCCATGTTTTGATCAGGACTCCTACTACTTTATTGTGAATGGTACTGTTGACCAAAATGGCCCAAATGGCACTGCACATTGGCAGAGATTTTCTAACATTGGTCAAGTTCAAGCGGACGATGCTGATGGAGATAGGGTGTACTATTCTCTAGAATCACCCAGCAATTTGGCGGTAATCGTTCCTCAAACTGGGGAACTTATATTAGCTGGTGAGCCTGATGGCCATGAAGCTGAACTAAGAGTAGTTGCTCATGATACTGGTTTCCCACAACTTAAAAGTAGACCAGTGCCAGTCTTTCTAGATTTTATAATACGTGACCAAAGAGATTTGCCAGTTCTTCATCGTGAAAAGCGTCGTGTAACACGGGCTGTTAGACCGACAAAAAGAATCGAGTTTACTGAGGCAGACGGCGAAGTAGAGGGACGTGCTGTTTTCACGTTGGAAAAAGAGACTGATCGCGAGACGTTTAAAATTCGGGACGAAAATCCGTGGGTTACTGTTGAACCAAGTGGTGTAGTGAAAGTTAAAAAGAAGTGGGACTATGAGGAGTTGGGACCTGAGAAGACCATCGACTTCTGGGTGACTATCACCAACGCGGGAAATGGAGGTAAGCTATTAAATTAATAATATGAGTATTCTTTTCATTCATAACCTGTATCAAAAGTCGCTACGTTAGCTTGCTACTGTAGGGTGTTTTCCTTGTAAGTGAGTTTCGATGTTTGTAAACGTATCCACGATATAGGAGAAATTCTCAGTTTGGGGCTTCGGGAATCTAAAAAAAAACCTTGAGTCACAAATTGAGAAAAATTGCATTTTTTTTTAGGTCACTATAAACCTTTTCAGTGTAGATAACAATTGGCTGTTGGAGTGATTTAGTTCTAAATCTTGTAATATTCATTCTGCAAAGTACAATAAAATAAGCTAATAAAGAATGAAAGATGACTTCGTGAATCAAACAAAAAGCTCCTTAAATATTGAACAATTCTCAACGCAATCTAATCGTCTCCAAAAGAAAAGGTGTAACGCAATTTAATATTTTTTTTAGTCCAAGTCGTTCCATTTTTTATCCACCCATCCATCTCTTGAATGTCTCTATCAAGGGCAAATTGAGATAATGATAGGGAAAGACTGGGGTGGGAAGGGTACGGCTGTACATTATACACCGTCTTCACAGCGACGACTTTAAAATTCTGTTAATGTTCGCTTTCATTTACTAAAATGACGATGTTTAATTACATGTTACTTATCTTGTTACGGTGACAAAGCGGTGTTTCTCTGAATAATTGTTCACACTTATCATGATATAGGAGAAGTAGCTATATAGCACTAATGACTGGTTGAAGTTGAATGAATCATGTCGAAAGCTTGAAATTAAGCTCAGAAATTGAGAAGTAAGTTAGTCATGATGACACCCTGCATTTTTTTACTTTGATGACAGCATTACAAGACACGTTAGAAGCAATCGATTTTTATAATCAACGAAAATAAAGCGTAAATGTAGTAAATATGGTATACGTGCCGCATCATGCACCTGTCGGATCGAATGGTGCGGTGGAGCATGACGTCGTGGTCAGGTCCGCGGTCCAAGCCGGTCACGAGTACTCACGAGCCACCGACAGCCTCCATTGCTCCCATCACGACTAGCCGATTATTTACTCTGTTGAAACGTGTCTAGACTTAGAAAACAACCCTTTTACCTACCTAATTATTGTGTCATACTCGTACAGGTAACGTGATCTGTATTCAGTTGCCGTCTCTCAAACATTTTTGTTTTTCAATTTTACAGTGCTCTCTTTTTATTTTATGTTTTAACCGTTTTATTTAATTGAGCAATGCGAACGCTCTACATCGTTTACAGTATTTTACGTGTCAAAATTGTTCCGAATTCCATGAAACAATGATAATTTAGTTCTCTCATTGTTTGTTTTTATAGAAATACATAGCAGTGATTTTGTTCGTTTTGTTGCTGTGCAAGTGTGCACATGGTGACTGGGAACTGTAATAAAAAAGCCTGAACAACATCCGGTTGATTCATTATGCAGATTCGTTTCCGAATAGAGGCCCAACTACAATAACAATTCTTAGAATGTTTTTTTCATCAAGTCCGTCTCTTCCAATACCAATAGCCAGTACCCTATTATTTTATACATGAACTCGATTTGTTTTACTTAATTTAGCTAAAAATATTTCTTCGTTCGCTTTATAGCAATAGCCTCGTTCGTTACTCTCATGCTAACTCTAGAGTTAGGTTCAGTTATTCTAGACAGATTAGATTCTATAAATAACGTCCGCGCCTCATCTGTCGCAAATTAGCGATGGCACGAGTGTCCGGCGCGTGTGGAATGCCCATTAGGTACAATGGTTGTCAGGTGGAATGGTAGCAGGTTGCATTGTGACCACGGCTGCCACCGTGCTGAATGCGTGGATAATCGGGGACCTGTCGCACGGCCCGGCCGCTCCGCTCCGCTTCGCTTCCGATTCTACGCATCATACCTAATTCGTGACAATTACCGTAGATGTGGAATGGAATCTTCACTATTAATGTGTTCTGTTTAAAGGTTATCTCTGTAGCTCATGTGTTTCTTAACCACATCGAAAATGGGTTTAATTTTGAATAAAGATCAAATCAGGAACTATTTTGGAGTTAAGAAATTGCATAGATGATGATTGAAATAACTATCTCTAAACAATATTTTACCATAGAATCTATAAAACAAAACAATATACTCGTAAAGATAAAATCAAAGTAGAGCATCAGTATATGCATGTGGTCCATTCGAGCGTTATCGGACAATATCAAAATAAATCGGAAAGGGTTTTGTTTAATTACATCATCGGGGCGCATCCGAGGTGGGTGGGCTATCCGAGCCGCGGGCGCCGAAGCACCCCGTGCCTCGGACCTCGCAGGAATCTAATCATTATCATTATTCTGTGGCTAGTGGTTTCAATTATAAAAGAGTGAACTTGCAGGATCTCTGAGATCCCTTAAAAATTTTATAGGTACCTTTAGCTTTGTTACGTGTGTGGTTTTAGTTGATGGATCTTTTATATTTCAAGGACCACATTAAACTTAAGTAAAGGCGTCGGTGAGACAATTTCGTGCAACGGCCCACAAATCGGCTCGGGACAAAGTACTCGAGGGAGCCTCGTCAAAGCACCTTTGTCTACTGAAAAGCGTGCTCTATTGGCAAATTAATTCTCTACTCTCCTCCAACAACGCTTCTCTTTGAACTAATCGACAAACACTTTGAAGTGTTTTCAGAACCCTCATTCACTTTTACCTTGGAGAGGTCTGCATTGGTTTTGCAAAAATCATTGAAGTGAAAAACGGTTAAGTGTCCCATTATTCGAAGAATGTATTATAATAATATATGGTAAATAGTTGTGTTATATGGGCGTTGTAAACCGGTGGTATATTTTTAAAGCAATAAAGCGGCCTGGCCGCCCAGGTGCGCCGTGAGCCGGGCTGGCATTTTAATCCTGCAAGAGGGATGGCGCAATGCAACGAAGGAGGAACATTCAGTCCCTAGAGTCATCAATTATCAGGATGCAATGGGACAACTAAGTCGCTTTTTATGAGCTACGTTATCATAATACGAGTAGTTTGTGTAGGAATTTGGCACTTTAAAATCCACTTTAAAAAAATGTAGTCTCTTTTTCAAATTCACTTTGTCTGGGGATGCCAATCTTCATCGAAAGTCTGGTCCTGTTGTTGACTATTGTGAGGAACCCATTGTGGATAGCAGTAGGCCTGTATAGCCTGTATTATATCATATTTGCACATGACATGACGCTGAAGACGAGAATGATGAGAAGGCATCAATAAAAATTTATCATTTTCTCGCATTTTTCTTCGGTTTTTTGCTGCGATTGTTACTTTCATACAGCATGGTGTAACAAACGGTTTGTCAGAGCTACAGTTAGTGCGGTCGGTCACTCACTTTATTATTTGTAGTTCATTTCGGTTTGACGGCTGCTGCTGTATCCGAAGTACAATGTAACTATGTATTTCTGTCGTTTATAGAAATGTATTTATTGAGATGTTGTGTAATTTGTTATGCTTTATTTATGAATCGTTTTCTGGGGAAAAGTTAAATCAATCTCAATATTGAATGATAATAATGAAAGCGTATGGAAACGAATCTGTACATAATTTGAAAAAAGGACCACTTTTACTTGTCTCATATAAAATTAGACTTTCGAGAATAGCTGGTAGTACCGGATATCGGGTTTAAGCTGCAGGTTTGCGCTGCAATAGTGTGTCAAATCGAATCGATAATTGAATACGATAGCTGGTGTGACGTACGTCAGGCGCGCCGTCGTCGTTGGTTAGGAATTAGCACATCCGGACAGGGGTCTGGGCGTCGGGAGACAATTTAGAGACCGGCCTAGTCTGTTTTAGATTATACGTCCCATATGTTCCGGGACAGGAAAAGACGAGCTCAAGAATCTCGTGTGCGCAAACAACTACATCATTCTTCATAGCAAACGCAGCAGTATTGAATCGCGAATAGTATGTTGATGCGATATAATGAATGAATGGCAATAGCAATAGACCGTCGCAGACTGGTTACGGGCCGTTTGTGGTACTTTGTTTGTTAAATTCAGTCGTCATTCAATCAATAGGGATGGGTGCGGGCGTCGCTCGCACAACAATTGCACTGGCTATTACTGGCCAATTCCCCTCATTGTGACCACTCGCCGCAATTACGTATGCTCACTTCCGATGACTGACCCCAAACCCATGATCACCATACACCACATCTGCTCTCGTCACTTTTTTGCTTTTCACGGCTTGTTATGAGGATGCATCTTGACTGTTAATAAACGCTAATCGTCTTAATTAGAACGATGCAAACGTTGGTTGAGGTCATGTGAAAGTTATTTCGTTTTTTGTTTGCAAACATGCTTGTTCTATTTGGTTTTGGCTAATTGGTTTTTCAGTGTTTGTTTGACAAACTCTCGTCTTTGCAAACTTGCGATTATATCTCAATCAAATAATGTTGGCTTGATTCGTAATTTTGTTTCATTCGTAATTTTCTTTTCTTTTGAAAGGCATAGTCTAGTGAGGGCCAGACTGAGCCGTTAATAAAATTTGCGCACCCCCCTCATTTATTTTAATAAAAATACGTCTCCGTTGTGTATTGTGGACGCTGTGGTCGACCCTGATTATTTCTGGGGTTCCATACTTTATTGTTGTTAGAACTAGAGCCATTCGGTTAAGAGGGGTATGCCTGGGCCTTAATTTTTCTAAAGAACGTTTTACATACTTAGTCCCTAAAATATTTGTTTAATTGCTTTCTTTTAGTAACATGATTAAAACACATACTTTGATTTATTTGTTAGGGTAACTTACTTGGGTCGAACGAAACGACAGCGGCCGCGGCACACTGGACTTATGTTTTAACACATCATTGGGTGCTCGATGTAGTTAAGTTTACTTTTGGTACAGAGTGTACGGCGAGTCGTGATCGTGAGTGATGCGCACACATCTCTCCTATAATTACATCTAACGCATTGGTAAACAGCAGAGGCGGCGGTGCGAGAGTGCTGCGATCTCGACCTGCCCATTTATAGGCTTTCACTCTGATTGTGATTTGATTGCGGTCATTTGCTCATCTACCTAAACGACGAGCGACCGCGATGCGTTTACACGCTCATCCACTCTTAGATTATCACAATTTGTTAGCCGAGTAATAAATTGATGGTCCCCATTTGAGTTTAAAACGATAACAATCACGTTTGCGTAACGTCTCTTTTGCATAAAGATACGGCTGATCTCAAAGGGTTATCCTTCTGTCCATGAGAATGAAACAGTGCGACCTTAGGCCTTTCTAATCTTATCACTAAACGACCCCTAATTTGTCCTTCGGTTGAAGAGCTGTCAAATTTGTCTCGTGATATCGATTTCACGTAAACGTGCTCGTAAATCAGAGGACACGGAGAATTCTGGTGTTCGATGCTTACTCAACTAACGATTATAGTTGATTAATGTCGCAATAGATCTCCGTCAATCGTATCGCGGCGTGTGATGTGCGGCCAGCTATCAATTGTAAGAGTACGTCGTGGACCGCGGTATGTCGGATCGGCGGGATCGGCCAACACGCAAGCATAAAGGCATTAACAGGCGTGTCATTTTACAACATTGTACCATGGTTGTGCTTATTACGATGAGTGTTCACATGACCTCCGAACCTCGGCATCGGCACCTTCAAAATGTCATACCAGGAATGTATGTTTATTTTGCTTATTTAGCTGAGATGGGTTTCACGCTTCATCTTTTGTTTATTTCGTGAAAGATTTGGATAGACCCTGTTGTTAGTGTAACTCATCTGTTTTATAGCTCCTAATGGACACTCTTTAAATAGTTGTACCTATTTGTCGAAAAAAAATCGTAATATAAATAACAGTACAGTACTTAACTGTGCTTCAATCTGAACTAGTTTCTAATTTTCCCAACTCGTTTTGCCGTGTGTCAGTAAAAATATTTTCATTCCCACATTTCACAGTGACTCCTGCAGAAACAATATTTTGTTAAACCTTTTTACCCACGGTGCAAAGTTAGTTTAATGCACATTCGCAACGCCTGCAGCTAAAAGAGCTTGTTAGAAACTTTTATTTGTGCTTATAAAACATACTTCGGTTATATAACACTAGCACTTCGCCCGCGACTTCGTCCGCGCAGTTTTCGAACTTTGCCTATGTGAATTTCTACTCCCGGACACCCTTTAAAACAATCTATCGATTATAAAAACAATCTCTCGTTGATCTAATTTCGCAAAATTCCATCTGAGGTATCACCTATGTCCTAAAAGAACCACATGAGACTCCTGACTGCGACCTCAAAACAATCTATAGGGGTCGAATATGAATGAATAGGGGTTGAATATCGCGAAATCCCGTCTTACTGAGCTTCTGCGATGTAAACATAACCTTAAGCATACCTAAAGCACTTATAGAAACGAAGTTTCATACAAACTATCAATCCCAAAAACAACTCCTTAGAAGTCGAATTTCAAAAAATCCCATCTTAGTAAGCCCTATATATCCCTTAAAAGAACCCCTTTGCTGATTAAGAAATTCCTAGTGCTTAATTAACAAAGTTTCGTGCAAATTATGTATCAACCACAAAAGCAACCCCTGAGTGGTCGAATTTCGGAACATCCCGTCTCAGTGAGCAGCTATGTTCTAAAACGAAACCCTGTGCAACATACTTTTTTGAGTGAGCCATAATCATGCTTGAGAGACTGCTAACTATCAATCCCTTTAGGGTTGAATATTGGGGAATCTCATAATAGTGAGATATCTACATTGAAACAGTGAATTTCGAAAAATCCCGTCATAGGCAGCACCAACGTCCTAAAAAGAATCCCTATGCAAGATTTGTTACTCCTATCTATCTATTAAAAACAACCCCTTAAACTAAAACCCGTCGAATTTTGCAATATCCCGTGTTAGCATGCATCAGCATCCTAAAAAAGAACCTCCATGATAAGTTTGGAACTCATAGCACTCGTAGTAATAAAGTTTCATACAAACTATCAATCCCCAAAAACAACCCCTTAGGGGTCAAATTTCGCAACATCCCATCGTAGTAAGCACCTACATCCTTGAAAGAATCCTCAGAAAAAAATTGAGGCCTCTATCTTCTAACTACATAAACATCCCCTTAGAGGTTGAAGTCGCAATATCCCGTCTTATTGTGCATCTACAGCCTAAAAATAAACCCCATGCAAATGTTGAGTCTCCTATCACTTGAAGTAACGAATTTATTTTCATACAAACTATCAACCACGAAAACAACCCCGTATTGGTGGAATTTCGCATAATCCAGTCTTAGCGAACACCTATATCCCAAAAAAGGAACCCCCATGCAAAGTTTCAAACTTCTGACACTCGAAGTAAGTTTTATACAATCTATTAACCCCAAAAACAACCCCTTAGGGTTAGGGTTTCGCATTATCCCGTCTTAGTGAGCACCTACGTCATTAAAAGAATCCCCATGCAAAATTTGAAACCTGTATCTATTAACATCAAAAACAACCCCTTAGGGTTCGAATTTCGAATCACACCGTCGTAGTGAGCATTTCAGACCTAAAACTAAACCCCACGCGAGACTTCTAGTACTTCTAGGAACGAAAGTTTCATACAAACTATCAACACCAAAAACAACCCCTTAGGGTTCGAATTTCAAATCACCCCATCACAGTAAGTATCTAAGTCCTAAAAATAAACCCCGTGCAAAATTTGAAGCTCCTAGTAGTTGTAGCAAAAAAGTTTCATACAAACTGTCAACCCCAAAAACAACCCCTTAGGGGCGTAGTATCGCAAAAGCCCTCCTTGGTGAGCAACTACGTCTTTAAAAGAATCCCCATGCAAAATTTGAGCCCTCTATCTCATCAACACCTAAAACAATCCTTTAGGGGTTGAATTTCGAAAAACCCCGTTGAGGGTAGTGCGTACGTCTTAAAAACAACCCCTATGAAAAATTTGAGACTCCTAGCACGTGTAATAACGAAGTTTCAAACAAACTTTCAACACCAAAAACAACCCCTTAGGGGTCGAATTTCGAAAAACCCTTTTCTAAAGTAGCACCTACGTCTTAAAAAGAACCCGCATGCAAAATTTGAAACCCCTAGTACTTGTAGCAAAAAAGTTTCATACAAACTGTCAACCCCAAAAACAACCCCTTAGGGGCTTAATATCGCAAAATCCGTTCTTAGCGGGTACCTACGTCCTAAAAAGAACCCCTGTGCAAAATTTTGAACCCTTAGCACTGGTAGTTTCTGAGCTTTCGTGTCCTATGAGTGAGTGACCTTTTGCTTTTATATATATAGATGAAGCTGTATGCTATCGGGGTGTGGCAGGAGGTGCGCGAGTTTCGCACTGTGAGCCGCGTGCAATGCGGTCGTGCATGCACTTCATTCCGCATTGTTCGGTTTCGCAATGGCCGCTCTCGAGACCTCTCCAAACACATCCACGATTGACATTCACAGTTTGTACCAGACGGCTTAAAGTTCACCCCCTACCAAGAATGGGGTGGCCCTGCAAGACGCTCTCAACTTGAACGTTCCAATCCTGTGTTACATACGAGCAACTTTATGTGCGGACACGTATGGGGGCACGTATGGCACGTACTATTGCTAGTCTTGCAAACATAGTTGGTTTGAGGTTTTATAAGTACGTACTTAGGTACTTTTATTTGTTTATTATAACAATCGACACGATACTCGAGACTGCACAAAGAATTAGTGTTATTTAACTAGGTAGGTATGTTATTTTGATACGGTTTGATATTTGGTGAAAGTGTTTTGAGAAAAAAATATCAAACCGTATCATAGTAATTTAAAACATCAACAAATTGTAAACTAATGTGACGTGTCCAATAGACAGTTCATTATCAGATAATACAGTTAGCCGCTCGAATGGGTACTTACATGAAAGTTTGTCAAGCACACGCTGAGAGACAGCTGTGGTTTTTAATGTGACTGACATAAAACTTATCTGTAATGTCGCATTAGCTTGTGGTGTGTGGTATCAAGTGTGCGTCAAGTGAGACACCTCTAGTTCTAGAGGTGTAGCAGGTTCACGCACTCGGTTCGGCGTCCAACTCTCAGAACGTCCGATACACTGGATACACTGCAGTTGTTCTAATAATAGCAACACTGGCCATATGGGGATCTTTATTATATCACGCCAGACGCTTTGTTTCTGCCACATAATTAGGCCGCTTTCTTGATTTCATATACTAAACATAACGTTCCAATAAAAGGTCTAAAAACCGGCCAAGTGCGTGTCGGGCCACGCACAGTGTAGGGTTCCGTAGTTGCCCATCAAAATATGCGAACTAACTAAACTGATTCGCTGAATTTAATTTTAAAAAGAAAAAAATTCACAATCGGTCCAGGAGTCTTTGAGAAATCAGGGAAAATACATAAGAAAAAAAGATTACGACGAATTTAGAACCTCCTCCTTTTTAAGAAGTTAGTTAAAAACAGTTGAAGATAAAAACCTACCTATCCCCAAAAAACATACCGTAAAAACATACATATTAAAGCTGTAAAAATAAAGTTGACAAACTTACATTTGCAGTTGAAGTACATATTCTCCGATACATTTTGTTTAAGAAAACCTATTTTCCAAGTACATTTTATAAGTTGGTCGACTATTACTCGTAAAGTGGTAAAGCCTACTTAGTCATGACAATTTTCTTTTAAACTTCGTTATATATACTACTATTGTGAATTTTTTCACACCCCCAAACATAACCCTTTAGCTGGTAGAGGGGGGGGACACTCGAATCGAGCAAAATTTAGCACTTTAAAGCTTCATATTTCACAAACGAATTTTTTTATCAAAAAACTGTTAATGGAAACTATCATTATTTTTTAAAGGCCTATTTAATGATACCCCACGCTAAGGGATACGCGAGAAAAAAATAATCCTCACTTTACGTGTAAGTTCAGGAGGTACCCTAAAAAAAAATATTTTACGGAATTTTATTTTACCACTTTTTCGGCACAACAAATCCGCATATTTACACCAAATTACAGCTCTCTAGTACTGTGCGTCTCTGAGCTAAGCTGCGGACAGACGGACGGACGGACGGACATGGCGAAACTATAAGGGTTCCTTGTTGACTACGGAACCCTAAAAATGAGATACTTTACCCAAATATCAGTTCTCCTTCACACTACAATTTTAACTAAGTGGGTTAAAGTAATTCATAGTTTAACGATAGTGATGCTGTGTTATTCGCAGTTCTGGAAGGTATGCGAGCGCGCGTTTAATTTATTAAGGGCAGACGGCAGATTGGGGTCTACGCTCGGTGGCTTTATTAAGATTTACAGCACCTCTGGGATCAGGGTGCAATTATCAGCAGACTCCTTGACACCCATGGGAAATATCGTGAGGGGCATAACACCGTACTGACCCTCGTCGCTATCACCGTCAATCCATAAAATACAGCTAACAAATGGATTGGATTAAATTACGTCTTACGTCCACAAACATGAACGTGTAAAAACAACTCACGGAAATAGCCGTGAGAAAGTTCCTATACCGGCTACTCGTTTCTTGCACAACTCCAGTTAAAAAATAATAACTGCTATCCGTTCTTATAAATGTCCACGTCTAATTACTATCAATTTAATCTTTAGATGTTAGTAACGCCGCTACACGCTTTTAATTGTTACCACATTTCATTTAGCTATTCAAGAAAATTCTCTGGCCTTATTACTTACCCGTGGTTAATTAATTCTAGAAGTTGTTGCATTTTCTACACCAAAGTCAAAAGAGGTTTTTAAACTTAAGCTCCCAAAATTATTTTTTCGTGATTAACTCTTTTGACAAAAATAAAAAGTTTTGAGTTTAAAATGTGTGTTAGCTGGAAAATACCATAAAAGCTATAGGCGGAAACTACAAAAACTTCTGATTTCAATCTTATCACACAAAATTCTACGAACGGCCATATGGCTGAAACGGTCCATTCATCATCTTGAATGATTATGGAACACGTTTCCCCTTTTAATTTGCATTTTGTACGACACAAGCCTTTTGATTAATTGTGTGGAGTGTGAGTAGTGCGACAGGCCGACACGTCACACAGTCGCACTACTCATGCTGTTTCTGGGATTACTGGCCGCTTAATTGGAGCAATCATAGTTTCAGCAAATGTCGACTTTGTTCAACAGTTCGTTATCTCGCTCGTCTGTTCTGACGCGCCAGTCCGCAGGTGATGCTGAAAATTAACGGGTTTCCGCTGCTGTCGTGCACATACAATTTGTCTGATTCATAGCCGATTATAATAAACCTCAATTGCTAACTTAGTGTGAGGTTCTAATTTCGACACGGGTAGTGGTGGTCACGAAACATTACGAACATTCTAAAATTTGTTTTGGTTATGTAGATACGCTGGATGCCATTGCCATGTACCGCTCGAAATTTTCCAATCAAATTCAAATGCAAGTTATCGATCCAAAGCTATTTGATTTATTGATATTATATTAAGCTTCACTATTTCATCTGTTAAAATGCATTCCGAAACATTAGTCTAACACGCGATCGAAATTTAGAATCCGCAGGGGTCCTGACACCTACTGTTACGGGACTGGTTAGATGGTTCGTTATATTTTTAGTATTGGTTTATGATATCGACTATTTGAATCGGTCAATGTTTATTGCTTATTACTTCCTTATCTTCATGCTCTCATAGTTTCTGGGAGCGTAAGGTTCGGATTGCCATTATGAATAAGCTGTGACGGCTTAATAGCCCATCTCATCGTTAACAATAAAGTAACCGCTACAACCTCGGCTTATGAAACTACACAGAAACAAATTATCTTTATTGTTTACCATTCCACAAAGCGCAAGGTGGTACTATTAGAAATGATTAAATAAAACCCTTCATACCAACCATCCTTTTTTCTTGAGGTTTCTTAGGAAACATTCGAGAAACGCGATAAGTGGCCCCACTAGAAAGACAAGAACCATAACTACTGGTCAAGAGAATTGGTTCCCACAGCACTTGCAACAAGTGCACAACGAACATGACAAATAAGGATTGTAGTTTTTCTTAATTTGGATGTAACCGTATAACCTATCGAGATTTTGCAATATAGAATCCCAATTCTTTATTGCCTCGTTTTTGAACCGACAGTAAATTGTTACCAATTCAATGTTAGGAAAGGAATAATAAATGTAGCTTAGACGACCTTTTAACCCGACACGTTACGGAGATATTCTCGATCGATGGTGCTCTCGAAGATAATGCACGCAATGGTTTCAATCTTTAATTCTAGTGCAACGCTTTCTAATCCGAATTTACAGTAAAACATTGCATTGGAGGCAGTGAAAAACTTCCTCCTATTTCCTTTTATTACAGCTGCAGCGTTGCAGTGTTGATTAATTGCGTTAAATTGAAACAGCATTAAGTTTAACTAGAGAACACTACTGGCAATTGTTCAAGAGAGTAGGGGCGTGCATTGTTCAGTGTCTTAGATGAAACTAAGCAGTTTTCCCGCGGTCTATCTGTTCAAGTTGGCATTACTTTGGAGAGTATCTCAGGGCCTAATAGAGCACCTAATGAAATTATCTGCAACAATGCAATTCGTGACCGGAGCTCCGCACAGTCATCGCCAGCCGGGCCACTCGGCGCTGGCGAGCATCTCGGCCGCAATCCCTCAGGCGAAATTGCACTTCATTTGCGTGCACGCGGCTTACGAGCCCGACCGACGTTCTCACGCCCTTCACTGAACTGAACCTTTGGAGATATTGTAGACGCATCATCATGTGCATTCCGAACCTTACCGTGCCTGCTAATAGAGCGCTGACACTCTTCTATATTATTAAGAAATCTGACTTATACAAGTTTAATTACATATCTTTTAGATTGATATCGAATGGTGTTTTGCCGCATCATCCTATTCTAATCTCACGGCTTGTGATAGCGTCGAGTTGTAATGCAGGCGGGCTCGTTTAGTGCTCAGTTGTTTTCTGAGGATCTGGTATTCTATGGCCGCTACATTAAAATACGAGGCCGCGCATAGAAACGTGTTTAATCGTCAATGCTGGCGATGCAATGTGGGCCGAGCTTATCCTGCGTTTGGAGCGAGAGGGAGATATGTCCGTTGCACGGGATAGATAAAGCTGACGATGCAACTTTTGATATCATAATTAAGCCGGGACGAACGGCGGCGGGTAAATAAAAAATGTTTATCTTACAAGCTTAAATGAAGATGATTTTTAATAACTCGACACGTTTGGTCATTAAATCGAAGCTCGCCGGAGTTAGTCACGCTTTTAAGTCACACGTGGTGTGGAGCTGTCTAACTGTTGATTAAATAAGAGAGAATTGGTACTCTTTAATTAAATTGTGGCTCGTTAATTAAACGATTCATAGGGTTCAGGTATTTGTGATTAGCTCTTTGATACTTCACAGACTTGATGAAAACTAGGTCAAGTTGCTATAATTACGAATTATGTAAATCTTTTATTGCTCACAGCCAAAGTAGCTGTAAAGTAAAGCATTAGTTACATTCAGGAAAGAGAATACAGAAAAACACAATAATGTGCCGTCCATCACTTTTTTAATTTCCTTTTATGTTGAAGTCGTACTTAAGAAGTAATTATCGTTCGTAATGAATATAGAAGCTCGTGAATTTATTTCATCCGTAAATCAAATTAACTAAACTGCTACTGACGGTAATGACATGACTAATATGAAAATTATTATTGACAACTAGAAAAAAAAAACACAAAAATCCACTAAATTACTACCGTAAAACCGGCCAACATTGCCCGCTTTTTTTCTTATTTTTGAGATTACGAAAAAAATATTGATCAGAGCTCGTAATCAAGTACACCATGGTAACAATTACTATTATAGGCTTCAAATCACGAAATCTGGAGCTTCTAGCTTTAACAGAATCCAAGAAAAAGGCAATTAAAGAGCCGGGCAAAATTATACGCACGACCGTCCAACATTGCCCACCCTTAATTTCTCTAAAACTATCAGCTCTAGAGCTTTGAAAATAAGATATGTTTAAGTGAATCATGCAAAGTTGCCATCCTTCATGATCAATATATCAAAAACGTTATATTTTTAATTTTACTGAGGTGGGCAATGTTACACTACACATCAGCTGCCTTTTCATACAAACTGAAACGGTGGGCTAGGGTTGCCACACACTAATGTAATAAATAATAATGTGCTTTTAAATAAAATCTTTTATAAATAATAAATCAGTCAGGTACAATAGTTATAAATTGCACGTATTATAATACTTAAGGTTAATATTAAAGATTCTAAAACAAATCTGAAATTTAAAAAAAGTGGTATAACAAAGATTACAAGGAAAAATAGTCATTGCAAGGCATGCCAGGCAGACGTTGTAACGTAAAAATATAGTATTTACGTTTAAAAAGAGTTTAAACATAGGAATTATAAAAACATTTTGGTTGATAAAACTGAGTTAACTCTTACTAGATATAGTGGGTGCCATCCCTAACACGATTTTTGCTGTGGGCAATGTTGTCACTCCTATGTTCACGCAAGCTCGGGAATCATTGCCCACTGCATTATCTTGAAAATTTTACGTTATATCGGTCTCAAACTAGCATAGAAATGAAGCTTGGTTCTTTTTATTACTGGAATATTGAAATAACTTACCTGAGAGATGTCGTACGCTGTCAGTGTGTAAAAACGTAAAACAAGATTTTTGCACCACCTCAGACTAGTCCTACTTTAAACATGTCTCGCCGACAACTGAGTGAACTTAGCGAAGTAACTAATACTTAGTTTTGTCAGGAAAATAGTCTAGTTTACCCTTAAGATTAAATAATTTTGTCAGCTATTTAAATTTATTTACAATTCAAGATTTTAGTTATTTTTCGTATTTGGGCAAAGATATCCGCCAAGGGCAATGTTGGCCGGTTTTACGGTATACAGTGGAAGTGTGATGACGCCATTTGTGATGGATGACAAAGACGTTTTCCAAAAAAAAAAATGTTAATTATTACTTACCTAACATGATAATTGCATAATTACGTGTAAGTAGTGTTAGAAAAGCTTTCATAACGTTAACACACGGCGCTATCATACCTTTACCTACTTAAAGCTACTGTTATTTATTATCGCATTTTAATGAAATTAAAAAAAAAATAGCCGGCCAAGTGCGAGTCGGACTCGCGCACGCAGGTGTTCCGTAAAAAATCATGACGATGTTGTATTTTGATCTGTGAAAACTTGAACTGTCTAACTGTTACGGTTGATGAGATAAAGCTTTGTGACAGACGGACAGCCAAGTCTTAGTAATAGCTTAGTTAGGGTCCTGTTTTACCCTCAGAAAACAGAACCCTTAGAAGCAAATTGAATAATTATGATATGCAAACATAAAAAATTAAAACAGAAGCGAAAAATTACACAGTCAGCTTTCTTAAGTTGATGCTAAATCCCTAAGACATGGTAGCGTGAAAGGTCTAAGTTCTGGTGCATTATTATAAATAACTTCGCACAGTGGCGGACGGATGCACGTGTGAGACGCCCTCGACGACTTTTTATTGCGTTTTGTCGCACAAGCGCGTCTGCGTCCTGCGCGGGGCCGTTGTTGCTGCGTCATTGCACCCGCAGATTTCTGTAATGAACTAACACGACTTTGGTGGGGCGGTGTTGTCTTTGTTTTATTATTTGTTGCTATAAGTTTTCTTTAGATACTTATGTAAGTACTGGCTATTTTAAAACTGCTCTGCTCTGTGGTGCCTTTTTTTCATTTGTTTTTTTCTTCTCTTTGGATGATATCCATATCAATGTTTATGTTATTGATTTTTACTTTATGCATTTCCCCCTCTATAGATGCTCCGAAAGTTATTATTTTAATATCCACTTACAATGAAGAACCTAATGACAACTTAAGCATTAAACTGGAAGTGTTTACAATAACAGCATCAATTTGCTCTTACAACGTTCATAGCGGATATCGGTCCTTGTTCTTTTCTTTTATAGGCGCTCCCTTTTTAGAGTTTTGTCGAAATATTTACGCCCCAAATTGTATGAAATTCCAAACAATGCGATCGACCGCGCGCCGGCCTTACTCTCGCGGCACACGTGCGCGCTTACGCTCATAGATTAGTCAGCCCGTTGAATAAACAGAAGCGACACGTAGGCAGTATTAGGCGCTATGTTTTCGTGCTCATGTATAAGAATATTTTATGAGCTAGTATTATCTTACTAGGTAATGTCATATATTATCCGTATTTACGACTGCCATATTTTACGCACGGTTTTATACGTAAGTATATTCTTTTTAACATTACTTGTGAAACGAACCTAACAGTTTGGCACCTAAAGAGTAGGTAATGTAACGAATATTTAATTGCTTTTAATTATTCATTTCGTTGTAAGAACAGTAGTATATAAATGACAAAGTAAACGTGAAGTTGATCATTTTTAAAACATACACCACGCGGTTAATTAATTATAAAATAAAGTACTGGATTTTAATTAAAACTACAAATAATTTATCACGCATGCATCACATGCATGGGACAGATACTCCCTTATTGGCTTTTATCCCTTGAACATAATCCTTTCGAACAATACCGTGAGAGCACAAGGCTATTACGTATTCATCGAGCAATGAGCTTTCGTTTATTTTTTTTGAGAAGACTTGGTGTAGATGGATGAGCGGCTGTGTTAGTGGGCGAGAAACGGAAATGGAACTTGAATAAATTGAATTGTGTGACTATGATTGCTTCGATATGGAAATGTACACAGTGCTAAGATGTTTTATTCCAATCGATTCAACATCCAAGTTTGGTAACAAATTAGATTATAAAACTTTTGAATTGAAAAGATGTTCATCCAAATTGATTTAGTTTACCGAATTGTTAAGTCCACATAGGTACCTAGTTGGTAAAATTTTCGTGAAATGCTCGCAAAAGAAAAGCAATTTCTTTGATTTATGACTGCGAGTGAAGAATCCTGTGACCCGTCAAAAGAGGCGGTGCTAAAGGCGAGAACGACATAGCACGGGGTCAGACATCGATCGGGGCGGGCGGCGGCACATGTAGACACGAGAGAACAATTGCTACAACCTGACACCACTTTTCTATATGCGATATGATGTACATCTATGAGTAGACATATTCGAAAAGGATAGTCCATAACGAAGTAATACTGTCGATGGTATGCAAAACGGCCTAACACACACAACAGGGAGTAATTGGATGGGGTTATTATGCATTTATAGGCTGCTAAAGTTGTCGAACTTGATTGTAGCGTTCATCTAAAAACCCTCAGTACTTTGTAACGTCCAACTTCACGTTCGGTTTTACCAAATCTGTTGCCGACATGTCTGATTTAAAAAATATTCAAGTAAATCTGGCAGGTTTTGTTTAAGGAGCAAATCAGATACAGTATTTGTGCCGATATATATATAAATAGCAAATGTCTCAGTCTAAACTGAGGCATGAATCGATTAAGACGCAGACATGCAGAAACATCTTTACGTAGTTTGTATAAGCTGGGCGAGACTGCGACACAATCTATCTGTTACTATTTTGATCGTCTCGACTAAGCTGTTGCAGCTCTGTTCAAACGATCTCGTATAACACTGCTCGGATTCCGATAGTTATGAACGAGCCTATTCTGAATACAGCTACATAATTATACCTGAAATGTATTCAATCCCGTACTAATTCGGTCCTCAAACACGCTCTATGCCCTATAATGTGATTAATTCTGATGGAAATACTCTGTATTCACCCTGGCTAATGTTCTAGTAAATCGATCGCCTTTCGAGGTAGCCCTAATAAAATCTGTTGTAACTGTTTTATTAAGGTCCACCGCTGATGTATTCTGGTGTTTGGGATTCCACAAATGTTTAATGAAGGTCATACTATGTGTTGCGTTTGCGAATCCATGGTACGTCATTTTTGAAACCAACGTCGAAGTATGTTACTTGGGACTAGGCAGTACCTAAAGCAATTTATTTTTTATTTATTGAGCCTGTTCTGTGTCCCACTCCTGGGCAAAGGCCTCCCTCCACTCTTTCCACATTTCACGATACTGTAAGTAGCAAATAGTAAAAGAAATATTATTGCACCATTTCATAACTGTAACCATAAATCGCGAGGCACAAAAAATGTTTGTTTATAAATTCCCGTTTTGTGCGTATCAATGGTCATCAGAGCGGGCAGGTCTCCGGAAGGAAGTGAGCGGCTCAATTACCATGCGCGGCCGGGCGTGTGTAACGGTGTGGTCACATGGAAACTCAGGGCGATCGATATTAACTGTTGTGGTGATTTACACGCCGCGAATTCTGTGTTAAAGGCACAATGAGAAAGGGAAGGGACATTCCTGACGAGTGTGGCTCCAGATTACGTCAGTTTCCATTAAACCTTTCCTTAGAATTCAAGAGAGCCTATTATATAAATGGAATTGACATAGCACTAGCAACAATTAGTCGTGATATAACACAACAATTGGGACTTTAGGACAAGGATTAGGTAACATTTTGTCTGATAGGAAAACAACATCAGGATCAGAAAAGAAACAATCCCTTTTCCGTTGTAAATTTATCACTCAATTCATTGCGGGTCCTACGTTTCCCAGTAAAAGAAACGTTTTTTCGTGACGTATTAGGCCCGATGTTGTTTAGTTCAGTTCCCACAATAGTAAGATCGTGACCGCCTAGGCGATCAGGAGCTGTGATAACTCGCCACTCTGCGTTTTGTTCAGAATTAAGACTTACATCGTGAGGGCATTTAATTGTAAATTGTAGCCGAGATGATCTATCTGTGGATCTTAAAACGTTACTCCTATTTTAAATGACACACATTTGTGGACATACGAATGCTATACATATTTTGGTTTGTACTGGCTGTGTAAGTATATTATTTTGGAAGATGTAGCTAAGTGTTTAACTTTTGGAGATTATCTGTATTAGATGCATCGTACGTTTAAGTTAGATACGACGAGTAGTTCGCACTTCGAGTAATCTATATTCTATCTTTGTATACAACTTACTACGAAGAAGTTGTATTGCACCTGTGTCTACGAGCTATACATATTATTCATGAATAGGATGAATTACCCATGCAATGCCTTTTGATGAAGGTGTTATGAGAAGTCTCTGTTCTAATTACTATTGTTGTGACTCTTGAAATTATAAAAAGTACACATACAGCTCGATTGTCGAGCAGTATGTGTTTTAATTACAGGAATTCTAGGCTAAATTCAATTATCCGTGCTGTAGAAAAATAGAAAATTTAACTTACAGTAAAAATTAAAAACGCAAAACAATGGATTACAATATGAAAACAAAGCAAGTCGTCGACAAGAGAAAGAACTTTACAAAAGAACTTGAAATTAAAGAAAAAAGAAATTCAACGGCGTCCTTTTATATCTACGTCCTATTTATTAACTGAGCACATTCAATGAAAAGGATTCCATACTCTCGTGTAAAGCCAAAGTTAGTTCGAAAAGTTTGAATATGATTTTCTCTTAAGTAAGAGGTCGTTTGACGTTGAGGCTGTGCAGAAAGGATATACGTGTACACTGTACAATTACGTTATAGATAATTAAACATGAATGACACTCAAGGAAGGGTGGCGCTTGGAAACTTAGAAGCTCTGTATCAAGTTGCGAACAATAGCACAAGACGCGCAGGCAAAGTGTACTAGGTAACGTGGGTACCTTATTCAGAGGCTTTCATAAGACCTTAACAAATAAACAGTTACGTGTTGTACTATTATACTTAGGTGTTCACTTTGTTGATGATAAAATAATTGAGCTATAAATAAAGTAAATACAGTGATGTGATGACTGATGTTACATTTTAATAGGCCAGGCGCCACCCACAGTGTGCTGTCGATGTCGGTCTGTCGCTGTCCAATTGTCCATACTGCAAATACACACAAATACACACGAGTTTAATTTAATTCTTTCTAATTAATTAATCATGGAGTCCACGATCCCTTTAAGTGACCCTTAAATGGTGTTTTCATTTGTTACTTTTTAAGATGAGAACTTGTGTTGGAATGTCAACAATAATTTCTACATCTTTTTTTTTGCATTTTTTTTGTTTTCCCAGTGTTCTGCCATTTCTAAGGCCAAGATTTTGTGTGATGATTAGGGGTACGTAGTATGTACTAGATACCTATTTGAACTCCTAAGATTAAAATAGCAAGTCAGCAATACATATACTCGTACCTACCACACGCACATGCGTCAGCGACATTCGAAGACGATTAGCAGGATAAGGAATACAATGGTACCTACCGGAGTTGTAGATAATTATGAAAGAATTTAACCATGTCAATTTGTAAGTTCCCATTATTTATTAGGTGCGATTTTTAGTACGCGGGGCTCGAAACCCACGAACACGTTGATCGAGAAGAATTTTTAGTCTATGACTCTATGCCAGTAATTTTTAGTTGTCCTAGATCTCCAGTGAGATTTGATTGTTACGAACTATTTGTCAGAAAATTGATAGTAGGTACATAAGTGAAAGAAAACTTGAGTTTTAGAACACTGAAGTTTTACGTCATAGTCATGATATAAATTATGATACAAACCTTTCATTGTACCACTGCTGCGTAAAGGCCAAATTTGCTCAATAACATGTTTACGATTATTGATTAAAATACCTATACTCATTTACTTTTAGAAAAATAGATTGTACTGGACTGTAATTAATATTATAAACATTTTTGATCCTGTGAACAATAGTTCAAATTCTGTATTGCTTATAAGAATTTTACAAAATTGTATTTGATAGATTGCTTTAATTTCTGGAAAAAATAACAACTGCTTGACTCTAATAATATTATGTATAATTATAATAAAAATATGGTCGTTGTGTTTATACCTACATACAATTAAATGATAAAAGTAACGATAGCTCTCAATTCTTGGTAGTGTATCTGTTGTTTATTGCACTGCTAGGCGTTTATTGCGAGATCTGAAATTGCGGGTTTAAAAATAAACAAATGTTTGATAACGTGACGACTGACTGACGTCAGCAAACGTCGGCGCGTCGGGAGACGTCGTCGGACTACATTTGCGACCGACACTCAACGTGTTTGATGTTATTAACTTATCATAATAATGACTTCCAGTGAATGACTTTGAGACGACAACATTGTAGAAGATAAAGCTTAACGTGGCTTAACGTACCTACTTGCATGACTGCAACATTTAATTTAATCTTTGAAACGATTGTAGTTACCTCTCTTAGTAACGCACAATTGGCTGTCAGCATATTTACTTATCATATTTACACATCATTTACCCATGACAGACGTGCTTGCATTTTCTATGTTTTCTTTTGGAAAGTGTGAACATCTGTTAATGATACTTATCGTATCGCCTTTCCGATCGAAAGGGAAAAGTTATCGGATAGGTAGGTAAGTATTAGTAAGTAAAACGTATTCGATAGTAATAAAGATACGATTATGTTCGGTTTATAATTAATAAAAACTTTGACTGTTTTGTTTAGTAATATGTAGTAAAAAAACACCATATTCACATTCATTCCTGAATTCTCAATCGAATAAAAAAGTAACTACCCAACCAACAAATTCGAACACTCTGCAACGACTGCAACTGCAACCAATTCGATAGGTTTGTTTGTGTTCAAATCCAAAAACAAAACGGTCCATTCGTGAGCAGCCGTTCACGGTAAACGCGTAGAGAAAAAATCCAATGGGATACATAAACATAGTGCGGGAGATTCGTGTCAACGGCCGCGGCATTGTGCCCCTGCCCCGCTCCCATGCCCCCACCCCTTAGCCGTCCATTCGACGGGGAAGCGATTTCAAGGGTGGCTTGGCTAGCTACGATATTTCCTCCCGTTTATCGATGGAGTATCGAAGACCTCTGAGACACATCTACTCCAGTATCTTTATCTTTTATCACGTCCCGTTTTCATTAAGATCTTACGCGACGGCTTTATTAAGTTGATTGCTTTTGTGCGTTTTTGAATGCGAAATTTATGGACGCCCTAATTAATAATGGCCTTGAATGGAGTGAGGAGACTCCTTTTTATGTTTTGTTGTGTTGTGGAATTTAAATTCGTTTTTCATTGTTCAGTGAAGGAGCCGCTGTATTGCGTTCTTTATGTTCAGTTTAAAAAAAAAAATCAGATGCTACCTGCCAATTTATCATACTAAAATCTGCAGTTACTGGGAAATGTAAATAAACACCTGAGATAGATAATTTTGAAAAAAATAAAAGGTTAGGTATACTACTGATATGTACGTATAATTATTATATTTTTAACAGAACACTATTCACACTATAGGTGACTATTTGAACGAAGTTACCCTTGTATTTTTTTATGTTTCTCCAACAGTTTTCATTTTATGGGATCCACTTTTATCTTCCTGAGGAAGCCTAAAGCACATTCGGCCATTGAAATCATCTTTTCAGGCAAACCATAACTTGGACGTAAATGGACTCATGAAAACGTAACGTAGGAAGATAGTAAGTCTTAATACAAGTTTTATCTCAAATCGCGAATGTAGCTCAGCGTTCACGACGCGAATCGAATAAGACATAACATCCCGCTTTTAGGGTGACTCCACATCAAAGCGGGGCGAATTGAGAGGCGCTGGGTAAACATAGTAAACATCCACCAATGAAACAGCTTTATGTTTACATCTTTATAAGATTAGCGGCTTATTGGTTGATTGATACCGCTCGTTTTTGCTTCGAGCGTCGTCTGCAAGTGGAGAGGCGTTCTTAGTTTAATCGGACTCGAGAACTCGGGACGATCGATCTTGCACTAACGATACCAAATCTATTAACTTATTGGTCAGTTCCTCTCTTCTGTTTTATTTGTATCTTTTTTTTTTTTTTTTTTAGCGTTGTAAAGTCATTAAATGAGTCCTCCAACCCCGGGCAGGGCGGGAGGGACTGTCAGACTTCTACTGACTAAAATCCACGGTGTCCGATCGACGACCCCGGCAGGCTTTGGCCCTCTGAGAGGGGCCCCGTCATTATGCTGACGCTCTTTGAGGCGCGCGTGGGATTCAACGCGCATTCGACCCGGGCATGGTCCTTGGTCGGGCAGCGAGTTGCCCTTTACTCGCTGCCCGCATGCCCGCGCCTACGGTGGCCGGAGATCATCGAGCGACGTCCGTCGCCGTGGGCCCCTACAACTGCGGCTGGGGCGGAGGGAGGACGCTGTCCTCTCTCGCTCGCGGCCTGCCTCCTTTACGAGCATTACTGCCTCGCAGATAGAGCTGACCGCTTCCCACTCCGTCTCGCCCCGCAGCATGGCCGCAACCAATGCCGGGCGCGAGAGGTCTCCGCCTATGTTTTATTTGTATCTTAGAGAAGAACGCCTCGTTTTGTAACACGCTAATGTTCCAATGTAGTTTTTTGCTCAGTCATCCAGAGTATTATCGTACATTCTAGATTCTCTTAATCCTTCGAGGGATTAATGGCGTTATTTTTAGACTGCTTATTCATCCCCCTCAGATGGATCAGGTCGCAAACATCCCCTTTGTAAGGGGGCTAAACTGTGTATCGAAAATTATGTTTGTTATTATTGATTATGTTCATCTTATTTAAGGGTTTAGAGACATAATATATCCAGGGACTTTGGCGTGTCATTAATTATGATCTACTTGAAAGTATTTAGATTGAAATGTTGTCAAAAACCATTGATTCTAAGATAAATTATTGATAGAAGAACTACTACTAAGAAAGGAAATGAGTCGAAATAAATGTATTCAATATGTTATGTTCGAAAATCCGGTCTAGATAGTGCCAAATTCCATGCACAGTGGTAGTTAATTTAACTGTAGGATTTGCTGAATGTTCCCATTGCACGGAACTCTATCCCTTTAAATGGTACTTGATTTGGGCAGCCTGGCTTTAGATGGCCTATCGGAAGATCTAGACAGGATCCCCAAATATATTACCTAAAGCTTTTTGTAAGCTTCCTACTTTCTTTCAACTTAGATTGAACTTATTTTGAAACATTAATGAAATAAGTTTGAATATACATAAATTTCTCAAACTGTTTTATACTGGATTTGCAATTGGCCAAGTTTGGACGTTAAAAATTTGCAATGTTTTCAGGAAATGAGGGATATTTTTTGCTCCTTCCACCAATTTATTGAGATTGAAGAATGAGGGGCATAAACTTTTTTTAAAAGATGTATGTGAAAGTTTCGCCTGCGCAAATATGAGTGATAATATTATATGATACATTAGAAATATGACATGATTTTTATGCACCAAAAAATGATGACGATGTGCACAAACGGGGTGACGGGTGACTCTATACGATGATTTATAAAAGTTGGGGTTAGGGGTGTGATTACCCGAAAGGGAGAGTTTTCTGTTCACACATAGCGACCACTAGGGCGTCTTATCATCGAAGTGATAATCACTGTGATTGTATTTCTTTTGTGTTCCTATTAATTATATATTTTTTTTATCAAAGTTAGGAAGACATAAAAATAACTTTTCCAATGTCCAATATTTTCTTTCAAATTTGCTTTTTTCTATAAAGTTGCCACACCGACCCGTCTCTGAAAATGTTTAAGTAATAATAACTGTCACATTATTTACAGTAACACAATTTATTTGATGATACTAAGTTCGTCAGGCGTATTGCCAAACGAAGTATTTTTATACAAATGTTCTGAGATGTTAACCCCTGTTTCGTCCATTCAGCGGAAACTAGGAGGCGCGTTATCGAGGGGAGCCCCGTGGTGATATATCGACGCATTCCTCAAGAAATATTGTCGAACGCACGCGATATAAGTAACGTATCTTGTATGCGAGCGGTGCGGGGTTGAGGCCGAACGAAGGGCGGACTTTTATATTCTGAAAGCCTCCGCGGAAACTCATCCGCATGTGAAATAATACCATAAAAGAACAATAATAATACGTATTGCGATTACTTTTATCCCGGCATGTGGTAATGTGTGTAGTAAAGCAATTTGGAGAAACCAGACTATTGTATTGTTTGGGTAAACAATATACACAATAGACCGGCAATAGAAACATTTTTATTTGATTTGGTTTCGGATCCTGTATAATTTCTATAAAGGGATAATATTTGCTTCCATTCAGATTTTAAAATGATCATTCAATAATCTTACCAGTTTTGTTAACAAACCACTTTTTATTCCATCATTTACTTTAGCAGAATTGAATTATACGACATCACGCTTCGTTAAGCTTGTCATAAAATACTATTTTAACAATAGGAACGATTTAATGCGACCATTTCGCGTTCTAAAAATGAAATATAGTTCTGGTTCCGCATTGCAGTCCTTGCATGGGGTAGACCGTAGCCGTGTTGTTTGCTGCCACAGTGGGGAGGCGACACATGGAAATAGTTCCACTAGAAAAGAGACGTAGTTATCCACTTCTACAATAAATATATTCGCAAAAATCCGATTCTTTTACTGTATGATGATAACATGTTTTTTGTTATCGTACGCAGTATGGCCTAATCCAGGGTAGGCGAACCTTTATGCATCAACGTGCCATTTTTTCTAAAAAAAAGTTTAATGGGGTCATTCGCGTGCCATCAAATAATTTTTACTTTCTGATTATTGGCAAAATAATAATTATAAATACTATCAAAACTCTTTATTAAATAAAGTAAGCAAAAGAGGTACATTTTGGTATGTTTATATTAAATTTCAGAAAAATTAATGTGACTTCTGTTGCTGCAGGTTAGATGACAAATAATTTATGTTAGGGTACCTAATTCTGCAACGTGCCCAAAATATTGTGTCGCGTGCCATCAATGGCACGCGTGCCATTGGTTCGCCTACCCTGGCCTAATCTGTATGCAATAACACGTAGACAAAGAATATAAGATAAGAGCGCCCGTGAAGCTTTTAATTAAAGTTGGCTCAGGAGTTTTGGGGATTATCGTTACAGTACAGACTCGCATCTTTATTAGTATAGATAGTCCGGGGAGCCGGGCGGATACCGTCGATTTAGCCGTGACGGCGGCACGGTTTACGAATTGATTGTTCTCGACAGTAAAATCAATAATAACGATTTTATTATTGGCGGTCGCGACCCTCGTTTTGTTGTAGGAAGCTTGGGCTCGAGGCAGGTTGTATTGTGAGGGGAATAGGGTCACCAAATGGTAGTGTCACATCAACAATATCCCACTGAATCAGAACGGTGGAACACCCGTTGTGAGTTATTATAATGATAAGTTTACTGGAGAAATTAACCCAAAGGTTTTTTATTGGAATTAAACAGCTAAGTATACCTACTCGTTAGAACACTGATGGAAGTGAAGTATTTCTTAAATTTATTTTTTAGCCTGTATTGTTCCACAGTTAGGCAAAATCTGTGCAGCTCTCTCCGGCCAATCTCTCATAAACGCATCTAAATCGTCATGCCAGCATTTTCTCGGTTACCTTTATACAACATTATTTTTTGTATAATGCGAAACCTGAATATGGTTGGTTCAGAATCAGTAACTGATTCGATTCCAATAATTTTTACACTATACTTAATTTTTTTTTGAAAAAACATTAATTAAATTTTTACAAAACCATCACCACCGTACGGTTAGGTACCTATTGCCAAACTATTATCACGAGTGTATAACACAGTAGACGCGGTTTTCGCGGTTGTACCGCGAAATGAGCATGTTTTTGAACGGACAACCACGTAATCTCAGATAAAAAATCCTTGATCTGAGCACGTAATAATACAAGCCTATAACTTTGTGATTTTTATGATACGGTTTTAAAATTTTGTACATAGATTCTTTACACAAAAATATTGGACAGGTGTATCGATGGTTAAAAAATAATGTATGAAGAATGTTCAAATCAAGAAAAAATATAATTATATTAAAACATTTATAATTTTATATACACTATCTGGTTTTTGTTATTTAACCCATACAGAAAGTAGAATTGTAAATAACATAGTTGTTAAAGGTAAAATTGTTATAAACAAAAACAAATACAAAGTAGATTATTATAATGATCCACCTGTCCACCCACATTTTCAAAAGGGAATTCTTTTGCGAGTTTCTTCGGTCAAAGGCGGCTTTTGAGTGGATTATAGCTTAGTTTTCGGGGAAATTTGCTTCAGTAATATTTTACGATATTTAAGTAAGAACTTAAAGAAGATGAAAATTCCGGAGTAAAGTTTTGCATATGAATGTGAATGGCTATAAATATTAGGGGACTACCATAGACACGTTGCAGGGAATGTGGGAAAGATGAAATGGCTTGAAAAAGATATAACGAACGAAGACGACTTATAGAGAAGATACCTACCTATAGAAAAAGACATTAATGACGGCACGGCTAGCTCAATGGCTGAGCGTTTGGACTGCTGTGCAGCGAGTAGCGAGTTCCAATCCCGAACGGAAAAACAAATATTTCTATGACCGACAAGTAGTTGTTTCGTGTCTGGGTGAGTTTCTATGTTTGTAAATGCACCCACGATACTGGAGAAATTCTTAGTCTAGGGTAAAAAATATATAGTGACGTCATATTACGTCGACCCATAATAAATAAGGACACGAGAAACACGCTCGAAGAAAACCTTAATACAGTAATAAAAGGTTTATCTTACCCTTGTTTCATTGTTAGTTGTCGTAACAGTTGTTATTTTGCTCATTTGTGAAACTTTGTAGTTAGCGGACGGTGAGTTAAAATTTCGTTAGCGGTTTACAAGTAGCGGAGTTTTGATTGGCGGCCATTGTTGTGTTGGTCAATTAGTTTATTCGGGACTCGCGTAGCTTGGTCACAACTAGGTTAGCTTTAGTTGTTTCAGGAATTTTAAAGAAGATTTTAATCACATAATTTTACCCTTTATTTCATCTCTCTTATAATTTTATTGTTGAACTTACTAGCAGTAGATTGTAATGTAATCAAAAAACATATATACACATTCTCGAACTACACCACAGGATCGGTAATTCGGGAGGGATCACGCTTACATTAAATATTTTATTTGTTTTAAATTATTTCATTAAAACTTTATTATGTTTGCTTGAGCTTCATTACCTTTAAAACCCGTCGTTACTAAATAAATACAAAGTTCCTACTATAATATGAAAATACACGATATTCTTTTGTTGCATAATTGAGTTCGTTTTGTAGAAATTGTACATAACATTCAAAATGACCGCGTAATAAAAGTTCAGCTATATTACTTTGAAACTGGGTTTTCGCAATAAAGTTTGGTAGCGGTGATAAGAGCTATAGTAAACTTAATGCGATACTTTGTGGTTCACTCCCTGCTGGGCGAATCTAGCTGCAATTTGTATCTCATGCCTTACCTACGAATTTAAAATATAATTTCATATTCTTTTGTGCGAAAGCTACCTCCTATTTTAGATGATCGTAAAAGTTAATGCACGAGTATTTTTCTTTGTATGTTAGACCGTTAGACGCTGAAGTGAAAATACTATCACAACTTTTTATAACGTCCTTTTACGGTTCCCTCATAACAATATTTTTAGTTTCAGGTTCATTGTTACAGCTGATATTAAGTTGAAAGCTTCATTCCTATCTTTATCCTTCAGAAAATTGATTTCGAATTTTCGTCTAACGCTGTGAGTTTATGTTTACTGTTGATTCCTTCAGCCGTTTTTGAAAACATGTTACATTTTTAACCTCTTCTCCACGGTAACTTTGTACACGCGTCTGTTGAAACTGAAACACTTACATAAGTATACCCTTGTTTATATTTTCGTTTCGTTGAAACAAGGTTTATTACCTCCGCTTTGTCCTCGGCTGTGCTTTGCGCCCATGTAAAATCCTTTCCAAGTAAATTGCCTCCATCTCACGGGCAAAGTGGGTGAAAATGCACCTTTATTTTGCCGTTCTCATTTTTCGCTGTTATTAAACAAATTATGTTGATAACGTCTTACAATATTAAGGCCACGAGGTTCTAAAGACTCAAAATGTGAAAATGTTGCGTCTACCTATTCTTTAGGTGGTTACGTATTCATTTTAATATTTAGAAGTGGTGTGAGTTGGTACCTGAAAGGGTACGGTGTATGAAAATGGGGAGTGATTTTGTAGTGTAAGAGAGGTTGGAACGGTATCCCTCGGCGTCAGTGCACGCATTCTTTTAAAACACCCTTTTGAGACGTCTCGTCTGTGAGGGACGGGAACTCGACACAAGTACCGCCATGTATGCTCCGGGCTCCGGGCTCGTGCGAGATACACATTTATTTAGGAACGACTGTTTGCGTTTTATATTTTACGCATTTGTAGAGCTTTTTCAAATAAGCTGACAGTGTTTAATTTATCGTTTCGCTTTAGCGCGAAGGCGTTTTACTTTTTGGTGCGGAATAATTAAAGCATTAGCGGTTTTGGAATGAGTAAAAAGCGGTTCCTAGTGCAAATACATATTAGCAAGCTGCTCGGAACTCTGGCTATGATAGGTACCGGCAAGTTGGTGCAATATAAGAAACTTTTCTCCAAGTAAAGCTAGCGCGCGTGCTCGGGGGCCGATCTGATGAGTTTACTAAGTTTCTCGTTGGTCGTGTGTTTTGTTACCCGTTGCGGGCGTGTCCCGAACGCTAAATGGTACGTGTGACGGCACAGACGGCTACCGATTTATAACACCAACAGTACATTAGTACTTTGTGCCAAAAAATACTGGAAATCTATGGGTTTTTCTTTTTGAGAAAGCCTTTCACTACCACTGAAAAGTAAAAGACTAGCAAATAACTTCCTTCACAATTTTCTTGAACTCCAGCATTTGCTTGTGCGTCAGTTAACTGTTTACTAATTATACTGATTGTAAACACAAACATATAATTAAACTTTTGATATATTACGTATTGTTAGAGGGCCAACATTAATTATAACTTCGTGTAAATTATTTGTTTGCGCTGAACGAGCTGAGACCTCGTTGTTATGAAGTTATGGGAGATAGTGTTCCACAAACAGTAAGAAGGAAGATGCCGCTTGGTAATGTCGGAGACATTGCAAGAAAACGGTGGAAGAGAATACTATAAAAATGTCTGAAAAAGACATAGTTCTTTTCTCTGCATTTAAAGCTATTCAGAAGAACAATAATCTAGTCCTCATTTCAAGTTCTTATGCAGTAACCTGTGGAAAATTTTCTTATTAGGTACTTAGGTAATAATCTAAAATCGTTAAAAGCATTTAGCGTTCCACTTGGATATTAATGGCGAACGTTTGAAGTTGACTTTAATAGAATTATGTTTTAAATACGAGACTGTGCTTGAAGTGTTAAACCTATAAATATTTCTACAGCCATCTATGAGTTTTCTTTTTAAATTAATCCTGTTACTACTGGTTTGTAAGTAGGTATGCTTTAAGTTCATATTTAATATGCATGAATCAAATCTTGCAATTTTTAAAACAAGATGGCTTACCAATAGCGTGAGTAGTTCCGCTGTGGGAAAGAGAGTGAGCTATACAAGTCGTCTAGCGCCATCTCGTTTCCACAGCGTAACTACTCACCAGGTAGGCCACCTGTTACAAAAATCTTTGGTAACAGTAACAGAGACACAACATTTTATGACAATCTTGACTAGCGAGTCTAGTGGCCACTCTAAACTCTAATCATCTTTTTCCAGCAACATCATTGACCATTCTGCTTTTCTTCATTCACGAAGTAAATAATTAGGAGTATTGCTAGGTAGCTGTTTTAGATCCCGTGATTCTGTAGACAGGAACGTCTTCTAACGTTAGAACTCCTCAATAACCTGTGAAGAGTAAAGCGCCATTTAGACGGAGCAAGAACTCGTATGCGAGTTTCACTACATTGCGGCATTTGTTTCATTATCTGAATTTGTTCTACCTATAAATTCCGCAATGTAACGCAAATCGCCTTCGAGTTCTTGCATCGTCTAAATGAGGCTTTTGTATTAAAAAAAAAAATTGATTTCTTTCCAACCGCTGTTTAGGTACCTACTGTTGAAATGTCATTTGCTTGAACACAGCAAAGGGAAATTGATCTGAGCGTAAATAAGTAACGGTTGTAGTTTTTTTGACACAATTGTCGATTCTCGACCATCAATATTGAACAAAAAATGTCCAGCTATTCTTTGTGGACATTGCTTAATACAAGTATGATCGATGATACCTATTCTGTGAATTAGTTTTTGAGTAGCTTTATAGGAGTAAACCCTCGTGGATACAAGAATAGACAAAACTATGCTTGATGATATAATATAAAAGCATTGCATTGCATTCAAACAAAGCTGTTCACTATTAAAAGTTTAATTAGAACTGACAGCGCAGACTTCAGTTTCAATCACTATCTTATATAGTAAAACTTCGTATCACAAAATCTAGCAATAAATAAACCGTTTAATAAATTATTATAAAACCCTTTTATTTATTTACAAATTAGAATTCGCAGAAAAACTGAAGTATGCTCGGTAAGAGCGAAGCCGAGGGCGCGGAGACGAAATTATTGATTTCAGCGAGGCGCGAGCGAGGGCGAACTTTTGCATTCGCTTCCCTTACTAGACAAATTGCTTATCTTACACTATTATTTACGCTCTTATAATTTCTTCTTCTTCCTATATCCTGAAGTTAAATTGCGGAATACATTAATGTTAATTTTGGTGGGTTGAATGTAAGTATTATGGTTGCTTTTAGAGTCGTAAATATTCTTTTTTTCACTTGACATTTACGTTTTTTTATTACCTACTTGTACCTGTTCAACAGAGCTCTGCATAGATACACTACCTATTAGAAAATATAAGGAAACTCGAAAAGAAAACGAAAATAAAAAAATATTGCTTGTTAAATAGTACGGGGTAATGTTATAAGAAATAACCTCCTTTTTTTGAAGTCGCTTAATAATAGGTAGTAAATATTTTACTTTAGTGAGCCCTCGTTATCCCAATGCTGGGTCATGGGCTTCTGTATACTCTCCTTCGCGGAATTTTGATTAACGTGGGAGTAGATCATTATTTTTCGATTGTTTTGTCGAGAGCGTCCCGCCCGCCATCTTCTGTGTAACATTTAGGATACTTTCTGACTATGACAGAGTTCCACCTACGTCTTATTTTCTAAAAATAAATAATATGAGAATTTGTAAAAAAATAATAATTTGAAAGGTTAATACTTTACTCGTGTTGTTAGGTATACAGATTGGTGTTCACAGTATGATGTTATTATCCCACAGGTAAACGCTGCCCTCTTCCCCTAATCCCTTAGTACCCTCTTATGACACGACGCGAAATGGTGCAAAATAATTAATTTACACCTTATAATCATACTGTAATGTATCAGGATTAAGGGATTCAGGGATTCACAATGGGTTGTAAGTACATTCTCTACATACAGAGATACATCCGTAGGTGATGTGTTTTCCAACGTATGTATCTCCGCATAAATACGTTTAGAGTTTAAACATTTTGATAAGTAAATAAAGGTTTTCGTAGTAAAGACTTTACATAACTTTTTCTTATTAATATTTTAATCTCAAAATGACTCGAATTTAAGTAGGTAGCTAACTTGTTATACCACTGCGCTTCTCTCTTGTAAGACTACCGTAACTTTTATAAAGAAGAGAATAGAAAACTTTAAAGACGCATTACGTACATTTTTCATGAGTAACTTCAGCTTAAGTGGACACTGCAGGCTACAGGGTGTGTAGCGAGCTTCTTGCTAATGACTTGAATGGCTTCATTAACAGAGTTACTCCGATACGTGACTGCAAATGCTAATTAGTTTAGTCACTGGAGGGGATCCTGAGAACCTTGTTTTTTCTCGTAAATGTTTTATTTCGATTGTAACGAGATTTTCTTCTCGCGAAAGGTCAAAGTTTAGTATCGGAATGAGCGCATTGTTCGCCCGCGTACACATGTGCACTGTAGTGTACCGTCCAGCTAGGGTAGGGTGTGTTAAAAATAGAGTGGACCGGACATTGAACCGGTGGCCCCGGACATCGCAGTAATGAAAGTGTCCCATCGTGTACGGCGCGAGTTTTCGCGAGTGAACCAATTTCCCGCAGTTCGAAATAATTCACGGTCTGCTATACTAGCTATTTACCAATACCGAATGGGTTTCGAATTTTCATGTAACGGATCGCGTGGTTTTTCATGCAAGTGCTATTCGATATTTTTGATTAAGATAAGGTTACGAAGTCTAGACTTGAAACAATTAATTTAGCCTGGAAATGAAGATGTCTGTTGATGTCAAAAATAATTTGTAGAGCCAATTGTAATTATATTTTCAATTTAATACAGATGGTGTGCCCCTGAGAATTTAATTAATCAAGAAAAGTAAATAGATCGCAAACTAAGTGCACTTTGCGTACCGTTTTCATAGCTATAATAATTTAAAGCTATTAGTGTGAAGTAGCGGAGGAGTTTCCCAGAAGACCGTTATTACAGGCATATCGCAGGCACAGGTACCAGGGGATAATAAACGGCTGCTGGTATTAGTAGACCGGTGTGTATCATTAGTCGCGCGCTGTCGGCACGTGCCGTCACGGCATGCGGCAGTCGCGACGTTGTACGGCTCTGTGCACTTTCATAAAAACTGGATAGTACATTTGATGGGAAATAATATACTTATCATACCGGGAACTAATTCAGATCAAGGATCTAAAGTTTTTGTATAGAGTTAGCCTAGTTAGCTGTCTAGCTTTATTTTCTCTAAACACAGAATAACTATTTCATTGAGTAACAATTCTTAGCAAAGAGTATAAATAATGAAGATTAAATAAAAATGCCTTAAAGCTTTGAATCTGTATTGGAAGAATAGATATGTGCGAACTCTTCAGATTATGTTATAAGCTAACGTCTTATGAGCTAAATAAACTGTCCTCCTACAGAAATATCTGCAGCGTGCACACTATATTCTGTAAGTGTCAATTCACACAGTACCGCTGATATTGCTCTCTCGATACATTCTAGCTCCGATACAATTGTAACTGAAATATTGAATTGCATCGGCACCTATCGATACGGTATCGTTAGTGTGGATCTGAATGTTTTTCTTCCATTGTCTCCTGACGACATATCGATAGCAACGTAATAGTGCGCCTGGAGCCCTATCGTGTGCTCATCGCCACAAAGTTTGTCAACACTAAGTGGTGGCAAATGGAAAGAGTTAGTTAACTCTGCCGCATACTGGCGTAATTTTACCCTTATTACGTTATATTACCTAGACGGTGTTAGTGGCTTCGCTACTGCGGTTATATTTTGGTATATATTTCAGAATATTTATATAATCTAGCTGTTTTATATTATGTGGTAAATGAAGGGGAAAAGTGTTCGGGTTAGTTATGAAGTTACAACAAAATTGGCGATGCTGGAAAAAAAATACTCTTTCCAGACATTAAAGGCCTCCATGTTAGCTTAGACGCCCACGCGTTGTTCAAATATTGTTATCATAGGTTTCATCCAGAGCAATAAAGTTTCTGTGTGTGGCTTTTTCGGGAAGCTAGACCACTTAAATTGAGGCACCACTCACCAGGAACGATAAACAGGACCAGACGGTAAGGTGTCGCCGTATTAATACTCTGTGTACGTACTCATTACTCAGCTGCACATTTTTTTTACGATAGCTCATCTCGAACTAATGTGCTCTTTGTTACATGGGCACACACAATGTGTAACTCTTCTGTAAATATTTTCTACTGGAACCTTTTTGTTTGATGTGACGTGCGTGGGCCTGCCCATTGTCCGGAATCGCTGTTTTGTGCCCTTCCACATAATGGCGTGTGCTTCAGTCGTAACTGACGTTTCATACTTGAATTTTTCCATTATCACATCGTTTGTTTATTTGTTATACCTGCCTGTCACAATACTCGAGAAGATACGGCGACGATGATGATGTAGTGCTTACATAAAAAGGTAACAAACGAAATGAACTCGGGTCTCGGCGCGGGTCCTCTTACCTAAGAAGAATGTGAGCTCCCCGTCCGCGCTCGTTATTACAAAGCTCTACAAGACGATGGGTATCCGACGACATCTCTTGTAAATCAATATAAAGATCTGCATGTATGATACCCTTGGCGCGCTCTCACAATGTTTCGCTGTAGTGGAAAACATTACTTTTTGTGGCTTGTATAAGTTGTAAAGTTCGTTCGCCCCGCTGAAAGTGAGTCAGGTTGGTTCAATTTTAGTAACATTTATGGATGTAGAAACAAAGTTATAGCAGCACATTAAAGTTTCTCTATGACTAAAGCGATGCAGCTCCCTTGCGACTCCACGATATGATTGTATTTGAAGTCTGACTTTGGCTTTAGATCGACTTGTCAATTACGTGTCATTTAGCGAATAAAATAAGATTTCGCCGCTCGATCTTTCATTTAGGGGATGTGTACTGACTTACTCCCTCTCCTAACTCCGCTTCATTTTCACAAAATTGGGTGGTGCGGACCTCTCGACCCACTCGTAGCCTTTGGCAACAATCTCGGCCATTTTTCTCGTTTATTCTCAATAAGGCTTTAATTTCAGTGAAGGTTTGAGCGAAGATTCCATGAAGATTTATTCAGCTGATATTATAAGTTCAGTGTTTTATTAAATTATTTTTTACTTCACAAATTAGAAAATAAGCCGTCGGCAACCCTATTTCAGTGTTAAACAAATCAAAAATCAAATAAAACATTCGTATGTTAAAGTTGAGGTTGTGGACAGTGAGTACAGTGCTAATCTTTATTGCTTTATTGCGATGTGGATTCCCTCTCGTCTGGACTCTGAATATCGCCTGAAATGTTGCCGCCCGTTTTCGTTTAATCTTTGAATTGAAAGCTTTCCATTCCGAACCAATGATTGCTTATTTTATTGCGAATCTCGTAGACTGATATCGATATTAAGATTATTTGGGAAAATAACTTGAAAGGCTTTTGAGGGAAGGTCTTAAGACCAGTCTCATGCGGTAATGTGTAGCTATTTATATCAGAGAAAATAATCAAATTAGTATGTTAATTTCGCACCATTCTGCCCCTATACATTTAGCGGTTACCGACTGCTAAATATAAGCCTCCCTCGCAGATTGCTTCTTATTGTTATTCTACCATGCAGTGTTCTTGCTTTAATGAAAAACGTTTTAGAAAGATTTCTGAATTACGTCTGTAAAACAATTAAGTCTAGACTAGACGATCATTAACGGCAAAATTAATACAAGCGAGCTTAAAGTTTGTAAACATTTCATTGATTATTTGTGTACATTATACTAAAGGTGACCGATCCTATTAGAATTAACGACGTTTGCGGTCAAAACAATACATGTTACAATACGTACCTACTTAATTTTATTTCTCTTATATGTTTTTATCACAGCAGTCAAGGTCAAATTCTTCAAATCGTAGTTCATCCACTTGAGATAATCAAAGTGATTCGTAAATATTTATAACCACACTCGATTACGAAGATTGATTACTGATTTCATTGTTTATTTATGTATTTGAATTAAAGTCGTCCCAAAGCACTCAGACATTGCGATTAACAATATAAACTAGAGGACTTTTAGAACAAACCGATAATTAGAAAAGTAAGTGCACGAATTTTTGTTGAAAGTGTAGAATGAATATAATAATCGTCGTTTTTGTAAGCTAGGAGGGCTCGTAACGTGGGTTAATGAAGCCCTACAAAGCAGTTTTAATTGCCCTTATAGCCCGTATTCCACACTGGCGCCCTCAAATGACCCAACAAATTGACCGCCTCACGCAATGCTTAACTTATATTAAAGGCATTTCCAATAATGACTCCACAAATTAGTAATTTTATTCGTAAATCAATAGAAAAGTTACACAAACATTGTTTCAGCGCTGGCTTGTTTCATGATATGTTTATTATTGTTTACAGTAAAGCTTTCATTGTTACTTGGTTGGTTTCCGATTTGTTTCGTCTTTGTAAACATCCTGAATATTTATAAAAGGCCAAAAGGGATACCGATATTGACTTTAGAAACTTTTTGGATACTCTGGGCGTTTTCTGGAATAGGTACGGTAAAATAAGGCCCTTTGTACACAACACGACGCAATTTTCCGATACCTTACGACTTTGGTATCTGTTGACGGGGTGCCTGAGTACGAACCTCCATGGATTTGAATTGCGATAATCGCCGAGACAAAGTCGTGAGGTCTTCGTCGCGTTGGGTGCGAAGAGGGTTAAAAGACGAGAAGTCTATCTACATAGCGGTTTTACTAGATAAATTATAATTGTCCGAATAATTATCTGCACTGTTTAATCCTCCATCGGATAGTCTGTTATTATTATGCGAGCCACCGCAATTACCTAGTCTTTCTGATCATTCACTCACATCTGCTGAAACTAAACATTAATCAGCAGTGCTGTCGACAGTGCCAATTTTACTGGCGGACTCCGTTCTATAGTTCAAGTATGGCATGTGCCACATTCATAATTGTGGATAGAACGACCACTCGGTGTACAATGTTTTAGTTCACTGACCGTGCAATGTGCAATTTAGCAGCGGTTGCGACATACACCATAATTTTTAACCTATTAGCACAATAAATTGTAGTTTCATATCGTTATAAATTAAATCTAGATCTGCGAGGAATGTGTTTGTTTACTGACTTATTATTGAAAACAACTAGAGATGGGTTCATGCCCTGCACATTATGGACGCATTGAATAAATGCCCGTTAATGCCCAAAACGAATAAATGCATTTTTCGTGGGCTTTTTACCCAGTTAAGTGTCTGCCTTTTTTTTCTCTTAAAAATGCTTTTTGCTTTTATGCCCAGTGTTATATGACTGGACATTTATTTATGCCCAATATACCAAGTTTATGTCCATTTTGTTCATAAATGTTTTTGCCCATGACCCTTTTCTAATTAAAACCTTTCTTCCTATTAACTTGCAGAAATTGTCAGAAATATGTAAATAAGTCAATATGTAATAAGCAAACAAACATGTTAATTATAATTATGGAGCTGTGATGGTGCCATATGATGATGATGGTTAGATGGTAAATAACATTAATAAATACTACAAATGTTTTCCAAGATAAATCTAGATCAATTGTACACAACAACAGAATATTTAAGTAAGTTAAAAAAACAAGCAGCCATCTAACAGCAATTAGCCATCATTCAACCACATCAATATTTGTGTTCATAGACATCCACAAAACAACAAATACATCAATACCAGCAATCATCTATCAACCCAACATTAATCTATCTCGTACACACACCAAATTCACAAAAACCAGCCAGCAACCATACGAAGCACAACCAGCACACGAAGAAGAGGAAGAAAGACAGAGATAGAGAGAAAAAAAGATGTTATCTTTTTTTCCTTCAGGATGCGGGACGACTATTTATTCAACCGCGCGACGCAAGGTCGCATCGGAAAACCGAAAACGAAAAGTTGAAAATCAAATGGCACAGCACAGAGTATTTCTTCTAAACGTAATTTTCAAGTGACATTAATGTTTATTATTATTGAGGTCATTGACGTGTGAACCCATATCGTAAACCCATAGTATCTTACACACCTTGCATTTTATCAGTCTGGAAAGTTATGGTAAGATCTTTACCAGGATATTACAAGGGGGAACCGGTTATGAGGCCCGGCTGCTGGCACATACAATAAAACGTGAATATCCTTGAATATTCATCACTCAGCAAGGACGCCGATGCAACATGCTGTGTTACCTCTCTTTGACGTCTATAAATTTTCGAGAACATCGGCGATAGAGAGGTTGGCGGAATTTTAAATATCACCCCGACATTATTTAGGCACTCTATTAATAATGAATGACTCTGACTCTCGAGTGTCGACAAATTGACTGAGGGACATAACATTGTCGTGAAACTCAACAAAACCGTGTCAACTCTATATTAGTTAAATGAGAGTGTAGCGCAATTATGACATATGGAGCAACTATGCGTGTTAGCCGGACATAGTTATAAATAATTTCATAGCTTTCAAAGTGTGGAAAACCGCCGAATCCATGAAGATTTTAGAATGATAAATAATTGGACATTTCAAATGGCAGTTATGATAAGATAAACAAAGTTTCAAGCATGTGAATAAAGTTAGTAAATTAAAGTATTAATTTATTTTCTTCAGCGTTACAAAATGATTCAGGTAGCGAGCCATCCACGTAGCCAAGTTTACACGAAGATGCTGATTTAAATTATGCTAACGTAGCGACTTATTACGCAAATGTACAGAAATGTTTAAACAGTCCTTTTGAAAACAGGAAAATGTCCTACGGAACGTTACTTTAACTGATTACTAACGCTTTCAATTTTCTTCTTTCAGGTAAACATCGAAACCGTTTCTTCAGTTGCTAATGGAAATTATGACAGGTAGAGGAATCGCCACTTCCACATCGAAACTATTTTATCAAACTGATTTCAAATGCATTGGTTTCCTGACATAAAACATGCACGTGACATGTTATAGGTATACAATTCAATACATATAAAATATGCAGGAATTTAATATTTAAAACTAGGTACCACGTGAATTCTATAAAAATACACGACACAGTAGATAATAACGACATGCGACGTTGAACTAGTTTCTGAAAATGTTTAACAGAATTTCAGGTAATATTGAATAATGTGCTTTTACCGCTTCATATTTTTAAACATGTGGTTTCATTGGGTAGTTGGGGTAGCCGTAATTTGTAACAAAACTCGAGTTAATTTACCTCAATGTGGAAATATGAAACAATGGGTGACCATTAAGTCATTACGTGCCTAAATTATTGTAATATCCACCTTATCACCAGTGATAAATCGCCACATAAATATCATGGAAAGCATTATGATAGGGCACTTCTACACTTAAAATCTAATTTAACACAATTGGAGTGTTATTTACTGTTGTTGTTAGAGATTGTCGCAGTTCACTGTTGAACAAAGGCCTCTCAACTTCATTTTATGGTTTAAAGTTGACACAGAGCGACCCTAAATTACACGATGTGCCTGCAAAACAGAAGTAAAGGCGTATTTTATTTTGAGAGTAAAACAACGAATGATTTCGAAATGGAGTACTATAATCCCATCATTTAAGAGTCAACCAAAGAAAAAGGCCTGATAATTAATAAGGCTTTAGTAGCCCTTCAAACTGCAAAACTACAATTAATCAACTTTTAACTGTTTGATCCTTACATTTATAATTCTAATCGTAGTTATAAGAAATGTTCTGTCTTTGAACCTTGGCTAAACCGACAGAGATTATGAGATTGGTTTTGTCCTCGTGATTCGTTCTTCTTTTATCTTATTTTTAGGGTTCCGTAGCTAAAAGGGTTAAACGGGACCCTTTTCTAAGAATACGCTGTCCGCTCGTCTGAACGTTCGTCTATCAAAAGGCCAGGACCGTGATAGTTAGATAGTTGTTTACAGATCATGTGATTTTGTTGCCGTGACAAAAAATACTAAACATCAAAATACAAATCAATATTTAAGGGGGCTCCCATACAACAGACATGATTTTTTTGCTGTTTTTATAGAAAATGGTACGATACTCTTTGTTTGCGAGTCCGACTCGCTCTTGGCCCAATTCTCATAAAAGCTTAAGAATGATTGTAGTAACAATTTGATCAGCGCACGCCTCTTTACAGCTTCAGCGCTTCGAAAGCGTTTAACAAAAGCTTTGTTGGAAGCTTTGCGCTTTTCTAGTCTAGAATGTCAATTGAATTCAGTTGATTAGACAAATACCTTAATGTAGACAAACTTGCATGCAAGTTCTTGCATTGTCTAAATCATGCTTAAGACAATATTGTATAGGTAGTGAGCCACTGAGTAGATTCAACTCAACTATCTAATTCTTGTGGAGTTCTGGCCTGTTTCTCTCAATTGAGGGAGTATCGCACTCTCAATTGATTCAAGTATTGTCTCGATTTAGTATTGAAGCTTCAAACTCAATAGAGGCGTGGCTTAAGTGGTATAAATGTGTCTAGCGTTGTTGTTGTC
>JAQSVV010000608.1:0-24354 GCA_036375495.1 Agrotis segetum
TAATCGGATATCGGATATTGGATAGCCGATATTCGATATTGCATATTCGGATATCGGATATTCGATTTTCGAAAATTCGGTTTTTAAGAAAACTCGGTAGGTAGGTAGGTAGGTACCCGAAAACCGAAAAGTCGATTTTCGCTATTCTGTAATCGGATATCGGATATTGGATAGCCGATATTCGATATTGCATATTCGGATATCGGATATTCGATTTTCGAAAATTCGGTTTTTAAGAAAACTCGGTAGGTAGGTAGGTAGGTACCCGAAAACCGAAAAGTCGATTTTCGCTATTCTGTAATCGGATATCGGATATTGGATAGCCGATATTCGATATTGCATATTCGGATATCGGATATTCGATTTACGAAAATTCGGTTTTTAAGAAAACTCGGTAGGTAGGTAGGTAGGTACCCGAAAACCGAAAAGTCGATTTTCGCTATTCTGTAATCGGATATTGGATATTGGATAGCCGATATTGTTCGTATCCGAACATGGATTTAAGTATTTTATTTTTTATTATGCTGGCTACATGCCATTTTTGGTTTTGTTACTGGCAACAAGGAAAAGGAAGTGCCTCTAAAAAATGATCATGGCGAACTAACGCTCGAAGGTGAAAGGTTGCTTTTGTAAAAGATAGATCATATCTAATAAAGTGGTTCTTTTTGATCTCACGAACTAATTTTTATTTATGTTTTCGCCACGAACATAAATTTGGTTCCGATACCGAAGAAGTTTGGTTCCTGTTAATAGTGCAAATAAAACGCGTGGACGTGGAGGAAAATTTCCTGCGGTCTTGGCGGAGGGCCTGGAGGATTGTTGAAGAATTTATTCGGCACTATACATCAAGGCTTCATCTGCTGGCTTGCGGGGCCTTCAATTGTCGAGCGGGGAATCAAAAAATTTATCATCGTATAAAACAACCAAAAATTGGTTAATAAGGTATTTATTCATATTGTACCGTGCGAGAAAGAGACGGCAGCAAAAGCAAGAATAAGATCAAAGTTTCGTTTTTGTTTGGAGCTGGAACGCAAACCAAGTGAAGGCATAGTCAAGGTGGCGCGGTATTCAAAAGGTCCAATCAGGAGAAGAAAAAATTCGACCGTGCAAGTTGGACCAACCTCACCAGCGTGGCGGAGCATCGTGATTCGTCAGCATCGCATGTCGTCAGGTTGCCTGTGTGGAAAAACGCGTCGTGTCGTACGCGACGATTTGGTCAATTCATCAATAGCTACGCCATTTTGTATTGATTTTATGATTTTTCCGGTGTTTGTGCGCAACGAAGTTGAACAAAGACATTAAGTTACTATTGTACAAATTACAAGTGACACGATAAAGGCGAAGAGTAATTGTTATTTAAACGATCGGTACAATGGCCGATTTACAAGAACTTTTAGCTCAGAGGGGCTATGTTAAAGGTAGTATTACTCGACTATATAAGTATTCACAAAACAATCTCTCTGAAATACATGAAGAGTTGCTCAAAGAGAAGTGTAAGAAATTGTCAGAAGCATTTAAGGAGTACGAAACTTTAAATAAAAAAATATTGTATTTATGTCCTAACGATAAGGAAGATTATTGTGAAGTAGAAGATAAATATTACACTGCAGTTTCCACTTTAAATAAAACAATTAATACATTATCTATTCACAAAGATGTTAACCCTCCTAAAGGTGAATTTAAAAAGTTACCTGTAGTAAACATAGCTTCATTTAATGGCAAAAATGTAGTGGATTTTCCACCATTCATTAACATGTTTAAATCAGTTATTGATGCAGATAGTAGGCTGAGTTTATGTGAAAAACTACATTATTTACGCTCATTCTTGGCTGGGGAGGCTCTAGATATGATAAAAAATTTAATGTTGACTGATGAAAATTACAATGTTGCATTGGAGCTGCTAAACAATAGATTTAACAATAAATTACTCATAGTTAATCATCATGTTAACAACATTCTGGAGTTGCCCATAGTCACAAAATGCACTGCTCAAGGTTTGAGGTCTCTTGTTTCAGTGATAAACTTAAACATTGCTGCACTAAAGAATTTGAAGGAGCCGGTGGAGCACTGGGATACCTTGCTGGTTAATATAGTGTCCAAAAAGGTAGATAATTACACTAACAGAGGGTTCCATCAGGAACGGCTCGGCAAGGAGGTACCCAAGTTGTCCGAATTTCTAGATTTTCTGGAACGGAGGGCTATTGCAATGGAAAACACCACTGATGATAAGTCATCCCATTCCCAAAGGCCGGTTAAGGTAATGAGCGGTCTAAGCACATCCAAGTCTACATCATGTAAGTATTGTCAGCAGACACACAAGCTTTATGAGTGTTCAAAATTTAAATTGGCTTCTGAGAAGGAAAGATTATCCTTTGTTAATGACAATAAGCTTTGTAAGGTATGCCTAAATAGCCATAAAGGAAAGTGCTTACTAAAAATAAAATGTCAGACTTGTGGGAAAAGTCATAATACGCTTTTGCACGACAATGCATGTAGTAATACGGCAGTGCTGGATAAACCAGAAAATAGTGCAGAAGTCAATAGGGTGGCATTATCGAGTGCTACAGCTTACACAGATGTTTTATTGCCCACAGCTATGATGCGCTTGGCAAAGGCTGATGGTACGTTTATCACTGCTAGGGCTCTACTTGACTCGGGGAGCCAAGTATCATTTATCACTGAAAGCTTGGCCGATGAAATTAAATGTAAATTAAGAAAGAATGATCAGCTTATCATAGGTGTGTGTCAAGGTGAACAAAATGTATCACATAGGGCTGAGTTCACAGTTTACTCAACCACAAACGACAACAGTGTTGCAGTTTCATGCTGTGTTGTTAAAAACATTGCATGTCCATTACCGCAGCGGTCGTTTGACATTTCACAGTTTACTTTTCCTTCTTATGTTCAGCTGGCTGACAAAAACTTCAATAAAACTGGTGAACTGTCTTTGCTATTGGGGTGTGACGTATTCTTCCAGGTGCTGCTCCGTGAATCCCTACCAGTAACTCCATCGGGACCTTACCTGATAAACACTAGTTTTGGATATGTTGTGGCGGGCAGTCTACCTATCAGCTCAGGAGGGATAAGTTCTTCTAATCTTTGTTTGATAGTAAATCCATATAACTATAAAAAGGTATGTAATACATGCATTACTAATAAAGATAGTCAGCTTGAACAAACAATGTTAAAATTTTGGGAATGTGAAAATGTCACCACGGTATTCAAAGAAGATACCTCTGAACATGAGCAAGCTGAAAAAGTATTTCAGGATTCTGTAACATTGGAAAACAACAGGTTCAGGGTTGCTTTACCTTTAAAAGTTGATTTGGATAATACAGGGTTAGGTCATTCCTTTCCCATGGCTTTGAGTAGATTGCACAACTTAGAAAAGAGATTTGCTAAGGATGATAACTTGTTTCAACAATATAAAAAGTTTATATCAGATTATATACAGCAAGGTCATGCCAAATGCTTAGATACTAAAAGCAAAGAGCTAGATATGGCCAAGTTAAACTTTATTCCTCATCATCCTGTTTTGAATCCTAATAGCAAAACAACACCAGTCAGGGCTGTGTTTGATGGAAGAGCAAAAACAAAAAATGGTTTAGCATTAAATTATATTTTGTTGAATGGACCTGTTGTCCAAAGTGATTTGTTTGACATTTTGACTTTGTTGAGAACCTACAGATATGTATTGCTCTGTGATGTTAAGGCTATGTACAGACAAGTATTTCTGGATGAAAAATATTGTGGGTTGCAAAATATTCTTTGGCGTGAAACCAGGGAAAGTCCTGTACAATGTGTTCAATTACAGACTGTAACATATGGTTTAAGAAGTTCTGCCTTCCTTGCCACTCGCTGCTTAGTTGAACTAGCGCAAAGATTTAAGGAGCAGTTTCCATTGGCTGCATTTTGTTTACAGAACTCTAGTTACGTCGATGATATACAATTTGGTTGTGATGATATCTATGAGCTAAACCAGACAAAGAATGAGCTTTGCAAACTATTAAGTATGGGTGGATTTGAATTACATAAATGGTGTTCAAATGATATTAGCTTACTACAAGACATTCCTGTTAATTTGCATCAATTAGATAATAAGGATTTTGATAAAAACTGTTTGTATGTTAAAACATTAGGGTTAATCTACAATGTTAAAACTGATAGTTTGGAAATACAATGTCCTGTAAAAGAGTTAAGGCTTGAATATACTAAGAGGGAAATGCTTAGTTTTATAAGTAAATTTTTTGACCCACTTGGTCTTGTAGGACCTATATTGGTCTCAGCAAAACTTCTAATGCAAGAAGTGTGGTTTCATGATGTAAGATGGGATCAGCCTTTACCCTCAAATATTAATAAAAAATGGGTTGAATTTGCCAAAGATTTGATAAATATGCCATGTATTGCTGTTCCTAGGAATGTAAAAAGTATTGCATGTAATAGCTTTGAACTAGTTGGATTTTGTGATGCATCTGGCGTTGCCTATGGCTGTTGCTTATATTTAAGAGTAATAGGTCCTGATAAATGTGTAAATATTAATTTATTTTGTTCTAAGTCACGCATCAATCCTAAAAACAAAACATTAACAATACCTCGACTTGAGCTGGAAGGCGCATTATTATTAGCCAAATTGGCAACCAAAGTTAATACTAAATTATCTCTAAAATATAATGTGCATACCTACTTATATTCAGACTCGAAGATTGTACTTGCGTGGCTTAAAACCGAACCTGTAAAGTTAAACATGTATGTTGCTAATAGAGTTAAGAAAATACTTCAGTTAACTCCCTCAAGTAAATGGTTTTATGTCAACACAGGAGATAACCCGGCAGATTGTCTATCGCGAGGTGTAAGCCCAGAAGGGCTTACACCTCGCGATAGACAATCTGCCGGGTTATCTCCTGTCACCATGCCACCACAATAAATTATCCTTCAAGGAAGAATCCTTGAAGGATAATTTATTGTGGTGGCATGGACCCAAGTACATGGGGCAGGCTGAATTTGTGCATGGCTCAATTCCACTGCTAATGTCCATAGAAGATATACCCGAAATAAAAGAAATAAATCCTGTATCAAAATCAAGCAATGTATGTGTTAAAGACAATACATTATTAATGATGTTGGACAAATATTCAGATATAGAAAAAACTACTAGAATAATGGCATATGTATTAAGATTTATAAACATTGGTAGGGCAAAACCTTTTGAATGTGTGAAAAATTTTAGTCCTATTGAGCTGGATTCTGCCCTGCAGACAATAATTAGATTAGATCAGGGTAAACACTTTCAAAGTGAGATTCAATATATACAAGCTGGTAACAGTTTAAAATCCAGTTTGAGTAGTCTTAATCCTTTTCTTGATTCTGGTAAATTATTAAGAGTAGGTGGTCGATTGCACAATGCTGACGTACCTTATGCAGAGAAGCACCCTATAATCTTAGCTAAAAAAACGAATGTTACTAAGGGGATTATATGGAGGCAACATATTAAATTAAAACATGCAGGTCAAGGTTTAGTTCTTAGTAGTTTGAGTGAAAAATACTGGATTCTTAATGCTTTACGCGAAATAAAATCTGTCTTATACAAATGCATTATTTGCTTTAAATTAAAGGCTAAGAATGCTACCCAATTAATGGGATCCTTACCTTTGGATAGGGTAAATATGACGAGGCCATTTCAGATAGTTGGCACCGATTATGGTGGCCCTTTTAGTGTCAAGCAAACTCGTATTCGCAATCCAGTAATAACAAAGGCCTACATTGTAGTATTCGTTTGTTTTGTAACTAAAGCCATACACATAGAATTAGCATCTGATATGTCAACAAAGACTTTTATGGGTTGTTTAAAAAGATTTATATCCCGAAGGAACAAGCCCACTAAAATTTATTGTGATAATGGTGCCTGTTATAAAGGGGCTGCTAATGTTTTAAAAGAATTGTATGAGTTGCACGCTTCCACAAGTCACCAAGACACTGTAATAGAATTCTGCAATGCGGAGAGAATATCCTTTCATTTCATACCAAGTTACTCCCCAGTGTTTGGTGGTTTGTGGGAGGCGGGCATTAAAAGTGTCAAGTATCATATGAAACGGGTAATAGGCAATTCAGTGTTAACCTATGAGGAATTGTATACTGTTATTGTGCAGATTGAAGGCATTCTTAACTCACGGCCGTTGACGCCTCTATCTAGAGACCCAGATGATATGTCTTATTTAACACCTGGGCATTTCTTAACAGGATCACCATTGTCTTCTTATCCTGAATTAAATCTAAGTAATGTGAATGTTGGAAGGTTATCCTTTTGGAAACAGTGTGAACAAATGCAACAATTATTTTGGAAAAAATGGCATAAATATTATTTGGTGCTTTTACAAAACCGACCAAAATGGAAAAATATCCAACCAAACTTAACCCTATACTTGGCAGAGAATTTTACCTTAAGAAAAATTAACTTTTACTAGTTCCCTATGTTAATTGGATCATAAGGATGTCAGAAAAAATAAAACAAAAAATCTCTGAATTTCAGTTTTCAGGATATATTAATATGTGTCTTCAAGTGCACACCGCCAAGCTCACAAGAAAAAACATACAAAGAAAACTGTGTCTTTACATGCACACTGCCATGTAATCACTAATCTAAAAAAGAAACAATAACATAAAAATAACATTATTCTCGAAAAATATCAAAACAATTTGAAATTCATTAGGATCTTGGTTCGATATGGTTACGATATAGACATAGTAAAACATTTTTTCTATTACTATTTATTACAGTATTCAGTCCTAATGCTCTGAGATCAACGTTTTCTTACATGTCTATCTAAGTATGTAACAATATGAAAAACTTAAATACTATTTAAGTACTTAGTATGAAAATCTATAAAGCAATTTCGCCCTTCAACTATTAGCCCAGTCCAAGAACAGTTATAGAGGGAAATTCTTGGAACACAATTTTTGACTATGTAACTTTGTTTAGACTAATTAGGAGGTAAACATAATTATTAAAAGTCCCCGCCCCTAGCCCTTGAGCTGGGGGGTGGGGGAGGGTTGGTTGCAGCTACCTTTTTTGTTTTTTTCGCTTATATCTCGGAAACCAAGTGTCCAAACGGTATAGCATGTATGAACATTATAAAAGCTAAATAAACCCAGTATTATTCAGTAAGTATTTCCATAACTTGTACAGATTCCGAGGTAAGCGCTCTTGAAGGTCTGTAATTTTGGGAAACAACATTTTGACCTTTTTGCGTTTGGAAAGTTGTATTTTATATCGCAAAAGATCCAGAAACCAGCAGCAGTCATTTGAGACCCTCCCTTCACTACTTTAGATGAACAAAGTCAAGTGAAACCTACATCTTGAGGTGGAATGGGCCTCCAGCTAAAAAGCCTCCCTCAATGCCCAGAAGTATAATTGATTCTTGAATTCGGTGGACACCATGATGCTTGATATTTCTTATCTTCCTCCCACCGAGGGAGCAGTAAAAAGTAGCGCAGAAACTCATTTTAGGCTAGATAGTGAAACACGAATGAACAACTTGTGGAGTGAGGTCCCATTTTTTGGGTCTGGGGACCCGTCTTCGGAGACATCTTGATGAGACACACATTTCCATACATTTTCCATACATTCGCAAGATTCTGCATCAGACTTAGTTCCACATTTAGGCACCAACGCTAGAAATTTAAACTCTAGTCAACTGAAATAAAAGTATTGCAAGCTAAAGCAAAGGAATATGGTGGAAAGTGTGATTCGAATTTTTGTCATGCATTATGAAAAAAACTCTGTCTGAAGGAAGGCTCGATTATGTAGTAGCACAGCATTTATAACACAACATTCACAAGTAGTAACCATCTATGACTTTGGCAGTGTGCATTTAAATATACACAACAAATAAATTGTCATTCACACTGCACCAGGCAGTGTGTATTTAAATGCACACCTTACAAAAATCGTGAATTACTATATATGCAAAAAAGATATCAAAGAAATAATATAAACAGACTATTGCGTAAAGCTTGCATAAAGTAAAATTATAGCAAATTTATACATTTAACTTAATCTAAGTGAGATAAAATACGATACTTACAGAGCAATGCACAGGCTCTGACGGACGGTTCGCCATTTTGTTCACCACTGACAAAGTGTGAGCCAGACAATTATAGATTTCTTTTTCTGACGTAAACAGACGTATAGGAAATCACTTGGAGTTATAATTAAAACGATTCGATGTAATGTTTTGTTTAAAAAAAAATCTGAATTCAATGTGCATTTAAGTGCACCATGTCAAGTATAGGGTTAAAACCAGGTGACATGGTAATTTTAAAGTATGATAACATAAAACCCCTTGACTGGCCGGTAGGTAGAATTTTAAATGTAATGCCTGGTAAAGATGGATGTGTTCGTGCCTTAGAGGTTAAGACATCAAGGGGATCTGTCATCCGAACTAGTGTTTTGAAAGTATGTCCTTTTCCTATTGATTGAGATAATTGTTTAATTAAGTTTAAGAATAGTTTAAGGTTTTGGGTTCCACTGTTTTGTGTAAGAGGCCAGAGGCGCCCCCAGTATGTTCGTATCCGAACATGGATTTAAGTATTTTATTTTTTATTATGGTGGCTACATGCCATTTTTGGTTTTGTTACTGGCAACAAGGAAAAGGAAGTGCCTCTAAAAAATGATCATGGCGAACTAACGCTCGAAGGTGAAAGGTTGCTTTTGTAAAAGATAGATCATATCTAATAAAGTGGTTCTTTTTGATCTCACGAACTAATTTTTATTTATGTTTTCGCCACGAACAGATATTCGATATTGCATATTCGGATATCGGATATTCGATTTTCGAAAATTCGGTTTTTAAGAAAACTCGGTAGGTAGGTAGGTAGGTACCCGAAAACCGAAAAGTCGATTTTCGCTATTCTGTAATCGGATATCGGATATTGGATAGCCGATATTCGATATTGCATATTCGGATATCGGATATTCGATTTTCGAAAATTCGGTTTTTAAGAAAACTCGGTAGGTAGGTAGGTAGGTACCCGAAAACCGAAAAGTCGATTTTCGCTATTCTGTAATCGGATATCGGATATTGGATAGCCGATATTCGATATTGCATATTCGGATATCGGATATTCGATTTTCGAAAATTCGGTTTTTAAGAAAACTCGGTAGGTAGGTAGGTAGGTACCCGAAAACCGAAAAGTCGATTTTCGCTATTCTGTAATCGGATATCGGATATTGGATAGCCGATATTCGATATTGCATATTCGGATATCGGATATTCGATTTTCGAAAATTCGGTTTTTAAGAAAACTCGGTAGGTAGGTAGGTAGGTACCCGAAAACCGAAAAGTCGATTTTCGCTATTCTGTAATCGGATATCGGATATTGGATAGCCGATATTCGATATTGCATATTCGGATATCGGATATTCGATTTTCGAAAATTCGGTTTTTAAGAAAACTCGGTAGGTAGGTAAGTAGGTACCCGAAAACCGAAAAGTCGATTTTCGCTATTCTGTAATCGGATATCGGATATTGGATAGCCGATATTCGATATTGCATATTCGGATATCGGATATTCAATTTTCGAAAATTCGGTTTTTAAGAAAACTCGGTAGGTAGGTAGGTAGGTACCCGAAAACCGAAAAGTCGATTTTCGCTATTCTGTAATCGGATATCGGATATTGGATAGCCGATATTCGATATTGCATATTCGGATATCGGATATTCGATTTTCGAAAATTCGGTTTTTAAGAAAACTCGGTAGGTAGGTAGGTAGGTACCCGAAAACCGAAAAGTCGATTTTCGCTATTCTGTAATCGGATATCGGATATTGGATAGCCGATATTCGATATTGCATATTCGGATATCGGATATTCGATTTTCGAAAATTCGGTTTTTAAGAAAACTCGGTAGGTAGGTAGGTAGGTACCCGAAAACCGAAAAGTCGATTTTCGCTATTCTGTAATCGGATATCGGATATTGGATAGCCGATATTCGATATTGCATATTCGGATATCGGATATTCGATTTTCGAAAATTCGGTTTTTAAGAAAACTCGGTAGGTAGGTAGGTAGGTACCCGAAAACCGAAAAGTCGATTTTCGCTATTCTGTAATCGGATATCGGATATTGGATAGCCGATATTCGATATTGCATATTCGGATATCGGATATTCGATTTTCGAAAATTCGGTTTTTAAGAAAACTCGGTAGGTAGGTAGGTAGGTACCCGAAAACCGAAAAGTCGATTTTCGCTATTCTGTAATCGGATATTGGATATTGGATAGCCGATATTCGATATTGCATATTCGGATATCGGATATTCGATTTTCGAAAATTCGGTTTTTAAGAAAACTCGGTAGGTAGGTAGGTAGGTACCCGAAAACCGAAAAGTCGATTTTTGCTATTCTGTAATCGGATATTGGATAGCCGATATTCGATATTGCATATTCGGATATCGGATATTCGATTTTCGAAAATTCGGTTTTTAAGAAAACTCGGTAGGTAGGTAGGTAGGTACCCGAAAACCGAAAAGTCGAATTCGCTATTCTGTAATCGGATATCGGATATTGGATAGCCGATATTCGATATTGCATATTCGGATATCGGATATTCGATTTTCGAAAATTCGGTTTTTAAGAAAACTCGGTAGGTAAGTAGGTAAGTACCCGAAAACCGAAAAGTCGATTTTCGCTATTCTGTAATCGGATATCGGATATTGGATAGCCGATATTCGATATTGCATATTCGGATATCGGATATTCGATTTTCGAAAATTCGGTTTTTAAGAAAACTCGGTAGGTAGGTAGGTAGGTACCCGAAAACCGAAAAGTCGATTTTCGCTATTCTGTAATCGGATATCGGATATTGGATAGCCGATATTCGATATTGCATATTCGGATATCGGATATTCGATTTTCGAAAATTCGGTTTTTAAGAAAACTCGGTAGGTAGGTAGGTAGGTACCCGAAAACCGAAAAGTCGATTTTCGCTATTCTGTAATCGGATATCGGATATTGGATAGCCGATATTCGATATTGCATATTCGGATATCGGATATTCGATTTTCGAAAATTCGGTTTTTAAGAAAACTCGGTAGGTAGGTAGGTAGGTACCCGAAAACCGAAAAGTCGATTTTCGCTATTCTGTAATCGGATATCGGATATTGGATAGCCGATATTCGATATTGCATATTCGGATATCGGATAACCGATTTTCGAAAATTCGGTTTTTAAGAAAACTCGGTAGGTAGGTAGGTAGGTACCCGAAAACCGAAAAGTCGATTTTCGCTATTCTGTAATCGGATATCGGATATTGGATAGCCGATATTCGATATTGCATATTCGGATATCGGATATTCGATTTTCGAAAATTCGGTTTTTAAGAAAACTCGGTAGGTAGGTAGGTAGGTACCCGAAAACCGAAAAGTCGATTTTCGCTATTCTGTAATCGGATATCGGATATTGGATAGCCGATATTCGATATTGCATATTCGGATATCGGATATTCGATTTTCGAAAATTCGGTTTTTAAGAAAACTCGGTAGGTAAGTAGGTAGGTACCCGAAAACCGAAAAGTCGATTTTCGCTATTCTGTAATCGGATATCGGATATTGGATAGCCGATATTCGATATTGCATATTCGGATATCGGATATTCGATTTTCGAAAATTCGGTTTTTAAGAAAACTCGGTAGGTAGGTAGGTAGGTACCCGAAAACTGAAAAGTCGATTTTCGCTATTCTGTAATCGAATATCGGATATTGGATAGCCGATATTCGATATTGCATATTCGGATATCGGATATTCGATTTTCGAAAATTCGGTTTTTAAGAAAACTCGGTAGGTAGGTAGGTAGGTACCCGAAAACCGAAAAGTCGATTTTCGCTATTCTGTAATCGGATATCGGATATTGGATAGCCGATATTCGATATTGCATATTCGGATATCGGATATTCGATTTTCGAAAATTCGGTTTTTAAGAAAACTCGGACTACCGAGTTTTCTTAAAAACCGAATTTTATTAAATACCTACTAAGGTAGGTAGGTAGGTAGGTACCCGAAAACCGAAAAGTCGATTTTCGCTATTCTGTAATCGGATATTGGATAGCCGATATTCGATATTGCATATTCGGATATCGGATATTCGATTTTCGAAAATTCGGTTTTTAAGAAAACTCGGTAGTAGGTAGGTAGGTAGGTAGGTACCCGAAAACCGAAAAGTCGATTTTCGCTATTCTGTAATCGGATATCGGATATTGGATAGCCGATATTCGATATTGCATATTCGGATATCGGATATTCGATTTTCGAAAATTCGGTTTTTAAGAAAACTCGGTAGGTAGGTAGGTAGGTACCCGAAAACCGAAAAGTCGATTTTCGCTATTCTGTAATCGGATATCGGATATTGGATAGCCGATATTCGATATTGCATATTCGGATATCGGATATTCGATTTTCGAAAATTCGGTTTTTAAGAAAACTCGGTAGGTAGGTAGGTAGGTACCCGAAAACCGAAAAGTCGATTTTCGCTATTCTGTAATCGGATATCGGATATTGGATAGCCGATATTCGATATTGCATATTCGGATATCGGATATTCGATTTTCGAAAATTCGGTTTTTAAGAAAACTCGGTAGGTAGGTAGGTAGGTACCCGAAAACCGAAAAGTCGATTTTCGCTATTCTGTAATCGGATATCGGATATTGGATAGCCGATATTCGATATTGCATATTCGGATATCGGATATTCGATTTTCGAAAATTCGGTTTTTAAGAAAACTCGGTAGGTAGGTAGGTAGGTACCCGAAAACCGAAAAGTCGATTTTCGCTATTCTGTAATCGGATATCGGATATTGGATAGCCGATATTCGATATTGCATATTCGGATATCGGATATTCGATTTTCGAAAATTCGGTTTTTAAGAAAACTCGGTAGGTAGGTAGGTAGGTACCCGAAAACCGAAAAGTCGATTTTCGCTATTCTGTAATCGGATATCGGATATTGGATAGCCGATATTCGATATTGCATATTCGGATATCGGATATTCGATTTTCGAAAATTCGGTTTTTAAGAAAACTCGGTAGTAGTAGGTAGGTAGGTAGGGTACCCGAAAACCGAAAAGTCGATTTTCGCTATTCTGTAATCGGATATCGGATATTGGATAGCCGATATTCGATATTGCATATTCGGATATCGGATATTCGATTTTCGAAAATTCGGTTTTTAAGAAAACTCGGTAGGTAGGTAGGTAGGTACCCGAAAACCGAAAAGTCGATTTTCGCTATTCTGTAATCGGATATCGGATATTGGATAGCCGATATTCGATATTGCATATTCGGATATCGGATATTCGATTTTCGAAAATTCGGTTTTTAAGAAAACTCGGTAGGTAGGTAGGTAGGTACCCGAAAACCGAAAAGTCGATTTTCGCTATTCTGTAATCGGATATCGGATATTGGATAGCCGATATTCGATATTGCATATCGACGGTCCCTACGTACAAACGGACATGTCGAAAATGTCATTTTTTTTTTATTGCACAGTTCGCTTTAGATTTTTAAGACGCACATATCTGTATATTTATTTTTTTCTTATGTTACGTATTTAACGAGATTTACCAATCGTATATGAGGACAAGTATTATATTTACAACGAATAAGTAACGTAGATGCGGACATCTACACATAACGTTTTGTACGGTGTTTTAAATTGCGCGCAAACGCGGTCATGTCTGACATAACGTCATTTACGGCGGGGGTTTCTCAATAGGGCGTGTACATGTCCTTATTGTATGTTTAGATGCTAAGAAGATTGTTAATTAACAATAAAAAATTTCGCTTCGGTGACCTATTTGGGAATTTGTCTTTGCAATTGTACGATGTTATGACGAATAACTACCGAAAATAAACGTTTGACATAATATGTCGTGCATGCCACCGTCCGAGAAAATCGATCCGACACAGTCATTATCTCTAGGTGTTCTTGTCTGACTAATTCAAATTCAATTTCATTTATTTCAATCAATTTCAGATCACACACCAATTCAAAATTCAATTAATGGAGAATATTTGCATAGACACAACCTCGTTTCCAGGATTATCCACCAGCAACTTGCTTTCAAGTACAACCTTGAGATATCAGAAGTGCCGTAATATAAGTATGCGCCTGACCCTGTCGGTCGCGGCACTAACGAGCTACCGTGACCCCGGAACGCAAAAGGCTTTTGAAGGACACCGTGGATTTTAGTCAGTACAAGTCTGACAGTTCCTTCTGCCCTGCCCTGGGTGGGAGGACTCGTTTGATGATTCTACTATGTTAAAAAAAATGTATGCACCTGACTCAGTTCGCGAAGATGGCAATTTCGTTGTATTGGGATCGACCTGTCATCACTGACAGAACTATTGTTGCCAAAAAGCATGACATTGTGGTGATAGATCGATCGGAACGTCCGTTACGCAATGTTTTGTTGTTTATATATCGTATCCCTGTGACTAGAACCTCGTGAAGGCAGAAAAAGATAAATATTCAAGTATCTTGATCTGGCTCGCGAGGTTTTTGGCATATGGAAAGTGAACAGCAGTCATTGTGCCGATAGTCGTGTCGGCTAATGGCTTAATTGCCTAGAGCCTTGACCAACATCTAAGGAGGCCCTCGCTTGGCCAAGCGTCTGATTAAGAAGGCAGTACTTCTGGACACAGCGCGCATCTTTAGGAAGTTCATCTCTCAAGATCCCTGACCACCGGTAGCCCGAACCTTATTCCCGGTGCTTGTGGACTACTATCTTTGAGGAGTGACTGAAGACGCGCCACGGCGGCAGCGTCCGCCTGATGCCTGACGCTTTGTGCGGAACGCCCGGAGAACACGGTCGAGCATACGCTGGATCTGCCCCGCCCCGCGCAGAGACCGCCGTGTCTTCACGAAGCTGATAGGTGGCGGCAACCTCTCGCACCCGACATTCAACCTGGCAATCCCAGCCGCCGCGGAGGACGCCCATGGCAACAGTTATCACAAGGCGATTTCCGGCCACCGTAGGCACGGGCGGATGGCGAGTAACGGGTGACTCGCCGTTCGATCATGGGCCATGCCTGGATCGACGGAGCGTCGTGTTCCATGCGCGCCTCAAAGAGCTATCAGTAATCTGACGGGACCCCCATAGAGAACCATAGCCTGCCGGGGTCGTGGGACTATTTTATGAGGTAACCATGACCCTGGAACGTTAAGGGCCATTGAAAGAACACCGTGGATTTTACTCAGTATAAGTCTGCCAATCCCTTTCGCTCCACCCAGTGGGTGGGAGGACTCATTTGAAGAATATACCACGTTTAAAAAATTGACATGTCTTTATTTACATTGCAAGAACTATAGATACTTCGAATGAATGAAACCGCGTATAAAGCGATATGTCTTCTTCGATGTATATTTTATAACCAACGGTGGTGATTTTAAGATGTTTAACTTATCCGTTTGAAAACTATAACATTGTTCGACGTTTTCATAAAACGTCTTATTTAAATTCTATGTTATAAACTGATTTCTTCTTTCCTACGTATAAAAAGTTATCTAAGACATGTCCGACATTCTTTTATTTTAATATCAGCGTAGAAACAGTCATCTATCAGTTTTTCTAAGAAAATGAAAAAAAAGAAAACATGTATAAATACCATTATAAAGTTCCTAAAGCTAATAAAACATTATAGAAAAAATAAATTCAAAATTGTACATAGAATTATTTCTAGAGCGATTTGAACATTAAAATCGCTTTATTTCATTCGCATTTAAATCGCGATTCTAATGTAATTTCATGTGTAAACGTATAGTAAACGTGTAAATACGCAGGAATATTGTTTTCCTAATAATTGGATAAATATAAAAAGTTTTTGGTGACTTAGCGTTCACCGGTAACCTACAAACTATCAGCTGACGTCTGCCCTACGGATCCAAAACGGGGAGTATTGTTTACTTATTTTCTTTCTAACTAGCACACATTCATTATATTTATATTAGTTACTCGTCTAATACTTTTAACTAATTTTTTGTTGTTTTTGCAGCACATAATTTGCTTGCAAATTGTTTGTTGACATACCTTTGTGAAGCTTATTTTATAAAATTGTTCAACAATACTACATCAAATACACAATTAAACCTGTAATAATGATCAGTGAACATTATTGTCTTTAAAAATAATAATTGTTATAATGTTCTAAGTTTTGTGTTCTTGACAATATACCCACAACACAAAAAAAGTAAACACAAAACGTAAAAATCAATAAAATTGTATTTCCAATTAAAAATTATTAACTATTTAGAAGCAAACATAGTAGCCTACCTCAATTCAATATCTAGCTGTGCACTTTATTCCTTTTTTTCCCCCCTTTTATCGCTAACTTCCCTTGATCTGTTCTACTAGTTCTCACCGTTTCTTTATTTCTACATTTCAGTAACCAATTCAATAACCATGCCTGTGATGACCCGTAAAGCTGCTGCTCAGGATATGGAGCTGAAATTGAGAACAGCTCTCCTTGAGCTAAAGGAATCAAACCTCAAAGTCCAAAAATTGTTAATATTTTAGATGCAACTCCTTTAAGTGTTAGACTGCTCAACCTTTTTAAATCTTTTAATTTAATTAACTTGTTTTTTGAACCGACAAGAATTACTGCATCTTCGTCGACTTGTCTTGACAACATCTTTACTGATTCTGATGCCGAAAGTAAAGCGGTGTTAAGTGACTTATCGTCTGATCACTGTGGATTGATGGCTAGCTTCCCTATGCCATCACGCAAAAAGCCTCACAAGATTGAATGTAGGCCCTATACAGTTAGTCGTTGTAACAAGTTTAAAAATAATGTAGCTGATAGACTTACACCAGCCATAGCTGAATCAGATAGTCCTAATGAAATCTATAAATCCCTTTTTGATATTGTTAAAGATGAATACCAGTCCACTTTTAAAACCAAAATCATTAGGAAGAATGGATCCTCTGCTGGTTTCAATCAATGGGCTACACCTGGCATTTATAAAAGTAGAGCGAGATTGTACGAGTTATATGGTTTGAAGAATTATAGGTTTGATACACCTTTTGTGGAATATGTAAGAAATTATTCAAAATTATTTAAAAAGATTTGTGCTATTGCTAAGTCAAAATTTTTAAGCGAAAAAATCAAAAATTCTAATAACAAAGTTAAAGCTACCTGGCAAATTATCAACAGTGAAACGGGTAAATCGGTTAATAATGAAAAGCAATTAGAGATTATGATAGACAGTCAATTAATTACAAATCCGACTAGCGTAGCAGACGCATTTAATGAATTCTTTGCAAATATTCCTATAACTACGACTCGCTCCTTAAGTTCGTCTCCGTCTAAAGCTGAAAGCATTCTGCAAAGTAGTGTGCCTAAATGCGGTAACCTATTTGGTTTTAAACACATAACACCACATGATGTAATAAATGTATTCAATACACTTAAGTCCAAACATACCGGTGATTATTGGGGCATTTCAATTAAACTTTTAAGTAATATAATTGACATCGTCGCCCCCTATCTTGCAATTACATTTAATAAATGTGTAGACCTGGGTACTTTTCCTGACCTCATGAAGAGTAGTAAAGTTATACCATTATTTAAATCAGGCAATAAAAATGATATTGGTAATTTCAGACCAATTTCTATCTTACCTGCTTTTAGCAAAATATTTGAAAAATTGATACTCAAGCAGTTGCTTAGTCATTTTAATGTAAATAGCCTCCTTCATAGTGAACAATATGGTTTTACGAAAGGTCGTTCAACAACTGATGCAGGTGTTGCTCTGCTGAAGCATATATTTGAGGCGTGGGAGAGCTCTAAGAATGCAATTGGTGTTTTCTGTGATCTATCCAAAGCCTTTGATTGCGTACACCATGATACACTTTTGCGAAAATTACATCATTACGGAATCCAAAACGAAGCTCTTAATGTTATAGAATCGTACTTACGTAATAGATTTCAATGCGTAGATGTTAATGGCTCGAAATCTTCTGGTCAACCTGTTCAGCTAGGTGTGCCTCAAGGATCAATTCTGGGTCCTTTTTTATTTTTGGTCTATATCAATGACTTGCCATATCTTTTAAAGGGCATTTGTGACATTGTACTGTTTGCGGATGATACCTCTCTTATATTTAAAGTTGATAGAAACAGGCAAGAATTTAACGAAGTTAACACCGCATTATCATTGGTCACGGATTGGTTTTCTGCTAACAACTTAGTCCTAAATGCCAAAAAAACGAAATGTATAAAGTTCGCCTTGCCAAATGTTACAAATCTGGGTCCTAACATTGTTCTCAATAATGAAGAACTTGAAACTGTTGACTCAGCCGTGTTTCTGGGTATTAAAGTAGATTCTAGAATTCAATGGGGCCCGCATATAACAAGTTTATCGGGAAGATTAAGCTCGGCTGCCTACGCTGTCAGAAAAGTAAGACAGTACACAGACGTTGATACCGCTCGACTAGTTTATTTTAGTTATTTTCACAGCGTTATGTCCTACGGCATTTTATTGTGGGGCAAAGCGGCTGATATTCAAAATATATTTGTCTTACAAAAACGAGCTGTTCGGGCAATTTACCAGCTGGGTACTAGAGTTTCTTTGAGGGATTTGTTTAAGGAGATCGGCATTCTGACGGTGGCATCTCAATTCATCTTTGCCAACATTATATATATTAGGCAGAATTTACACCTATATACCAAAAACAGTGATTTTCACACTATTAACACGAGAAATAAGCACCACCTACGTGTTCCTTTTCACCGACTTCATAAGGTTCATAACTCATTTGTAGGCCTTGGTATAAAATTCTACAATAAATTGCCTTCGTCATTGCTAGACTTGCCGTTTAATGAGTTTAAATCAAAGATTAAATCCATCCTTTGTTCTAAGGCATATTATTCCATAAACGATTACTTAGTGGATAATAACAGCTGGTCACTCTGTTGAAGTTAAGACGGCTTTCATGCTCTTTCCCAGATGTTTTTTAGTTCTTTTCTTTTTTTCTTTTTTCCTTTTTTTTCCGGACTAGTTATATGTGTTCATATAATTGTTTATATTTTTTTTTATGACTTAGTTAAGTCATCTGGTTTTGTTTTATGTGTTTGTATTTGTTTTATTGTTTTACTTGATCGACGGACATTGTTGTCCTACTTTACATTTTATTGCTTGTCTCTTTTTATGTATTTTTTATTTTTTAAGTACGACAGTCGTAGGTTTTCTTGATTTTTAATAAAATTGTCGGAGCGGATGAAGATTGTAAAATTATCTTTTGCATTGTATAGAGTGTATTTATCTAGTATTATATAGCGTCATAGCCAGCATTGTGTGAGTACCATGTGCTTCAGATCTATCATTGACTAGAAACCTACGTCTTTCATTGACTTGAATGACTCTGGCAGTTGAGAGTATGTCATGCTCACTCAAAGGTCTCGCTGATGGTGGCGTGTATGTCGGATCATTTAGTTCCCTTCAAAATGGTTGAGCTGAATGGTGCTGATATATGTGTCATGTTCGTGAACGGGCGCTGTCAGTTGGGACTGGTCATCTCTTAGCTGCCACGGTCTATTTTAATTATTAGTAACTTTATTTTGAATTGTCTTTTCATTTTTCTATGGACACTATTAATTTGCCACATCGTTCTCACGTAATGTACCATCTGATGATGAATGATGTAACAAAAGTTTTGTAATAATTTTGGCGATTGAAAAAGAGTGTCCATGGAGTTTCTTGCTCATTCTTCTCCATAGAGATCTACGCTTTGGAATGAGCACCTACGGTACTTTCACAGTTTTTATGTCTTGTGACTGGGACTGTAGCACCATAACTGTTTTTGTAATTGTTTTATTTTATGTCTTTTGACAATTCATAAGTGCCTGTAATTGGCCTAGTTGAAATAAACGTTTTTGATTTTGATTTTGATTTTGATTTTGCTCTCCTGAAAACCTCGGTTTTTGACATGTCCGTTTGTACGTAGGGACCGTCGATATTCGGATATCGGATATTCGATTTTCGAAAATTCGGTTTTTAAGAAAACTCGGTAGGTAGGTAGGTAGGTACCCGAAAACCGAAAAGTCGATTTTCGCTATTCTGTAATCGGATATCGGATATTGGATAGCCGATATTCGATATTGCATATTCGGATATCGGATATTCGATTTTCGAAAATTCGGTTTTTAAGAAAACTCGGTAGGTAGGTAGGTAGGTACCCGAAAACCGAAAAGTCGATTTTCGCTATTCTGTAATCGGATATCGGATATTGGATAGCCGATATTCGATATTGCATATTCGGATATCGGATATTCGATTTTCGAAAATTCGGTTTTTAAGAAAACTCGGTAGGTAGGTAGGTAGGTACCCGAAAACCGAAAAGTCGATTTTCGCTATTCTGTAATCGGATATCGGATATTGGATAGCCGATATTCGATATTGCATATTCGGATATCGGATATTCGATTTTCGAAAATTCGGTTTTTAAGAAAACTCGGTAGGTAGGTAGGTAGGTACCCGAAAACCGAAAAGTCGATTTTCGCTATTCTGTAATCGGATATCGGATATTGGATAGCCGATATTCGATATTGCATATTCGGATATCGGATATTCGATTTTCGAAAATTCGGTTTTTAAGAAAACTCGGTAGGTAGGTAGGTAGGTACCCGAAAACCGAAAAGTCGATTTTCGCTATTCTGTAATCGGATATCGGATATTGGATAGCCGATATTCGATATTGCATATTCGGATATCGGATATTCGATTTTCGAAAATTCGGTTTTTAAGAAAACTCGGTAGGTAGGTAGGTAGGTACCCGAAAACCGAAAAGTCGATTTTCGCTATTCTGTAATCGGATATCGGATATTGGATAGCCGATATTCGATATTGCATATTCGGATATCGGATATTCGATTTTCGAAAATTCGGTTTTTAAGAAAACTCGGTAGGTAGGTAGGTAGGTACCCGAAAACCGAAAAGTCGATTTTCGCTATTCTGTAATCGGATATCGGATATTGGATAGCCGATATTCGATATTGCATATTCGGATATCGGATATTCGATTTTCGAAAATTCGGTTTTTAAGAAAACTCGGTAGGTAGGTAGGTAGGTACCCGAAAACCGAAAAGTCGATTTTCGCTATTCTGTAATCGGATATCGGATATTGGATAGCCGATATTCGATATTGCATATTCGGATATCGGATATTCGATTTTCGAAAATTCGGTTTTTAAGAAAACTCGGTAGGTAGGTAGGTAGGTACCCGAAAACCGAAAAGTCGATTTTCGCTATTCTGTAATCGGATATCGGATATTGGATAGCCGATATTCGATATTGCATATTCGGATATCGGATATTCGATTTTCGAAAATTCGGTTTTTAAGAAAACTCGGTAGGTAAGTAGGTAGGTACCCGAAAACCGAAAAGTCGATTTTCGCTATTCTGTAATCGGATATCGGATATTGGATAGCCGATATTCGATATTGCATATTCGGATATCGGATATTCGATTTTCGAAAATTCGGTTTTTAAGAAAACTCGGTAGGTAGGTAGGTAGGTACCCGAAAACCGAAAAGTCGATTTTCGCTATTCTGTAATCGGATATCGGATATTGGATAGCCGATATTCGATATTGCATATTCGGATATCGGATATTCGATTTTCGAAAATTCGGTTTTTAAGAAAACTCGGTAGGTAGGTAGGTAGGTACCCGAAAACCGAAAAGTCGATTTTCGCTATTCTGTAATCGGATATCGGATATTGGATAGCCGATATTCGATATTGCATATTCGGATATCGGATATTCGATTTTCGAAAATTCGGTTTTTAAGAAAACTCGGTAGGTAAGTAGGTAGGTACCCGAAAACCGAAAAGTCGATTTTCGCTATTCTGTAATCGGATATCGGATATTGGATAGCCGATATTCGATATTGCATATTCGGATATCGGATATTCGATTTTCGAAAATTCGGTTTTTAAGAAAACTCGGTAGGTAGGTAGGTAGGTACCCGAAAACCGAAAAGTCGATTTTCGCTATTCTGTAATCGAATATCGGATATTGGATAGCCGATATTCGATATTGCATATTCGGATATCGGATATTCGATTTTCGAAAATTCGGTTTTTAAGAAAACTCGGTAGGTAGGTAGGTAGGTACCCGAAAACCGAAAAGTCGATTTTCGCTATTCTGTAATCGGATATCGGATATTGGATAGCCGATATTCGATATTGCATATTCGGATATCGGATATTCGATTTTCGAAAATTCGGTTTTTAAGAAAACTCGGTAGGTAGGTAGGTAGGTACCCGAAAACCGAAAAGTCGATTTTCGCTATTCTGTAATCGGATATCGGATATTGGATAGCCGATATTCGATATTGCATATTCGGATATCGGATATTCGATTTTCGAAAATTCGGTTTTTAAGAAAACTCGGTAGTAGGTAGGTAAGTAGGTAGGTACCCGAAAACCGAAAAGTCGATTTTCGCTATTCTGTAATCGGATATTGGATAGCCGATATTCGATATTGCATATTCGGATATCGGATATTCGATTTTCGAAAATTCGGTTTTTAAGAAAACTCGGTAGTTGGTAGGTAGGTAGGTAGGTACCCGAAAACCGAAAAGTCGATTTTCGCTATTCTGTAATCGGATATCGGATATTGGATAGCCGATATTCGATATTGCATATTCGGATATCGGATATTCGATTTTCGAAAATTCGGTTTTTAAGAAAACTCGGTAGGTAGGTAGGTAGGTACCCGAAAACCGAAAAGTCGATTTTCGCTATTCTGTAATCGGATATTGGATAGCCGATATTCGATATTGCATATTCGGATATCGGATATTCGATTTTCGAAAATTCGGTTTTTAAGAAAACTCGGTAGTAGGTAGGTAGGTAGGTAGGTACCCGAAAACCGAAAAGTCGATTTTCGCTATTCTGTAATCGGATATCGGATATTGGATAGCCGATATTCGATATTGCATATTCGGATATCGGATATTCGATTTTCGAAAATTCGGTTTTTAAGAAAACTCGGTAGGTAGGTAGGTAGGTACCCGAAAACCGAAAAGTCGATTTTCGCTATTCTGTAATCGGATATCGGATATTGGATAGCCGATATTCGATATTGCATATTCGGATATCGGATATTCGATTTTCGAAAATTCGGTTTTTAAGAAAACTCGGTAGGTAGGTAGGTAGGTACCCGAAAACCGAAAAGTCGATTTTCGCTATTCTGTAATCGGATATCGGATATTGGATAGCCGATATTCGATATTGCATATTCGGATATCGGATATTCGATTTTCGAAAATTCGGTTTTTAAGAAAACTCGGTAGGTAGGTAGGTAGGTACCCGAAAACCGAAAAGTCGATTTTCGCTATTCTGTAATCGGATATCGGATATTGGATAGCCGATATTCGATATTGCATATTCGGATATCGGATATTCGATTTTCGAAAATTCGGTTTTTAAGAAAACTCGGTAGGTAGGTAGGTAGGTACCCGAAAACCGAAAAGTCGATTTTCGCTATTCTGTAATCGGATATCGGATATTGGATAGCCGATATTCGATATTGCATATTCGGATATCGGATATTCGATTTTCGAAAATTCGGTTTTTAAGAAAACTCGGTAGGTAGGTAGGTAGGTACCCGAAAACCGAAAAGTCGATTTTCGCTATTCTGTAATCGGATATCGGATATTGGATAGCCGATATTCGATATTGCATATTCGGATATCGGATATTCGATTTTCGAAAATTCGGTTTTTAAGAAAACTCGGTAGGTAGGTAGGTAGGTACCCGAAAACCGAAAAGTCGATTTTCGCTATTCTGTAATCGGATATCGGATATTGGATAGCCGATATTCGATATTGCATATTCGGATATCGGATATTCGATTTTCGAAAATTCGGTTTTTAAGAAAACTCGGTAGGTAGGTAGGTAGGTACCCGAAAACCGAAAAGTCGATTTTCGCTATTCTGTAATCGGATATCGGATATTGGATAGCCGATATTCGATATTGCATATTCGGATATCGGATATTCGATTTTCGAAAATTCGGTTTTTAAGAAAACTCGGGTAAGTAGGTAGGTACCCGAAAACCGAAAAGTCGATTTTCGCTATTCTGTAATCGGATATCGGATAGCCGATATTCGATATTGCATATTCGGATATCGGATATTCGATTTTCGAAAATTCGGTTTTTAAGAAAACTCGGGTAAGTAGGTAGGTACCCGAAAACCGAAAAGTCGATTTTCGCTATTCTGTAATCGGATATTGGATAGCCGATATTCGATATTGCATATTCGGATATCGGATATTCGATTTTCGAAAATTCGCTTTTTAAGAAAACT
>JAQSVV010000609.1:0-51093 GCA_036375495.1 Agrotis segetum
TACTCATCTATCACTCCTAATTACATTACAATACCATTATTATTACTGGGATCCAACACGAAATCCATGCAAGAGTTCTAGTTACCAAAAATTTGACAAGTAACCAAATGTTTGGCAATAACATTAATAGGCCTACCTCAATGGACTAATAAGGTACTCATTTCTATTCGTAACCCATATTGAATAGGGCCACCCATCGCGCTGTCTATTCAATTGTTTAATATCTTCTAGGCGTGTCGCAATGTTGATATTTGGCACGTGATCATCCTACCAAATAACATACACCTGTCAAATTTACCATATCGACAAAAAAAACCCACTTTTTAAGCGTGTCGATGCAATGACTATATAAATTAGTTCGGCCTAGAATTTGGCAACGAGTTTGACTCTTTCGTTTACTGTGACGTTCAAGGAACTAGCAGATAATCAAGGAGTCCTTGGTCAGCTGGAACCGCTCACTTATTATTAGATCCGTGGGTCTACTTGAACACATAATTAATTTCTGTGTTTTTCATCATCATCATCTCAGCCGTAGGACGTCCACTGCTGAACATAGGCCTCCCCTTTTGATTTCCACATATACCGGTTGGAAGCGACCTGCATCCAGCGTCTTCAGGCGACCTGTGTTTTTGATTCTTATAAAATCCATTAACTATACCAAATGTAAAACCAATGGTATAATAATAAACCGAGTTCAAAATTGATTAGGAAAAATTTGTAACTGCAATATGTCATATTATATTTCAATTCACATTATGATTCTGCTAGAGTGTCCAATTTATATCCCCTGGTCAGTCATTGATGAACCGATACCAAAATATCCATTCTCAATAGTTAAACGTCAAAGAAAAATACTTTTGAAGTTTTGCATAAATGTTTTTCTGTTTTCTACTATCACGGACAATCCTAGATCCGACGTGTTTTGATTAATTAAATATTTTTCCTCAATTTTATGATTCATTAAATTGGAGTAAATAATGTCGGCTTTGTTTGTTCATCGACATGAATGTTCCTATAGGCACTTAAAGTTTTAATTGCTAAGGTAATGTTTGCTCGCCTAGAATATTTGATTTTTATTGATTTTGCAATTGGTTTGGTTTAAATATGTGATGCTATGATGAAAGTTGTACATAAATTGATCTACCATCCATATCATAAAGTCTTCATTTGCAATCTTTAAATTGCATTTTTAATTTTTTAACTGACTAAAAACTTCCCTTGTACCTACATTTTAATTTTATTCTTTTACTTTTTTCATTTATTCAGTAATTAGGAATGAGCCCATTTTTCACCTCCAGGTTTCCTGGATTCATACATTTAACCTTAAGCATATCAATCCAAATCCAATGGTTCATCCCTAGAATCCTACTGCAAGAATCTATTTCTAGAAAGTAATGCATATAAAACTTACCAAATCGACTATGAAAATCAATACTGCATATAGTTTAATCAATTCTACTACTTTTATACACTCACCGGCACGGAATCTTGGCCAAGCGCGTATTTCGCGATTACAAGAGCTTTATGTATTTTCTATGATTATTTATGATGAAGGGTGATCTAAAAAATGTTTACCCTTAGTTCAAGAGGGTAATTTACCATATTTGAGTGCAATATGACGTTATTTTTAAGTTTTAGTTGAACCCGGTCATCTGAGCGACTAAGTTGCTGTTTTAAATTTGTGTATTGTGAAAGTCTATTGTCAGGTTATTCAATTATTGTGATATCGTACTGTTACTTCAATAACTAAAGGTGATTTAAATCCAATAAAAACGTCATTAACACCATCACAGCTTGCACAAGCTGTAGCGTTGATGGAACAAGGGCTGACGCAGCGAGAAGTTGCTGTTATGCTGAAAGTACCACGTTCATCGATGCGGTATGCGCTGAAACGATACCAGGAGACTGGCCGCTACTCCCGCAGACCAGGCAGCGGAGGCGTCAGATGCACATCCGCCCGGGATGACAGCTTTATTGTTCTGGAAATTTTGAGAAATCGCTACCTCACCGCTGTTGAGATACCCCAGCGACTCCATTTCACAAGAGGTGTCAATGTTAGTGAACGTACAGTGAGAAGACGAATGGAGGAAGAGAATTTAAAAGCTCGTAGACCAGCACGCGTCCCAGATCTTCTCGTAAGTCACCGAGTAGCTCGACTTCGATTCGCACGAGAACACGTCAACTGGACCCATGGGCAGTGGGTCTCAAACCGCTCTCCTCTTCTTCACCACACCGCTCGATCCATCGCTCCCGATCATCTGGAGCTCGTAAAGCGATTCGACACTCATCTGTGAACAGTACTCGAGCCCACTGCCCATGGGTCCAGTTGACGTGTTCTCGTGCGAATCGAAGTCGAGCTACTCGGTGACTTACGAGAAGATCTGGGACGCGTGCTGGTCTACGAGCTTTTAAATTCTCTTCCTCCATTCGTCTTCTCACTGTACGTTCACTAACATTGACACCTCTTGTGAAATGGAGTCGCTGGGGTATCTCAACAGCGGTGAGGTAGCGATTTCTCAAAATTTCCAGAACAATAAAGCTGTCATCCCGGGCGGATGTGCATCTGACGCCTCCGCTGCCTGGTCTGCGGGAGTAGCGGCCAGTCTCCTGGTATCGTTTCAGCGCATACCGCATCGATGAACGTGGTACTTTCAGCATAACAGCAACTTCTCGCTGCGTCAGCCCTTGTTCCATCAATGCTACAGCTTGTGCAAGCTGTGATGGTGTTAATGACGTTTTTATTGGATTTAAATCACCTTTAGTTATTGAAGTAACAGTACGATATCACAATAATTGAATAACCTGACAATAGACTTTCACAATACACAAATTTAAAACAGCAACTTAGTCGCTCAGATGACCGGGTTCAACTAAAACTTAAAAATAACGTCATATTGCACTCAAATATGGTAAATTACCCTCTTGAACTAAGGGTAAACATTTTTTAAATCACCCTTCATCATAAATAATCATAGAAAATACATAAAGCTCTTGTAATCGCGAAATACGCGCTTGGCCAAGATTCCGTGCCGGTGAGTGTATGTATAAGTACCATACAAAGTATATCATACACGCGCCATGTATGATTTTATAATCAAATAATATGAGTCAGTGTAAGGAATGCGTGGTTAGCAGTTTAATAATATTATAGAATAGTACAGGGGATCTAAAAACGCCACTTTAGCAATGATGTTAATGCGCGATATAATTGTTCTTTATCTATTATCTACTGTATTGATTGAGCTCTACAATAGAATATACCGTTTTAAAATTTTAATCGCAGTGAAAATTATGATGTTGCTAAAGTAGCTTTTTTTGACCCACAGAAAATCTTCGATACACAAGCCAAAATACAAAATCTTGACACATTAAAGTGCTACAACTTCTAAGATTTATTTGGAAATTTAATTGACACATGCATAAAAGAGTAATTTATTAGAGTGTGAATATTTTTTATTGGTTAAAGGATTCGATGAGGAATATAGACACAACACACGTAGGTGGGTACAGTGAGTGCACGTGCACTTGCGACTGCCATTTATTTGATGTCACCGTACCGTACGCACACGGCTACACACAAAGCTAGGCAAAACCAGTTTGTCTTGGACTCGCTTTATATGATCTTTCCATACATTGAACGGTCAGCTTATACTGGATACGTAGCTGGATGTGTAGCCGTGTACAAACAACGTCATAATGTGGTTACTCCCCGTTTGAAAGCGTAGAAGCTTGAAGTCTACACTAAACGTTTCAAATAAAAGTAGGAATTTCTAGACCTTCCCCATAAAATTCGGTGAAGATTAAAAAAAAATTGAGTTTGTTTCGCTAAAAAAAACATTAGATTTTTTTTTTACAATCTTCTAGTAGCCAATGACAGATTCCAATTTCCTCTGAAGCAATAATTACTATAAATAATGCATCAGATAGCTGCATCTTAGAGATTATTCAACGTCAGCTGCGTGGAATAAGCATCGGTAGCCTTCGAAATATGAAATGAAAAAAAAAATGCACACAGTTATTTCCTTCCAACTGATTTCTTTTGATATTGCCCTAATTCTCAATCTTCTATTTATTGTCCTCCAGGCGATGGTAGCGTGCTATCCAGGCTCAGGTAGTCACTACGTCAAACACGTGGACAATCCAAACAAAGATGGTCGTTGCATAACCGCCATTTACTATCTGAATCTCGACTGGGACGTCAAGCGATGCGGAGGATTGCTCAGGTAAATATCTAATCTATCTAGCTAAACTAACGCTTCCATGGACCCCATGGGAAAAAGGTGTAAGTCGCCGGGTCCATATTCGTATATCTAGCCATAAATCGAACTAGCTAAGCTTACGCTTCCATGGACCCCATGGGAAAAAGGTGTAAATCGCCGGGTCCATGTTCGTACATCTAGCCATTTATAATCAGGTATCGAGGCCCAAAAAAACATGTTACTCAAAAAAAAAAAAACAATATTAATTACCAAGTAAAAATTATGCTTTACATGTTTAAAAAAAATGAAGAGTAAACCATACAGGCACAGCTTTTTTTTGTATTGTTTTCATTGACGTTTATTGATACTATTTTCCACGACGTCCACAGGGTATTCCCAGAAGGTACGAATCAAGTGGCGGACATAGCGCCCATCTTCGACAGGATGCTGTTCTTTTGGTCAGACAGGCGGAATCCGCACGAGGTTCAACCTGCCTATAGCACCAGGTTAGTTAAATGATTTCACTTTATGTTACTACGATGGTCTCCAATTCGCACTAACGGTCAGTTCACACCGAGACGCGACGCGAAGCGACGTGACGCAACGATACTTAAAATTTGTATCTTTTCTTGTAGTCAGATTTTGAACAAGTCAGATTTTGAATCGCATCAAGCGGCGGCGCCGCTCTACGTCGCGCTGCGTTGTTAAAGGTGTATCTTTTGTTTTTACCCGACTGCGCGACGCAAAGGAGGGTAATGTGTTTATCAGTCTATGTATGTCTGTATGTATGTTTGTTTCTAACCAGACGCCATATTGTCAAAATGAAAAAAAAAAATGTCGATGTACTATGTCATGTGGGGTATCGTTGAATAGGTATTTTAAAATCATCTCTAGGTTCCCTTCATCATTTTTCATTTTAAATAATGGTTTAGGATATATAACGATTTAAAGTTGTTTAGCAAAACAATAATTCTCTGAATAGTAACTAAAAAGTATGAAATAAAAAAATTATTTAACGAAAAACAAAAAACCCGACTGCGTTAAAAATACTAAAAAGAAAGAAACAAGCCCAGTAGTTAAAGAATTCACTCATTCACACTTACCAGTCGGGGCCCGTTGGGAAGATTTGATTGGTATAATTTGAATGGGCCCCGACTGTGAGTGTGAATGAGTGAATTCTTTAACTACTGGGCTTGTTTCTTTCTTTTTAGTATTTTTAACGCAGTCGGGTTTTTTGCTTTTCGTTAAATATTTTTTTTTTTTTAAATAGAGTTATATTTTGAATAACTCTATTGAAATGTGCGCGCAGCGTCACGTCTCGGTCTGAGCTGACCCTAAGCGTTTCCAAACGTCTTTTATAATGCGAACAGCGAAGGAGTGGAACTCTCTGCCTGCGTCTGTGTTTCTGACCACATAAAACCCTAACCTCTTCAAAGTTAGAGTGAACAGGCTTCTTCTGGGTAAGCTCGCTCCATCGTCGACCTTGTCGTAGTCATTCCTGACCTAGACTAAGGTCAAGAGCAAACCCATCTCATATTACATTTTTTTGTGACTAGTGGTGTCAGAGTTTTTTCTAAACTTAATATAATCATCGAATGAGTCCTCCCCACCCAGGACACATCGAGAGGGACCGTCAGACTTGTCACGGTGTCCTTCCATAGCTCTTTACGTTCAGGACGCCGGCGGGCTTTGAACCTCTAAGGGGGGCCGTCAGTGGTGTAAGGCTGAGGTACAGTAGACCGCCACGCCATCTCCGAAACAAGAGCGAATAAAACAAAGGAATACTCACGTTTATAGCTACACCATAAAACAGCGATACCATGTGTAACTCGTTTCGCTCTTCCAGTCGCATCGTAAATAGCTTCCTAATGTAGCTTCAACCTTAAACTTTGCTCACTGACGAGTTGGTGTTTTAAGTGACGCAAGACTTTCGGAAGTCCCAAGAAGAAAATATACAGGGTGTAAGGGACAGCCCTCCACAAACTTTTAGGGCTTGCTCAGTAAACGACACTGAGGAATCATCCACATTTCAGGAAATCTAAAAAAAAATCAGCCTCTCCATACAAACTGTCCAATGAAGTTTATAATTTTCTATGATGAGGCTGATTTATTTTTTTCATTTCCTAACAAAAAAAAAATGTGGAAGATTCCTCAGATTCGTCTACTGAGCAAGCCGTGAAAGTTTATGGAGGGTCCCTTACACCCTGTATACTTTCGTTTTATGTTTGCCGATTGAAGCCTAATTAAAACCGAGACCCCACCAAAGCTGTGCGAGTCGAAAAGTGTTTTGAACAACCAATAGAATTGCGTTATTGACACAGCTCCACTCCGGCAACGCAATTCTATTGGTTGTTCAAAACACGTCTCGACTCGCACAGCTTTGGTACAGTCTCGGCCTAATACCTTGCCCACAGACGAGTTGGTGTTTTTAAGTGACGCAAGACTTTCGGAAGTCTCACCAGGAAATATATTGTATCTTGTCGATTTTATTAAATTGATCACCCACCATGTTTTTATTTTTCCAGATATGCAATTACGTTGTGGTACTTCGACGCTCACGAAAGAGCAGAAGCCCTACGTAATTACAGTAAGTATCTTTGATTATATTTTTTTCTTTTCATGCTTTTATTTAACTAACAAGGTGTGTAAGTTTGAAATTCGGTTTGGATACTATCAAGGAACTTTTTTGTTTAGCGTGGTAAAATCATCAAATGAGTCCTCCCAACCCGGGCAGGGCGGGAGGGACTGTCAGACTTGTACTGACTAAAATCCACGGCCCTTCAATAGCCCTTTATGTTCCGGGGTCACGGTGAGGAAATAAATCCCGCGACCCCGGCAGGCTTTGGCCCTCTGAGAGGGCCCCGTCATCGTCATTATGCTGACGCTCTTTGGGACACAACGCGCCGTCGACCCGGGCATGGTCCATTGTCGGACAGCGAGTTGCCCTTTACTCGCTGTCCGCACGCCAGCGCCTACGGTGGCCGGAGATCGTCTGCCGACGTCCGACGCCGCAGACGTCTAACACTGCGCTTGGGGCGGAGGGAGGACGCTGTCCTCTCCCTCTCGCGGCCCGCCTCTTCCTTCACGAGCATTACTGCTTCGCAGAAGGAAGCGACCGCTTCCCACTACGTCTCGTACTATAAAGGAACTTGGAAATGAATTAAATGCTAACCATATTTTAGACGTAAACTCATTAAAACCCTTAAACTCTTTATAGAAATCAATGGATATCATCAATTCCTATCTTAAAATATCTTTACCTTGTCCGATTAACTGCGCTTCAATGTGAACGGAAAACCCACAGGCTCGAAAGGAGGAAAATACATTGCACTTATCATAGTCAATTGCAACACTATTTAAACTGACACACTTCACTTTATCCTGTTACTCATAGATCGTTATTTTGTGTACTTTATTATATTTGTTTATTAAATTAGCTGTCTCTGTTTACTGAAGTGGTAACCTAAATATTGATTCATTTGTAAATACTGCCTAGCACTTGTTTTAAGAAAAGTTTCATACAAACTATCAACCTCAAAAACAAACCCCTTAGGGGTCGAATTTCGCAAAATCCCGTAATGGTGACCATCTACGTCCTAAAAGGAAACCTCATGCAAACCTTGAAATTCCTAGCACCTGTAATAACGAAGTTTCATACAAACTATCAACCCCAAAAACAACCCCTTAGGGGCCGAATTTCGCAAAATCCGTTCTTAGTGCTCACCTACGTGGTATAAGGAGGGCTTATGCCAAATTTCAAGTTTCTAGACCCAGCGGTTTGGGCTGTGCGTTGTCAGATCAGTCAGTCAGTTTTGAATTTTATATATATAGATAATATTCCACGGCAGAATAGTCGACATGGGCTTTGCTTGCCATAATAAGAACAGAAGAAGAAGAATAATATTCCACAACTATCACACAACGCCATCTAGTCCCAAGCTAAGCAGAGCTTGTATTATGGGTACTAGACAACTGATAAACATACTTATATATTTCTAAATACATACATATTATAGATGAATTACACCCAGACACAGAACAAATGATCATGCTCATCACACAAACATTGTCCTGAGTAGGAATCGAATCCACGACCTCCGGCATAGCAGCCAGGGTCACTAACCGCTAGCTAGACCAACAGGCCAGTCATCATCTGTTAAACAAACTCGCATATTCATTTTTGCATAACTAGTAGGATACTGAAATCACAAACTAGATTGTCTACTGTTGTTTTTTAAAACTATTTCATTAACAAATTGCTATATTTTTCCAGAAGAACGTGGCGAGCCATCCTCCAGTAAGTGATGTTGGCACATGTGGGGCGTCTCGCTCGCACACCACACACGGACGCGCGTACGCACCTACTGCCAGACTGCGTAGCCCGTAACACTATTATTCTAAATTATATTATAATATTAAGATATTATACAAGGTCAATTTTATTTAGCTAGCAATACTCCGCGAATGGTTCACATTTCTAAAGAACCTTGCCGTCATTAACTTAAAAAAAAACATTTTCCATGTTTAGATTTACTCGTTAAGTCTACGGAGTCTCGCTAGCTAATTAAATTTGAGACTACATAAAAATTATGTGCTGTTTTTGTCAAGCAATCTTGTCAGATTCAAATAGGTTCAAACTATTTAATTTAAACCTAATGTCAATTGTTTTTAGGTCAAAATTTGGCTATACTACATTGCCATAAGTTTCCATTATTATCAATGGACTTCATATACATATAACATAATTAGGGGCCTAAGCATAAGTCCATTGCCAGATAAAATAAGTGTTGATTTTAACTGTCAATAAAGTTAATAAGTCAAGTGAGCACCTTTTTGTATTAACCTCTGGAGCCCCGAGGAAAATGTTTTCCCACCAAATACTGATCGATTTTAAGACTTATTTTTCCAAAAATAAGGCCTAATATCGATCGGGGTTTGGTGGCACAAAAACTTGCCATTGGGGAGCATTGGGGATCGGGCGGACGACTCATTTCTGCCCAAAAAAAAGTGTAATACAGTAAAAAATATCTGACATAAGATTCTTGACAAAAACAGTACCATATGACTGCCTCATCTAGGCTAGTATAGATCAAATAAATGATTTATTTCTAAAACATTATGTGTAAGAGTGCATCTTAACCAATATCCTTGCAGTCGCACATAACGTTATTTTATTTTATTTTAATGTCAACTGACATGAGAGTCATAATTATTAGATAGATTATTATATAACTAGATAGTTCTAGATAAATTTTGATATTTTATTAAATGTATGGTTATTGTTTTTCCATGCCCCTGAAGTATTAATTTTGTTGATGTGTATTTTATTGAAGCAAGTCTGTTTTATAGCGCTTTTTGTATTGTGCTAAACTGAGCTTTATCGAATTGTCAACTCAATTTAATGTTCGCACTCAGGCTCTCCTCTAACAGCTAATCTTCGTTCGAAATCAAATGCGTTCCGTATTACCCGTATTCCAAATTACCCACGTTCCCGGATACCCGTATTCCAAATTACCCACGCTCCGGATTACCCGCATTCCGAATTACCCGCGTTCCGGACTACCCGCGTTCCGGACTACCCGTGATACCAACGATCCGCGCGTCGACCCTAATCGCGGACGCAAGACATAAGATTGCCATTGGCCGGCCCCTAACACGCCAGCAAAAATAGAAATCAAAAATAGATGTTTTATAAAGGAGATAATGTAGCACAATTTTAAGAGCGCTGACAGAAATCCTGTTTTGTATTTAGTTGATGCACGATTATGCAGAATTATTCAATGTTTGATGCTAGTTCGCTGATGTTAAAACTTAAAAGTTTATATTGTTCATTTCCACTTAAAAAATTGTACTATGTATATATTTTTCATTCTTATTCAAGTTATCAACATTATCTATGAATTTTAACTACCTCGAAAATTATACTTTTTTTTCTATCTGTCTTTTAATCTACTTTTAAGAATTGACATCAGTAAACAGTGAGAATGGCTAAGACTGAATATTAATTCGACACGTGTATATGAGATTTCAACGTGTACATTTTATTTATTTGTTTTTACATTTACTACAAATAATCGTTTATTTACCGTATTTTTAATCTTGTAAATATTATTATCTGCAAACTGGTTGAATTGTGTTATTTACTCAATTGTATTTATACTGTTTGCTGTTAGTCAGAAGCTCTGTCTGACAACCAGTCTTACCATGGGGTATCGTATTACCCAGTTACTGGGTTGTGGAGGTCCGACAGGCAGTCGCTCCACGTAAAATACTGATATTCAGCTGCATCTGGTTCGACTGGAAGCCGACCCCAATATAGTTGGGGAAAGGCTAGGCAGATTATGAAGCTCGCTTGGAATATCTGTTACTTTGTCATATGATAGTACCCTGTTTTTAGTACTAGGACAACTAAAAATTGAACTAGACTTAAAATACACAGCAATTTCCACCGAGTTATTAAATTAAATAGTCTATTTTGACACAACATTAGAATAATGACGAAATTATTAAAAAATACCTCTTACCGACATTTTTATAAGAAATTAGTGTAAATAACAAAAAAAAAAAAACGAAAAATATACATACATACTTAACTTTATTCTATAAATGTTGTGTGTATAGTATTGAATTTTATACAGAAATTAGTGTTAAATAAATAATTAAGCTTATTCTTCACCATTGTAACGTTTCGTTTTAAGTTTTGTATAAATAATAATCAATAAGTTTAAGCTGTGTGATTTAATTTTAGCCGATTATGATTTTGTATATGTGTATCGATTATGACATTGTTGTCCAACTAATGTTTGTTATAATTAGACCAAATTGACTGTGTTTAAGTCATAAATTATTTTGTGGACAGAGCCTGGTATTAAATTTTACATTGGAATATGTTCTTTTTATTTCATTATGGAGAATGGAAGAAGACCAAACATATTGGGCAGACCCTGGGCCACATAGAAAAGACGTAAGACGAGGACGCGTCGCAGACGTGCGAAAATGTTGAGAGTCGCGTCCGCGGTCCGTCTCTGCGTTCTTTACGTCGCGACGCTTCTATACATTTTTTATGAAAGAGACGCCGAAGAGACATAAATGTCTCCGCCCCGTCTGCGTCTTACGTCTTTTCTATGTGGCCCGCGCTTAAGGGACGGAAGATGATGACTTTGATACGGTCGAGTCCTTCACCAAGATAGGCCTACCAGCCTACAGCAGTACAGTCACGAGCAATAACATGTATACACTTAACAAGATTCAAACGCAAATTACTCGTGAAGAACTGGTTTCCACTTTGAAACAAGACCTATTTCGTAATAGTATGGCTTCCAAAATAGAAGTCTAATGAAAAGGCAAAAGTTCAATCAATATAGTAGAAGAAAAACGCTTTTGAACACTGCTTAGTGTATACACACTATTGCTCGTGATTGTACACTGCAGAACATATGCCTCACGACCATAAAGTTGATTATAATATTGAATTAGCGAAAAGCTAAGTCCTAATCCGACCAATGAGGAAGTACTATTTTGAAGTACTTATAAGATTTAAACCAATGACGATGCTTGGAACTACCTAGTTATACTAGCGCCATTCGTTTCCCAGTTGCCATCTCCATTGATTTTCAACTTTATGCTGTAAAGAATAAACTTGAATATCTTTGAGAGCGAGTGTCTTTATTAGCCACATATTAACGTTTCTGCCAGTATTTACCTTACAGTTGGATAGCTAACACAAAGCAGATGATGGACTGAAACTTTAATAAAATACTGAACGAAAGACAATTTCCGTTTTCGTCATCGGGTGGGCCATGCATCAGCATCAATATTTAATAATACATCGCTGAAGTGACAACCTGTCGATACAGTTACTGTATTTTGGTCCTGAGTATCCCGCCTAAGAAATAAACTAAGAGCCATCCGAAGATTATAGAATCAAATGACCTAGAGTAAGCTATAGTACTTTAGTTTAAGGTAACCTTACCAGTGAAGTTTGATTCCAATCATCCGAGATTTTCAAGTTTTCAACCGAAGACTATTTTTTAAGATTATTATTGCAGCTGCACTCTACACTCTGGCCTCCATTAGTTACCTGGATAGCAACAAACCATTAGCGACCATAATGTAATGAGGATAAATATCAATGTAATTTACATGAATTTAAACTTATCGGGAGGCGAGCACATTGAACACATATACAGTTCTCATTAATGTCAAGTAATATTGCAGTGAGGAGTGATCTTGAGGTCACAATACTGTTTTGCGGCCATACGGACCCTACCTACTCCAAAGCCTTCAGAAAGTATTTTGAAACTTTTACCCGTAAATGAGTTAATTTTTTTTGAACGCCAATCAGAAATTAATGCACCTATTTAACTCCCAATAAATTCGAAATACTTGCCAGAATGTAATTATGGATATTGAAGTTGATCGCGGGATGTCTTTTCAAATTATCAGGTAAGTAACCCCCGGAACGTAAAGGGTTTTTGAAGGACACCGGAACCTAAAAGGCTATTGAAGGACACCGTGAATTTTTCAGTACAAGTCTGACAGTCCTGGGTAGGAGAACTCTTGATGATTTTAACACGTTAAAGAAAATGTACCTATTGAAGTACTGGACAAATGAAGCTATGTCGACGAAGTCCTGGTTTTTGGGGCTTCTCGTTCTATTTTCAGAGTTTAAATGACCAAAGAAAGCCATTCGTTTCGAGGTGTCCCAAATTACTGAGCTTAGTAAGTTTGCGCCTGGCTCCTTTTAAAATTCTGATAAAACTACCTATCAGAAATAAGAAAAATATAGCTATTTAAAATAAAAACCAAAATTATTGAAAGCTGTACTCAAATAAATATTAATTTGCGATTAAAACCTTTTATAACACCAAATTACATCGTTGACTAAAAAACATGAAAATTAAATGACAACTTCACAGAGTACGTATTATTTTGTGACGGCTTACACATTTCTTAGGATTTATAATTTTTATTCATTTTATTTTTCTTATTTCTTTATGATCTTGTGATAAATATTTATTTCTTAGAGTACTTACAGTACTTTTACATACAATTAAATGTTTTGAGAAGATACTTTATTTTTCTACCAAAATGAGTCTATGTAGCGGCAGAAGTAATCGTAGCAGTCGCAAGGTTGGAAGTGTATGTATTTATTATCCTTGTATTAATTTTATGTCTATTCGAAAGTCTTCTTAGACAAGACGTTTATTTGTAGAACTAGCTTCTGCCCGCGACTCCGTACGCGGATCCTGTTGCTTAAGGGTGCTCCCACATCTAACGACGCGGATTCGGATTTTACCGTCGCCCTTTCTCTTTATGTCGCTTAGAACTGCCATTTGCTAGACCGAGACAGAAAGCATAATGCGATCGCATGCGACGGAATCTTCAAGGCAGCCGCGTGCTATCGCATTGTCTCGGTCTAGCAAATGGCATTTCTAAGCGACAGAAAGAGAAAGGGCGACGGAAAAATCCGAATCCGCGTCGTTAGATGTGGGAGCACCCTAAGCCAGCGACAACGGGGTCGTCAAAATCGAAGATCTAAAACGTCTGATGTCGAATTCTAGGGGTCTGGGGACGGGAAAACAACGGGATGCGCTTCATTTTTGTAAGACAACAAGAAATGTCCATCAGAATAAACATAACTCTTGCTAAGACGTAATTCACTTATATGTTATAGTGTAGAGCTCTTGGAGTTCCACATCAGGTGTTTCAGATCTTCAAATTTTTATACAGCAACAGAGATGAATGATCGATAAAGACCCAAGGTTCAGCAATGATGAAATTAAGTGCATTTAATGTCATCTAATTAAATTATGGAGCAGTGGTAGCCCAGTGGTATAGGCCCCGACTTACGAGGTGTAGGTCGTGGGTTCGAATCCCGGCAGGCGCATTACTTTGTGTAATTTATTTCATCACCACTGCTCTCAAAACGGTGAAGGAAAACATCGTGAGGAAACCGGCATGTCCTAGAACCAAAAATTCGAAGACATGTGACATCCACCAATCCGCACTGGGCCCGCGTGGTGGATTATGGCCCACCCCCTCTCACAGAGAGGAGGCCTGTGTCCCAGCAGTGGGAACATTAATAGGCTGATGATGATGATGATGAATTCAAATAATTCCATTGTTTTTCAGAGCCAGCACATCATGTTTAAGGACACAATTGAGAAGCCAGTGATATTGAAATGGTTTGCTTTCTGTTTATTTATTACCATATACAATGGAGGTGCACTGGCAACGAGGTTGTGTCTATGCACTTTCCGTTTGCAGACGAGAACATCCAGAAATAATGTGTCCGATCAATTCTTCCGGTCGGTGATAATTGGCCGATAAAATAATAATGTCAACCGTGCCATATTTATATGTCGTTCACATTTTCACAATGTATTTTCAGTAGGTTAGTTCTGGCAAACGGAGAGCATAGACACAAGCTCGTTGCCACCAGGCAACTTGCTTTGAACATCCCCCTTGAGGAATCAGAAATACCATATAACTGAACAGTTCTCAAAGATTGCTATATTTCGTATTGAGATCGACCTATCGACACTAATAGGACTATTGTTGTTGCCAATAAACCTGACATCGTGGCGATAGATCGATCAGAACGTCGCGTAGGTAATAATTGTTGATATAACGGTCCCGCTTGACGAGAAACTTGTGAAGGCAGAAGAAGATTACCAATTTAAGCATGTGGAACATGAGTATAGCAAGCATTGTGCTGGCCGAAGTAGGTATTGCCAAGAGCTTCAACCAACATCTGAGGAGGCTCTCCCTTGGCAGCTGGATCAAACGCTTAATTCAAAATCAGTACGTGGTGCTTATTCTTAAGTACCTAGGTGGTTCCTCCATAAAACCTCGTACCCTGATGTGGTATTTTTGTAAAAATTTAAAGCTAGGTATGGGTGCTTGTACACGGCGCATGTAACCCGCGCAAGTAAACGTGCGGGTTACCCGCGTGAGTAACATGTGCAAGCTACTTGATCAAGTTACCCTCGGGGTGCTTATACACGGCGCGTGCTACTCGCGCAAGTAATGGTGCGGGTTTGCGGTTTACCCGCGCGAGTAACATGCGCAAGCTGCTTAATCAAGCTACCGGCCGCGGGGTGCTTGTACACGGCTCATGTAACTTGGGCATGTTGAGGCACTAGCGCGGGTTACATGCGCCGTGTACAAGCACCCTTAGGTAGGAGGTTCCTTGCTCTCATAAGACCCCGTAACCTGATGTGGTATTTTTAAAAAAAAATTAAAATTTAATTAAGGTAAGCGAAAAATAATTACAGAGAACGTAATAATAATGTAAAACCTTTTTTTGCAGTGTCCCGGATTTACAAGCTAAATTATTCGCATTTATATTATCTGACGCTTCAGAACAGCTACAGATATTATGTAAGTAGGTACAGAGGCTAGTACAATCGGAAAAGTTGAATTATGACCTACCATAAGCTTATTTTCTATCTGGCATACAAATGCAATTAGGTCCACATTCGCGTAAACATACATATATCCATGGTAACGACTTTGATCTTTGTCAATTATTTGATAGATTCAAACGATTTTTTTGTCAAAATGGTTCATGATTCAACTTTGTCGATTGTACATTATCCTACCCCAATCTGTCAACTTTGACGACACTGTTTGGCGCAGTGTGATCGAACGGCTGCGCAGCGTGTCACGGGTTCGATCCCCGTACGGAATAAATATTTGTATGATCTGCAAGTACCTAGTTGTTCCGGGTCTGGTGGTTTTGTTTGAGTATGTGAGAGTCTATGTTTGTAAACGCACCCGTGATACAGGAAGAAATTCCTAGTTTAAAGCAGGGACCGAAAACCTTTATAAATTACGGTACAGGTATTGAAGAATTTTGATTATTTTTCAGACTTAGGTTACCGCTATCTGGGTAACCAGACCGAAGAAAAATGTAACCTCTATTCAGGTTACCGTTTTAATACCGGTTGCCTAAAGATAACGACTCTTTGTCACACACACAGGCGATGCGCGCCCTGTGACTATTGCCGACGGCACGTGATAAGTGTGCAAGATAGGGGTAATTTTTATTTCGGTAACCGGTATTAATACTGGTTATGTATTCACTTTAATGATAAAGGTAATCTTTAAAATTACCTGTAAAAGAAAAAAAGGTTGTTACCGAAAAAATACCCGTATTGATCATACCGGTTTCGGTACCTGGTTTAAAGTAACGTTTTATATAAAAAATGAAAAAAAATGGATAAGCTCATTCCATCTTAGACGTTGTATACAGGGTGTTTCTTTAAAATGGGACAAAAGGGAGAAATCCGAATCCATAAGAGATACGGGAAAACTATCTTAGAAACCTTTAGCTCTTTTTTGATGTTGACAATTTTGGCGTTTTTATTTTTTTGGTCAACACTGTGAGTTGTCCACAGAAATGATTGAAATTGGTCAAAATTTTTTTTTAGTGCCGTTAACTCTGTTTCATGTAAGGATCATTTCATTGTACATCACAAGAAAAAAATCGGGACGGCGGAAGTTGGGAAAAAATTGCAAAATTTTTTTTCATACAAATTGTTTGAACAAAAAAATTATCACTTTTTTATGATCTTATTTGATTTAGTGTCTATTAAGGATCATTTCATTGTACGGAAGGAAAATGTCTGGGCAATAGAAGTGGGTCAAAAGAACAGTAAAGTTTCTTCTAACAGCATAAAGTTTATCAGTAGTAGTCAGTATTTCATTAGATTTGACCCACTTCTGTTGCCCAGACATTTTCCTTCCCGTACAATGAAATGATCCTTAATAGACACTAAATGAAATAACATCATAAAAAAAAGTGATAATTTTTTCGTTCAAACAATTTGTATGAAAAAATATTTTGCAATTTTTGACCAACTTCCGCCGTCCCGATTTTTTTCTTGTGATACAATGAAATGATCCTTACATGAAACAGAGTCGAACAGCACTAAAAAAAATTTTGGCCAATTTCACTAATTTCTGTGCACAACTCACACTTGGCCAAAAAAATAAAAACGCCAAAATTGTCAACATCAAAAAAGAGCTAAAGGTTTCTAAGAAAGTTTTCCCGTATCTCTTATGGATTCGGATTTCTTCCTTTTGTCCCATTTTAAAGAAACACTCTGTATAACACCACCACGCGTACATTTGACTGTGTACGAGTAAGTCAAACTTTTCTCTATTGCAAAAATTGGTTCCTGTTCATCGCGTCTTCAACACAATGCACCATTTCCAGCTGAATGCAACAATGAGCTGCGAATCTTGAAGACAATGGCGGACATGGAGGAGCTTCTAGCCCGAAAGTTCTATGTGAAGAAAAATGTAGAAATGGACCCGCTTGGCAAAATCAACCCAGAGAACCTAGGAAGCGATCAGTACAAACTGGATAAATTGGTTGCTGATAGGTAACCAAGATTCTGAAACATATGTAACTCCGACAAACGTTTCTCCGCTGAACGATTCACCGACACAACGATTCATTCGTGGACGGTTCGACGACAGAACCCCTCGACGAAAGTTTCGCCGGCAGAACGATTAATGTGTCATGAGTATTGTGTTTCACGAGTATTGTATAAATGAAGAAATTTAGACGAAGCCTAAGCCGGGGCTTCTATTTCTGTGTTCAGTGTTTAAAGGAACCTAACTAACCGAACCTCGGGGTGTCCCTGATGTCGGATTTAGTTACTAGTAATATCAAACCATGTCACGGTATTTCGCCTAGAACATGCTAGGTGGACAAAATTCAAGTTTTCATTTCCAGGAAATCTTAATTGCATAACACAAACAACAATCCCAAACTCCAAATTCCGAGAAAAAGTTGTTTTTCAAATGCATATCTGATGAGTCATAGACTTCAGAAGTCAGGTAACGAGTTTAATGCAAGCGTTTCGATCAATCAGTTGCAATTTAGCGACACTTTTGTGCACATCTCATAGTGGTTTATAGTGATATTGTAAAAGTTTTTTGTGATGAATATTAATACTGAGGGTATGTACTATTATTTAATATATTATTTTTATCAGAATGTATTAATATGAATTTTTAGCATTTTTTTAACTTAATGCATAAATTTTAGCGTCATTTTTTTCATAAAGAAAACTTTGATCGTTCAGGAAGTACATTGATTCGCCTCTATTCGGGCTAGTTTTTAGATATATTGTAGGTGTAACTGTGTAGTTTGTAAAAATACACATATTGTTCAGCACACTTCAGTACATCATATTTTTATCTTTTTTTTTTTCACTACACGTTTACTCTATTTCAAGGTGAGCCTTTTTTGAAGAGTGGTTCAAACACACGAAAAATGATTAAAGGTCGCGGTTTATGACTGTCTTTCTTTAAAATTTCACTACTGTGACATTACTGAAAGCAGCCAAAGAGAAAAAAAGTTGAAAATATCCAACTTTTCTACTAAGATTGGAGCCAAATGGTTGGCTTCGGGAAAATCGAAGGAGCGTTTTTTAATTACAAATAAGACTTGGCTGGATGAAGGAGACATACAGTTTACTGTGAGTTCTTTAGCACCACAACCTTCGATATCGAGTTAGGCTGTGACATTCGCAGGAAGACCTCGCAAAGATTTCGAGGAATCGTCGTTTAAGGCAAATAAACGTCGAGTCGTGGATATGACGTGCAGAGGTATTAAAGTTAATTTCGTAACATCAAGACCGGAACGTCATCATATTGTCGCACATTGCCACAAAATGATGACGATTCACCAGAAGATTTTGATGATGATTCTGATGATTATGATGATTAGGTGTACCTAGGTTAAGTTAATTTGTAAAGTAGGTATTTATTTATAATTTAATGCATTTTTTTTATTGTGTTGCATTTTTTTTTTTTTATTGTATTGATTCAAAATATTTTTTTTTCTGTTTTTAATATATTTTTTTGTTTTTTACTACAAATTAATACCAAAAACTATTAATAATGCCACAATATGACTACTTATATATAAAACCATCGTTAAATATCATAAAATAATATTGTCCACCTAGCATGTTCTACGCGGTACACTGTGCATGTCTTTGTCGACGAATCGTTTTTAACAGACTTCAAAAAAAGGAGGAGGTTCTCAATTCGTCGGAATCTTTTTTTTTTAATGTATTTCGGTTTTTAGGGTTCCGTAGTCAACAAGGAACCCTTATAGTTTCGCCATGTCCGTCCGTCCGTCCGTCCGTCCGTCTGTCTGCAGTTTAGCTCAGAGACGCACAGTACTAGAGAGCTGTAATTTGGTGTAAATATACGGATTTGTTGTGCCAAAAAAGTGGTAAATTAGAAACTCATAAAATATTTTTTTAGGGTACGTCCTGTGCACGTAAAGTGGGGATGTTTTTTTTTTCTCGCGTACCCCTTAGTGTGGGGTATCGTTAAATAGGTCTTTAAAAAATATTGATAGTTTCCATGAACAATTTTTTGATATAAAAATTCGTTTGTGAAATATTAAGCTTTAAAGTGCTAAATTTTGCTCGACTCGAGTGTCCCCCCTCTACCAGCTAAACGGTTATTGCTTGGGGGTGTGAAAAAAATCACAATAGTAGTATGTATAACGAAGTTTAAAAGAAAATTATCATGACTAAGTAGGCTTTACAACTTTACGAGTAATAGTCGACCAACTTATAAAATGTACTTGGATAATATGTTTTCTTAAACAAAATGTATCGGAGAACATGCTCTTCAACTGCAAATGTAAGTTTGTCAACTTTATTTTTACAGCTTTAATAGGTATGTTTTTACGGTATGTTTTTTGGGGATAGGTAGGTTTTTATCGTCAACTATTTTTAACTAACTTCAAAAAAAGGAGGAGGTTTTAAATTCGTCGTAATCTTTTTTCTTATGTATTTTCCCTGATTTCTCAAAGACTCCTGGACCGATTTCGAAAATTCTTCTTTTTAAAATTAAATTCAGCGAATCAGTTTAGTAAGTTCGCATAAGTATTTTGATAGGCTACTACGAAACCCTACACTGTGTGTGGCCCGACACGCACTTGGCCGGTTTTTTTAAATATTGTGTCGTCGAATCGCCTATGAATGAATCGTTGTGTCGACGAATCGTTCAGCGGAGAAACGTTTGTCGTTTTTTTCACAATCAGCAAATTAAGATATTAGGTGTGTGTCCCGAGAGTGCTTTAACCGTATAAGCAAGTATTTTCTCTGTGTGACAGGGCATATAAACATCACCTGCCATGTTGTCCTACCGAGGGTTGGTAGAATGTCTTTGTGATTTTGTTGGATCTAACTTGAGACTTACGATTTTCTTCACTATGTCTTCGTTCACCGTTTTGACTGGGTTCCAAATATTTCAACCCATGACCTATAACTTATTTTTTCCGCCTGGAAATACTCATAGATGCCCTTAGGGTGGGTAAAGTGGTCTGTCAGGCTCTACTGACTAATATACATAGGCGCTGTCTTACTAAAAAAAAGTTAAAACATCGTTTGAACACTTGCGCAAAAAAAGTGTTACTGTTAAACGACCATATCAACGTCAGCAGTTGACACTTTTTTAGATAAGGGTCAATTTATACCAGCGCAGAGTCGAAGCGCATCGAAGCGTCTTTCCAAAACTGAACATATCAATTTCAATTTTAACTCCTCAACGTAACGCACATATATATTACTTCTGAGATTTTAAAAAGTCGCTCGCATTCTTCGGAATTCGCGTCTGCGCGTGAACAACGCTGATCGTGATTCGTGCGGCTTCGCTTCAGTTTTAAAGAATTTGACGCTTCGATACGCTTCGACTCTGCGCTAGTATAAATTGACCCTAAGTGTTCAACCGATGTTTTACTTTTTTGTAGTGATAGACGGTGGGTGAGCATCTTGCATCTTGGGGCGCTCTGAGCCTCCAAAGCTCATCACCTAAGAAAAACAAATTAGCTAGACACACAGCATCCTCACCTGTTGGCATTCCAACAGATCGCTCTTTTTTTTCTTTCAGAGCGTATTTGGCCGAAGTGCTGCATTATACATTAGTGGATATGTACGCTAATAATAGCTTTAACAACCTCAAAGCCACTAATAAAGGATTAGAGGAGGCAGCTGTGTACCGAGTCAACCTTATAGAAGAGGAAGAGAGGAATAGAATGTTTGTATTTATTATTATTAATCACAGTTTTTCCTCATTGAATTTTCTTAATATCACCACCTCGCAGGCTGGATTTGTGCCCGACTGATTGCGATAATCTTGCCTGTATAAAATTTATTACAGGCTTTACCCTTTTTTATACCGTGGTAAAGTCATCAAATGAGTCCTCCCATCCGGGGCAGGGCAGAAGGGACTGTCAGACTTGTACTGACTTAAATCAGCAGTGTCCTTCAATAGCCCTTTAAGTTACGGGATTACGGCATTCGTTAGTTCCACGACCAGGCATTACTCATACATCAATCTTATAATTTTCATATTAGGTGTCATACGAGTAGCTATCATGTTTTTTTATATTATCGATATATTTTGAATGTTTTAGAAACCGTCGTGAAACGTCACGGCAACTGAGACAACAGCGGAATCACATAAAGACGGTCCTCTATGACACCAATTTGACAATAGAAAATCTCAAGTGTCAGGTCGAAGTAAGTATGCCATTCTCTATAAGCGAGTCTCATCGCTGGACTCTACAATGTACTCTTCGACGAGGTTACGAGGTTACAAGTTGACGAGGCTTACCGTGGCTTTGAGATCATGTCCGAACGCGCACCTCGAGACGTGGTGAGCGCTAGTGTGGCTGTCAATAGCTTAGTGAATAGCAAACTTCAGTCTCAACGCTGCTGCCACCGTTGTGTGTGCAAGGCTGTGTTTATAGGGAATACCGCTGCTGTAAATAGCATGGCTAGGAAGGGGAGGTTACCTAAAGTTATATTTTTAAACGCAATAACGCCTGCGTCGCGTCTTCGCAAAGATATTAAAGAAACGAAAAATTTATTGTTGCGAGCAGGGTTCGATCCTGCATCTTCTGGATAGGTACTACGCCTTAACCACTAGGCCATCGCAACCACTACTCACAACGCTGAATTTCTCGTTCCCTTGTTTTTCTAACGCTGTTTACACGTTGCGCCATCTATTGGTAATGTTTCAAACTACTTACCAACCAACACGTCTGATATTAAAATCAAATCAATGCTGTATTAGAGAGCGACTTCTAAACTAAAGTTATATTTTTAAACGCAATAACGCCTGCGTCGCGTCTTCGCAAAGATATTAAAGAAACGAAAAATTTTTTTTTTTTTTTTTTGTTGTTGCGAGCAGGGTTCGATCCTGCGTCTTCTGGATAGGTACTCCAGACGCCTTAACCACTAGGCCATCGCAACCACTACTCACAACGCTGAATTTCTCGTTCCCTTGTTTTTCTAACGCTGTTTACACGTTGCGCCATCTATTGGTAATGTTTCAAACTACTTACCAACCAACACGTCTGATATTACAATCAAATCAATGCTGTATTAGAGAGCGACTTCTAAACTAAAGTTATATTTTTAAACGCAATAACGCCTGCGTCGCGTCTTCGCAAAGATATTAAAGAAACGAAAAATTTTTTTTTTTTTTTTATTGTTGCGAGCAGGGTTCGATCCTGCGTCTTCTGGATAGGTACTCCAGACGCCTTAACCACTAGGCCATCGCAACCACTACTCACAACGCTGAATTTCTCGTTCCCTTGTTTTTCTAACGCTGTTTACACGTTGCGCCATCTATTGGTAATGTTTCAAACTACTTACCAACCAACACGTCTGATATTACAATCAAATCAATGCTGTATTAGAGAGCGACTTCTAAACTAAAGTTATATTTTTAAACGCAATAACGCCTGCGTCGCGTCTTCGCAAAGATATTAAAGAAACGAAAAATTTTTTTTTTTTTTTTTTTATTGTTGCGAGCAGGGTTCGATCCTGCGTCTTCTGGATAGGTACTCCAGACGCCTTAACCACTAGGCCATCGCAACCACTACTCACAACGCTGAATTTCTCGTTCCCTTGTTTTTCTAACGCTGTTTACACGTTGCGCCATCTATTGGTAATGTTTCAAACTACTTACCAACCAACACGTCTGATATTACAATCAAATCAATGCTGTATTAAGGTGAACGCACATTCAGGCGCACCGCAGTCTCCGCAGTCCCCGCATTACGAATTCTTTGTATGAAGTTCTATGAAACCCCGCACACTGAGTCGCATCGCAGTAGCCGCAGACCCTGAGACGACCGAATTCCCCAACCGCAGCTGATGACGTCACCAACGTCGGCCCGCACGCAGCGGACGCTGCGGCTAGTGCAGTGCGGATGACGTCATCCGCATTTTTTGTCTGCCTCGTCGTCTGTAACTTTTATTGGAATTTCATCATCTTTGCAGTATTTTTCTTCAATTCTTAAAAACTACAGCGTATCTTTATCTTTATCTTTACATATAATAAAATCGTAGAGCTGTCATTCCTGTACATTGAATATTTTTTTCTTTTTGTATTTTTTTCGAGATAAGGGATCGATTCTGATGCCAAATCAACTTTTTTTTTTTTCGAAATTTTTTATGTTTTTTTGATTTGATCTATCTCTTAAACTACTGTAAAGTTGTCGATCAAATTTTCCTCAAATATTCCTAATAGCATGCTTCTTTTAATAAGCTATGTATTATTACGCTATTTTTCCTGGGAGATAAGCAATTTTGAATTTTGTTGTTTTTATCTGTTTGTTTTTAGTTGGAAGCTAAACCACTGGATATTATTTAGTCATTTTTTCCCCAAATATTCCTTAAACTGCTCTTCTATTAATAGGATATGTATAATTACGCTATTCCCTTTAGGGGATTAGCAATTTTATAATATGTTGATTTTCAGTCATTGTTGACATTTGTATAAGAACCGCTATTTGAAAATCACTGTCAGCGTACTAGCCAGTCTGGTTGGTATCCTGCTTGACTTTCGTGTAAGGGGTCTCTGGATCAAATCTCGCAGTTTCTTTTTTTCACTTTTTGAGATTTCTTATATTTGTCCTGAGAGTTTCAAATAATGAAAAAAAAAATGTGCATACTTTTATTTCAATATTATTCGCGATTTTAAATTATTACTATTTTTTTTTCAATAGTTCTCTAGGATATTTAAATCTACACTGATTTAAATATTAGGTAGTAAGTTGGATATTTTTTTAAATTGTAATTGTTTCGAGGTGTGGAATTTTAAAGATTAGAAAAAATTGTGTCTATTTATGTTTTGAATTGGTGTTCAAACCAGTGCATAGATTCTGTTTTAAACGACGAGAAGTTGTACTCATCGAGTCAGATAATTAGTTATTTTTTAGGTACCTATCACGCGGAATGCTAAAGGGAGAAGACCAATGCTATCGTACGTTCAATTTGCAGCGATACTGTAAATCAACCCAAAAATGATAGTCTAATGTTTAAAATAAACACGGTTCTTTGAAATTAATGTCGCTCAAATAAGGACGTTTCCTATGCAAACTATGTACCTAGATATAACATTATTGATCTAAACTAATAATAAAAATGCAAGTATGTTTGTTTTTTACCTTTTCACGCATTACTACCTACTGAATCGATCGTCCCAAAATTTAGCATATACGTTGTCAGGAGTATAGACACGGATATAAGGTATCTTACATCCCGAATAACAGAAGAGAGCTGTTGCCGAGAAAACAATTACGTTCATATTCCAGATGGCGCCACAGGATCCATATTGTTTCTCAAATTCTAAAATAACGCAAGCGAAGCCGCGGGCAAACACTAGTGTATCAATAAAAGTTCTCCTGACAATTAAATGAAGTAAAAATAATATATTTCGTAACGTTTCAATAGCTTTGTCTAAGTGATAGCATTTTAATAACTGTAAGTAAATTCTACTAAACCACTAGAAAAAAGCCCCAGCCACTAAAAGCAATATTACGCTACTAAAAGAGGAGTCAAAACCAACAATTTTAATTAGTGAAAAATCCACTAAGTTGGCAACACTACAAAATGCGTGCGGTGACTGCGGAGACTGCGGTGCGGCCAAGTGTGCGAGGCCATTAACAAAATGCGATGAGTGCGGGTACTGCGGAGACTGCGTGCGGCTCAATGTGCGTTCACCTTTAGAGAGCGACTTCTAAACTAAAGTTATATTTTTAAACGCAATAACGCCTGCGTCGCGTCTTCGCAAAGATATTAAAGAAACGAATTTTTTTTTTTTTATTGTTGCGAGCAGGGTTCGATCCTGCGTCTTCTGGATAGGTACTCCAGACGCCTTAACCACTAGGCCATCGCAACCACTACTCACAACGCTGAATTTCTCGTTCCCTTGTTTTTCTAACGCTGTTTACACGTTGCGCCATCTATTGGTAATGTTTCAAACTACTTACCAACCAACACGTCTGATATTACAATCAAATCAATGCTGTATTAGAGAGCGACTTCTAAACTATAATAAAGTTATATTTTTTTTTTTAAACGCAATAACGCCTGCGTCGCGTCTTCGCAAAGATATTAAAGAAACGAAAAATTTTTTTGGATAAGAAAAAAAAAAATTTTTTTGGGTTACCTATAGGTATACGAAAGTAGATTTAGAAACACTCAGCCGAATCGCACACTCAGCCATGACGACTTTAGGCCTAGTTTAGCTTCCGTCTTCCGTACACTAGGCGACGCAAGTCTTCGATACCTTACGACGACGTTGGTATAGGGGACTATCGCAATACAAATTCATCATAATTTATAGCTTTGTACACAGGCACGCGTCAATGAATACCAAAGTCGAAAGGTTTTGGATACTAGCGTCGCGTGGAGCCCGAAAGTGCTTAATAAAATCTGTCGATGCCGAAACGATTGAAGAAAAGAAGTGTAAGGGTGCTCCCACATCTATCGACGCGGAATCGGCTTTTTGCGTCGTCCTTTCTATTTCTGTCGCTTAGAACTGCCATTTGCTAGACCGAGAAAATGCGATAGCACGTGGGAGCACCCTAACGGTGGCAAAATCGACCAACGCAATGGTTGAAACCCATATCGAGTCCTTTGTAAATGTGTCTGGTACACCACATCTCTCTCTCATAATTATCTCAGTTTTATTTGAAACCAGGTGTTAATCGTGAGACGTGACCAGTTACTCAAATAAATTCCATTTTCAGGACACAGAATTAAACTCACAAGTAAGGAGCAGGTATATCGAGAGCTGGGAGCGAGCTCGCACTGAACAGCACCACCAAAAGATCTTGGACAAGGAGACAGGGCCGTCCGAGAGCATCCAGTACTATCAGAACAGGACTGACCAGGAGCAGAGGATCCACACTGAAGTTGAACTGCTTGTCAACATTTCTATCAACGTAAGGGCCTATGCTCATCACGTTTTTTAAACGCGCCGAAAATTAATGGCGCGTTTTCATCAAACAGAGCAGTTTGTTGTCGTTTGTATCGCGTCAAACTTGTTGCGGCACCGGCGCGTCTGTTTCGATACTATAACACGCCGCCGCGCCGGTGGCGGTGCCGCGCGTTTACAATTTATACACGTGTGCAAAGGTGTACAGGCTGCAAGGCTGCGTCTGAATAGCTAGCTACAAACGGGCGTGAAAGGTGCGTTTGAACAACGTGGTGTTCAACTGTTCATATACGCTCTAAGATTTTCTTTCACAGTTAGTTAAAGGGTTTATAGTTACAAGCTTACATATTTTACCGCACAGATTGGGTATGGTCCTCTGGTGTCAGTAATAATTAAGCTGCCTCTGAGAAACCCTCAGCCCACAGGCCTCGAATTGGCGCTGGTGATGAACACTTACAGGGACTACGAGGAGACCACATTGCCTCGCCGCTTTTCTAATGGTGTTGGTTGAGCTTTCAAGAGTTGCTGTTTTGGCAGAATTTTCCTTTTGCACAATAATGGTGAACGCACATCTAGCCGCACCGCAGTCTCCGCAGTCTGTTTTCTTACCGAATTCTTTGTATGAAGTTCTATGAAACCTCGCACACCGCATCGCAGTAGCCGCAGAATCGGTAAGAAAACAGACTGCGGAGACTGCGGTGCGGCTAGATGTGCGTTCACCATAACAACGCTGTAAGAAAATAACCCATACCTACATATAACTTATATCCTGCAGGAAACACTATCGAAAGTGGAACAATGGATGAATAAATTCGACACAGACATGGAAGCGCAAGACCTCAAGATCGCGAAGATAAAGAATAAATATCAAGATGTACTGCAGAGGAGACAAGAGTTGGAAGAAAGGGTGATTCTTTATTGCTTACGAATCTATGTATAGCTTGGCCAGAACGGATTGAAACGGAACTAATAATTTTGTTTTTGAAAACTTTTTAAAATCTTGGATATTTGAAAGAACGCAGGTTTGTTAGATTGTGCCATAAAACTAACGTAATAAGTGAAAAATAATAAAATAAAATCAATCTAATTGCTGGTAGCGAGAGCACAGTGGCGGCTCCCGGTTTTCTACTGTTTTTTGCCATGTTTACACGCTGTCATCATCATAAAACCTGTCAGACGCTGCTTGCCGGAGCGATCGACTATCAGGCAGTTGGACCGGCATTTTTAACATGATAAAATGGGTTCTCCTGCCCTGGATGGAGCGGAAGGGATTGACACACTCATACTGACTAAAATCCATGGAGTTCCTTCAAAAGCCCTTAACGCTCCAAGGTCGCGGTTTTCCGTTTAAACAGTTCAGCGAATCCGCAGCTGGGTTGCGTGTGGTGGGGCTCGAATCTCCACGAAAATATATTTCTAGTCCGAATGTTTGTGTATGTGTGTTTTAACGTGTCCGCATACTATAAAAAGCTGTCAGAAAATTTCAGATTCTTGCCGAATGAATCAGAAATTCGCTTACTATCTGAAATTCTGATCAGGCAACTTTAACAATACAAAAATATATGCACCGAGCAGGTACAAAGTATTTTTTTCCAAAACGCAATTGTTTAAATTTAATGACAGTTGGCAGATAAAACTCTCTGAAGTTTCCGTTCTGATATAAGCGAGAGTAGTTTTACTGTGGGAGAGAGACATTGCTATACAAGTCGTCTAGTGCCATCTCATTCCCACAGTGGACTCTCGCTTATTCTCGCTTTAAGAGCGTCATCATACTGCCCCGAAACACTTATGCAAAATTGTAACGCAATGTACTCGTGAAACACTGGTCTAACACACTTTGAATAACGCACCACGCGCGTTCATGCGTAATAGTGCGTGGTTTCCACATCAAATATGGAAAACGCATTCCACGCGCTATGCATATGCGGAGCATCGTTTTGAATCGTACTGCTTAGTGTATACATACTTTTGCTCGTGACTGTACCTAATAATTTTATCTGTCACCAGTACGCAAAACACGAGGTGTTGATGAAGAACTGGCTAAAGTTTAAGAAGGATCGCGAGGATGCCCTCGCCTACTGGAATAAGATGCAAAACTCCGCTATAATCGTGCAAGCCTGGTGGCGTGGTATACTTGTTCGCTTAGAATTGGGCCCCTACAAGAAGAGCAAGAGGAGACCTAAAGCAGGAACTGCGGAAGAAATGGGGAAAAAGAAGAAGAAATAACAAAGCTTGTTTTTTTAGTAGTTTTGCTATTTCCCAGTCTAGTCCAGTCCTACTGCTGGGCTGTGGTTTCCGTACAGTATCTGTATAAAACTTTTACTGTCGTACTACAAAGACTTTAAACATCTGTTGAACACTTTGTCTAAAAAAAGTGTCACTGCAAAACGAACCTTATATCAAAGTGAAAAATGTCGATTTGACATTGATAGTTTTTTTAGACAAGTGTTGAACAGATGTTTATTTTATTTTTTTATGGTAAGACCTATTTCTATTTTTTTCATTTTTTTAATGTTTTTTTTTGTCTATGGTTTGTAATATGCATAATGTAGTAATAGTCCGGTCAATTTAGACATTCGAGGTTACATAAAGTCCCAGCAAGCTGAATTTCTGTGAAGTTGTTCAAAACATAATTATAAACAATGTCTAGAAGTTCCCCATCATTCCCCTGTAAGGAAAAAAACATATTCAAGGTCAAAGGTAAAAAAAAATGAGTTTTTTGCGATTTTCAGCAAAACGGTAAGTTTTATCTTATAAGTACCTCAGACAAAAATGATAGATCATAAAATTATCTATAAAAATGCACCAATACTTTTTTTCTTACAAGCCACCGTTTCTGAGATATAACGATTCAAAAAGTTATAAAAGTTGTTATCGTCTTATAATGCACCTAATGAGGTAGTGTACTTAGCGTGTTTTTTTTAACGTGGTTTCCCCAGTAGGCCTACTCCACGGGTCAGTTGTGATCCTGTTTAATGTGAAACTATTGCAAAATAACGGAAATTTTCAAAGATTGGGAAAAAAATAAGCGATGTAAATGAAAAAAAAGTGTTGAAGTTTATTCGTCTTATTAGTAAGTTTCAAATTCTTGTTCTTCTTCTTGATCTTCTTCTTGTTCTTCTTCTCCTGATTCTTCTTCATCTTCATTTTGGCTGCAAGTAAATTGCGTCAATAGCGATGTATCGCATGATACTTCGTCGGAGTCAAACGAATCCTCCATTGTTTGCGATTCAATATTAGAGCACGACCGTACTTGACAATTTGTGCATGCCAAAGAACAAGACAGTCCGACTTTTTTGCAACCACATTTAGTACTGCATCCCTTTTTGCAGTTTCAAAAAATAGTGCTCAGCAGTTTTTCCGGTGCAGGTGGAAGTAAAGTTTGAACTGGCTCTAATATATATTGTTGACCAACTTCCAACCCCAGTCTGTAGGGTCTAGCTGATAACCAAGCCACACTTGAACTTAGTAATATACTCGAAAAAGATGTTGGTGAGCAGCAACTGAGGTTAAGGACACTACCTCATAGGTGGCGTGGAAACGTGTGCATATTATGACGATAACAACTTTTATAACTTTTTGAATCGTTAATCTTAGAAACGGTGGCTCGTAAGAAAAAATGTATTGGTGCATTTTTATAGATAATTTTATGATCTACAATTTTTGTCTGAGGTACTTTTATGATAAAACTTACCGTTTTGCTGAAAATCGCGAAAAACTCATTTTACTTACCTTTGACCTTGAATATTTTTTTTTCCTTACAGGGGAATGATGGGGAACTTCTAGACATTGTTTATAATTATATTTTGAACAATTTCACAGAAATTTAGCTTGCTGGGACTTTATGTAACTTCACTCTCATTTTTTGGTCTAAATTGACCGGACTATAATGCATAAACTAATAATTATGCCACTTTTGAACTTTAGAACTCATGGTCAAACGCCGCCGTTGCGTATGTCCCAAAGCTACAATAATCTAGCGCAAACATGCATTAGTATTTATTTTTGACAATTCTGTTCTTATAATTTGTTTTAAATAACTTTATTTGATATATTTTTTTTAGTTTTTACTTTTATTTTATATAGTTTAATGAAAAGCGTTATAATATTTCTTTTTCATTGTTAATTATTTTATCCCCACTATTAATTATTATTAAAACGAAAACAAAAGTTACCTACCTTTGTTTGTTTTTTACGTTCAAAACTGCTGACTCTGGATGAGTTTCAGTATTGAGATGTGTATACACCGTGACTTTTTAGTCGTCTTACAAAAGCAGCCCAGTTCATGTACCCAATGACTAGAACACGTTTATAATAAAAAAATAGGTATATAAGAGATTTGAAAATTTTTAAAATAAAATTTTAATTCGTTATTATGACGCAAGGTGTAGTTAGAAACACCCTTGTCTCATAGAAAATGGAGATAGAATGATCTGCCCGACTATAGCGCTGGGTAGGTATACTTTACAGCTAGATACGTAAACATTTAACAGGGTGTTTCATATTTCTAATGCACCTATTTATTAAAAACTAGCTGACCCGTGCCCACTTCGTTGGGCATTAATATTTTAACTTGTGATGAAATTATGAGTGTGGTTCGGTTAATACTTAGTGCTTTTTTTTTTGTGGTAAAATCATCAGATGATTCCTCCCGCCCTGGGTGGGGCGGAAGGGACTGTCAGACTCTTACTGACTAAAATCCACCCGTGTTCCTTCCTAATCCCTTTACGTTCCGAGGCCACGGTATCCTGGGTTAAGAAAAAACCCGCGACCCCAGCAGGCATTTGGCGCGAAACACGACGCTCCACCTACCCGGGCCAGGTCCTTGGTCGGACGGCGAGCTACCCATTACTCACCGTCCGCAAGCCCGCTCCGCCGCTGTGCCCTCTGCTAATCAGAGGGACACGCGTTGGAGCGTCCACACGACAGTCTATTCGCATACGGGCAAAGAGACCCTAAGACTGCCCGCATCCCAGGGTGCACCGGCTATTTGTGTTTTAAGAAACTGGGCAACCAAAACAATTTTAAGACCAACACGTAATTGCACAACGCCATAAATAGGTAAATAGATAAAACGTCCGTACAAAGCGTGTTCTAATGCGGTTCGTGAATGGACGGCGGCATTTTGCGATTTAGTAATTTTATGTTATCTTCGAAAATATTTAACCAATTGACATACTTTTTTGGGAAAATCATATCTTTATGATGTTATTGTGATCATAATAATATTTTTTTCGATAAGATTTAGTGTTTTGTTGTGTAAAAAATCGTTCAAAGGCAAGTACATCGAAAATAACTTTTTTTAACTCATAAAAGCTGCTATATCTGCTAAAATATAAAAGATAAAAATATGGTGTCGCGGACTTTATTGTACAACTACTCAAAGCGGACATTTTTGCTATACATTGTTTTCAATTATATACAACTGTTAAGGCAGCGCATGCTAATAACTGTGTTGGAAGAGCAATTTTTTACCGCCCGGCTAGACAAAAATTGAGATATTTCGGATAATATGCATGACATCTTTATAATTTATAGCCTATAGCACTCACGGATAATGTAGCTATCTACCAGTGAAACAATTTTTAAAATCGGTTCATTACTTCCGGAGATTACCCCCTACATACAAACTTACAAACATACAAACTTACAAACTTACAAACAAATTTTACCTCTTTATAATATTAGTATAGATAAAAATTATTATTAACGATTAAAAAAAAAAATAACTTGCCTAGAGGTATTTTAGGTCGGATATATTATGTGGACCCTTTTTGTAAGACGACTAAAAAGTCACGGTGTATGGATGGTATATGGGCGATGATTCGGGATGGCCACCCCCAGTTCTCAGGGTTACGTTAACAACTCGTCTCATTAGCTATTTCGTCTCTTTCCCTATTCCGTCACAATCACTAATACGTCACCTTGTGCATCTGGTCATTTTCATTAACTCGTCTCATGCTCTATTTCGTCTCTTTCCCAACTCGTCCGACGCATTTGTACAGACATGCACATCAATATATATCTTAATCTGTTTTTCGTAGTGTTTCATCTTTATCACAAACTGGCTTAAGCCCGCGGCTTCGCCGCGGTTTAGCTAATTTACTTTTGATTTATTGTACTAGTAACTAGTTTTTACAGCGTAGTAAAATCATCAAATGAGTCCTCCCATCCCTGGCAGGGCGGGATGGACTGCCAGACTTGTACTGACTAAAAGGCGCGGTGTCCTTCAATAGCCGTTTATGTTCCGGGGTCACAATAATGAGATAAGTCCCGCGACCCCGGCTGGCTTCGGCCCTCTAGAGGGGCGGCCGCCATCATCATGCTGACGCTCGTTGAGGCACGCGCGGACCTACAGTCTGTTCTTCCCGATACTTTTGACGTTGACTGTACGTCGTCATATGCGTCGGACGAGTTGGGAAAGAGACGAAATAGAGCATGAGACGAGTTAATGAAAATGACCAGATGCACAAGGTGACGTATTAGTGAATGTGACGGAATAGGGAAAGAGACGAAATAGAAAATGAGACGAGTTGTGAGCGTAACCGTTCTCAGTCCACCAAATATTAACCACTTCCCTGTCCGATGAATCACATGTGACTCACGACCATTGTTTATCTATTGTGTCTGCTGCGCGGACAGTGAAAGTGTTAAGCACAACGTGGGCACAACATAATTAATTATAACTGGCTATGTATATAATTTTGTTATCTTTTATTATTGACCTAGCATTATCAAAAACTTAATTATATAAATCTACTAATAGATAGGTAACTGTAGATTGTAGAAAATCGCCTACTTATTGTTTATTAGGGCTGCGATTCCATTGAGGCAGAGATGGGCACAGAGAGGAGCGATGCGGAGCTGAGCTGGTGGCCCTACCACGTGGTTACGCTCAGGGAACGAGATGCCGATAGACGACTTGTATAGCTCGTGTCTCTTTCACACAGCCTAAAGACTCACGCTTTAAGACGTCATGGTAGACCGTCTATGAGCTGTGAAAAGAGGTAGGTGTTGTGTTCCCAATAAAGCACAAGCAGAGCAGCCCCCCTAGACAAGTTGCAAACGATAATCGTTAACGCTCGGTTCTCCCCAATAGATTTTCAACCTTATTCCTTCGAGTCTTTAGTTGAAAATCTATCGAAGATTTAATGGCGTTGTCGTTCGTTCCAGTCGCTAACGCTTAGAAATCCTAAATAGATTTTCAACTAAAGACTCGAAGGAATAAGGTTGAAAATCTATTGGGGAGAACTGAACGTTAACGATTATCGTTTGCGACTTGTCTAGGGGGGCTGGATAGAGCGGAACGTACCGGGGTGAAGTGGAGCAGAGCTGGGGTAGTAGAGCGGAGCTGCTTTGCCTACCTATTTGCCCCTTCGTACATTAGGCGACGCAAGTCTCCGATACCTTACGATTTTGGTATTCATTGACGCGTGCTTGTGTTCGAACCGCTATGGGTTTGTATTGCGATAGCCGCTTGGATACCAAAGTGTTGAGGTAGCGGAAACTTGAGTCGCCTTGTGTACGAGGGGCCTTTGCTGACTAATATGCATGAATATGCAAGTCAGTGAGCCGGCCAGCTCCCGCACTGCCCGTGCTACCCCTCTCCGCTCCACGTCGCTCCTCTCTCGGCGGCGGCGCTAGCCTAATCTAGACTTTTTTCCCGATATTTTAAACAATTCCGCTCCTCTCCGCCAATGCTGTTTCCTTTGAAGTGGAGTGGAGAAGAGATGTGCATTTAAAGCCATGTCATTGATACATCGTGGCACAGTTCGTCTCCACTCCGCCTCAGTGGAATCGCAGCCTAATCAGGTCAACATTCTGGCTAATTCTGGCTGAAAACTTTTACCTGCTATTATATTTTTCCGCTCTTTTCTTTGACATCTGTCTTAGTGATAAAAATCAAAGACATTCTTGAGGGAAAACTTAAGTTACCTTGTTGTATTACCTACATTATTTTTTAAGCGATTAATTTATTTTTTATTAATATTGTCTAAAGTAAAGCACGCTGAAACTATTGGAGAAATGGCTGGAGTCGGGACAACCAGTTATGAGCCAATAGATACTGGACAACCATCTCAACAATTTCCGATCTCGTTAACTTCGGTAATTTTTTCTTTTCTTCATCATCATCATCATCATCAGCGTATAATGTTACCACTGCTGGAACACAGGCCTCCTCCCTCTCTAAAGGCTGATTTACATTGAGTCAGTAACTGACGTTAGTGCTGGCGCCGAAAACTGACTCGTGCTATTTAGGTATACGGAGTCAGTATGTCGTCAGTAGGTACCTACTGTACTGACTTGAAATCAATTTACACTATGGCAGTGCCAGGTCAGCAGTGACGCGTCAGTGGACTGACGTCAGTTACTGACTCAATGTACATCTGCCATTAGACTGAGAGGGAGTGGACCATAAGCAACCACGCGGGCCCAGTGCTGATTGGTGGATGTCACATTCGAATTTTTGGTTCTTGCATGCATGTTTCTTCACGATGTTTTCCTTCACCATTTTATTCCATATTTTTATTTTACCTCTCATTTTTCGACATAGTAAAATAACACCGCGGCTCCCTATTAAAGCATCATTAGTATGTCTCAAATCCTGCGTGCCTTGAGAGCGCCTACGTCGTCTGAAACGTCAGGAACGCCTGCTTTCTCCCTCCCTTTTGGCATTGTTGACCCTGGGCACAGATTACCTACCAGACATTGCACTCCATGTACTTACACACGCTAACTACCTACTGGCCGCCGGTCCATCGACGGACCTTAGCAGTACATACCTACTATCGGTCAGTGGGTCATCTTTCATGTATCCTGTACCTTAGCACAGCGGGTTGTCAATAGCCGATTAGCCGCGCGGCGCGCATATAAGTACGTAATATTATGTGGCATTGTTTCGCTTGGATGGTATATTGAAGCCGGTAGCAAAGAGTTTTAAAAGCCTCCCTCGCCATTCCGCCACCATGACCTGACGAATACAGTACTCTTAGCACGAATTTTCAGTAGGTATTCGAGACGTAAAATAAACATTAACTTTGACAATTTCAAAAAAACCGGCCAAGTGCGTGTCGGGCCACGCACAGTGTAGGGTTCCGTAGTTGCCCATCAAAATACTTATGCGAACTAACTAAACTTATTCGCTGAATTTAATTTTAAAAAGAAGAATTTTCAAAATCGATCCAGGAGTCTTTGAGAAACAAAAGAAAAAGATTACAACGAATTTAGAACCTCCTCCTTTTTTTGAATTTAGTTAAAAATAGTTGACGATAAAAACCTACCTATCCCCAAAAAACATACCTTTAAGAGCTGTAAAAATAAAGTTGACAAACTTACATTTGCAGTTGTCTCCGATACATTTTGTTTAAGAAAATATGATATCAAGTACATTTTATAAGTTGGTCGACTATTACTCGTAAAGTTGTAAAGCCTACTTAGTCATGATAATTTTCTTTTAAACTTCGTTATATGTACTACTATTGTGAATTTTTTCACACCCCCGAACATAACCGTTTAGCTGGTAGAGGGGGGGGACACTCGAATCGAGCAAAATTTAGCACTTTAAAGCTAAATATTTCACAAACGAATTTTTTTATAAAAAAATTGTTAATGGAAACTATCATTATTTTTTAAAGGCCTATTTAATGATACCTCACACTAAGGGGTACGCGAGAAAAAAAAAATCCTCATTTTACGTGTAAGTACTGGAGGTACCCTAAAAAAAAATATTTTACGAGACTTTATTTTACCACTTTTTCGGCACAACAAATCCCAATATTTACACCAAATTACAACTCTCTAGTACTGTGCGTCTCTGAGCTAAACTGCGGACAGACGGACGGACGGACGGACGGACGGACGGACGGACGGACGGACGGACGGACATGGCGAAACTATAAGGGTTCCTTGTTGACTACGGAACCCTAAAAAATAGTTCCTGCTTCGCACACCAGAGGCGCTGTTCCATTTTTAGGGTTCCGTAGTTAACAAGGAACCCTTATAGTTTCGCCATGTCCGTCCGTCCGTCCGTCCGTCTGTCCGCAGTTTAGCTCAGAGACGCACAGTACTAGAGAGCTGTAATTTGGTGTAAATATACGGATTTGTTGTGCCGAAAAAGTGGTAAAATAAAATCTCGTAAAATATTTTTTTTTAGGGTACCTACCTCCAGTACTTACACGTAAAGTGAGGATGTTTTTTTCTCACGTAGCCCTTAGTGTGGGGTATCGTTAAATAGGCCTTTAAAAAATAATGATAGTTTCCATTAACAATTTTTGATAAAAAAAATTCGTTTGTGAAATATTAAGCTTTAAAGTGCTAAATTTTGCTCGATTCGAGTGTCCCCCCCTCTACCAGCTAAACGGTTATGTTTGGGGGTGTGAAAAAATTCACAATAGTAGTATATATAACGAAGTTTAAAAGAAAATTATCATGACTAAGTAGGCTTTACAACTTTACGAGTAATAGTCGACCAACTTATAAAATGTACTTGGGTAATATGTTTTCTTAAACAAAATGTATCGGAGAATCAACTGCAAATGTAAGTTTGTCAACTTTATTTTTACAGCTTTTATAGGTATGTTTTTTGGGGATAGGTAGGTTTTTATCGTCAACTATTTTTAACTAAATTCAAAAAAAGGATGAGGTTCTAAATTCCGGACGGACGGACGGACGGACGGACGGACATGGCGAAACTATAAGGGTTCCTTGTTGACTACGGAACCCTAAAAAATAGTTCCTGCTTCGCACACCAGAGGCGCTGTTCCATTTTTAGGGTTCCGTAGTTAACAAGGAACCCTTATAGTTTCGCCATGTCCGTCCGTCCGTCCGTCCGTCTGTCCGCAGTTTAGCTCAGAGACGCACAGTACTAGAGAGCTGTAATTTGGTGTAAATATACGGATTTGTTGTGCCGAAAAAGTGGTAAAATAAAATCTCGTAAAATATTTTTTTTTAGGGTACCTCCAGTACTTACACGTAAAGTGAGGATGTTTTTTTCTCACGTAGCCCTTAGTGTGGGGTATCGTTAAATAGGCCTTTAAAAAATAATGATAGTTTCCATTAACAATTTTTGATAAAAAAAATTCGTTTGTGAAATATTAAGCTTTAAAGTGCTAAATTTTGCTCGATTCGAGTGTCCCCCCCTCTACCAGCTAAACGGTTATGTTTGGGGGTGTGAAAAAATTCACAATAGTAGTATATATAACGAAGTTTAAAAGAAAATTATCATGACTAAGTAGGCTTTACAACTTTACGAGTAATAGTCGACCAACTTATAAAATGTACTTGGGTAATATGTTTTCTTAAACAAAATGTATCGGAGAATCAACTGCAAATGTAAGTTTGTCAACTTTATTTTTACAGCTTTTATAGGTATGTTTTTTGGGGATAGGTAGGTTTTTATCGTCAACTATTTTTAACTAAATTCAAAAAAAGGATGAGGTTCTAAATTCGTCGTAATATTTTTTATTCGTCGTAAATCGTCGTAATTTATTTTATTCATATATGTATTTTCCCCGATTTCTCAGACTCCTGGACCGATTTTGAAAATTCTTCTTTTTAAAATTAAATTCAGCGAATCAGTTTAGTTAGTTCACATAAGTGTTTTGATGGGCAACTACGGAACCCTACACTGTGCGTGGCCCGACACGCACTTGGCCGGTTTTTTCATACAAGAAACGCTGTAAATAGGTACTGGAGACGGAGTAGGAGGCCGTCGCCTCCTTCTGCGAAGCAGTCATGCTCGCGAAGGAGGAGGCGGGCCGCTTGAGGGAGAGGATACTGTCCTCCCTCCGTCCGAGACGCAGTGCTAGACGCCCACGGCGACGGATGTCGCGGGACGATCTCCGGCCACCGTAGGCGCGGGCATGCGGGCGGCGAGTAAAGGGCAACTCGCTGCCCGACCATGGACCATGCCCGGGTCGACGGCGCGTTGTGTCCCACGCGCGCCTCAAGGAGCGTCAGCATAATGATGGGGCCCCCTATAGAGGGCCACAGTCCTGCTGGGGTTGCGGCACATAATTATGTATACCGCGACTCCGGCACACAAAGGGCTACCGAAGGACACCGTGGATTTTAGTCAGTACAAGTCTGACAGTCCCTCCCGCCCTGCCCGGGGTTGGAGGACTCATTTGATGATTTTGCCACGTAAAAAAAAAAGTAAAAGACTGAAAATTCGTGCTAAGGGTACGGACATTCAATGCGGACGGCGAAAAACAGCAAGACCATGCAGATGATCATCAAGTACCACAAGGTCATACCGGAATAACTATGGAGGTCCTTGATGTGTCAGTCCTCACTTCCTCAGTACTAGAGAGTTAGCAAGTCTGGTTGCCTACCATGCATGACGTCTTACAGCGAAAGGAGTTCCATTGTGGGAGCGAGATGGCGCTAGACGACATGTATGTATAGCTGTCCCTTTCCCACAGTGGAACTACTGTCGCTAAAGACGTCATGGGACTACCATGACGGCTAAAAGCCCTGTTCAATTTTGTCATCCAAGTACAATACCTACGCTCGAGGCCTAGATCATAGTGCAGTGGTACTGTTCTTCAAAAAAGGTGACAAAACCTTACAGCTGAAGAAAGAACTATAAACCCAACTCACTTCTTGCCTCGTATACGTACAGTCACGAGCAATAGTATGTATAAACTAAGCAGAGTTCAAAATCGTTTTTCTTCTACTATATTGATTAAACCTTTGCCTTTTCATTAGACATCTATTTTGGAAGCCATACTATTACGAAATAGGTCTTATTTCAAAGTGGAAACCAGTAATTCACAAGTAATTTGGGTTTGAATTTTGTTAAGTGTATACATGTTATTGCTCGTGACTGTACCTCACAAAGTTTGTGGGGTACGTATTACACAGTGGTACACATGGTTCCCTCGAAAACAGTTTGAGACACAAACAGTTTGTGGCACAAGCTGTTTTCGAGGGAACCATGAAGTCCATGAACCACTCTGAATTTTTGAGAAGGCGTCAGTACCATGGACCACATCGTCCACTTCTCAAATAAATTTTCTTTTACTTCAATATTATCGACTACCTAATTACATAATTAAAATTTTTTATTTTTATTTTTTATGTAATGTGCTTTTTATGGAATTTTCAATGTTTACCGTACTTCTATAAACGATAGTTTGGTATTTCTGGTGAAATATCTGAAAACGGTACCGAAATTTAATTAGTTATAAGGTTGTAGTGATGGGATTTCTCGCCAATCATAAGTATCGATATCGATGGCGATATTTACTCTACACGCCCGAGAATGGAAATGATAAATTTACTATGTTTTATTAATAGTGTTATATTTAAAGGGCATGATTGTGCATCAGACATCGTCAAAAATGTCGGGACCGTTTGAAGCAATCTCTTCGGAACCTTCAACTGTTCCAAGGTTAATATTGTCTGTTTTTTTTTTAAATTTATATCTTTCTATTTTAAGTAGCTGGATACTTAAATTTATTTAATTTTGTATTCAACAGGGCTGCATTTCTTCAGTTATCTTTATTTGCGTCTGTTCTAGAAGATGTGTTAACGGAATTGTGGATTTTAGGTAAGTATGTATTAACTATGTTCAAAAAGCTAACTAGTGCCCACGCTACCATCTCCCGATAGAGCGGCAGTAAAAAACCATACATTATGAGAGAATCCGTTGTTAAAACTGCGTTAAAACTAGGTACAAATTGTCTATTTTCAGACTTTCTTTATGAGCTGTCGCTCACTGGAATCTTTTTTAGTGTGACTTTTTGTTTGTTACCCAGTCGAATGTACCGGCACATATTAGTACCGGCCCCTACAATTAATTGTCACCATAATCAGCCCACTCCCATATATCGTCATATTAGTACTCGACGGGGAAACAAAACCTCCGCGACTAAAAGCTATTCTGCGCTAAAAGTCACCAGTGAGCGGAGCTCGTCTTGCTTGTGCTGTGAGACCGTATTTACCTAATGCCATATTGATAATGGGGAGTAATGTGGGGGGCTTATAGTTACACCTAATAAGTAGAGTTTAATTTACTAGCTAGCTTCAAAAAATGTCGCATCGCATATAAATGGTCATACTGTTTTACTGCGTTGACTTAGCAGCTTGATTAATGCTGAGCTGAGCTAGCTCCAAGGGACCACCATATTAATTTGTTATCAATTAAAACTTGATACGTCAACGTGTACCTGACAAAAATAGTCTTGATAGACAGGTAGTTGGACAAAGAAGTGATCCAATAAGGGTTGTGTGTTTTGCTTTTGTGGTATAGTACCCTAAAAGCAAAATTCTAATTCAAAAATTACATTTTATACTTACAACGTAAAATAGTATATCCAGTTTTTCTCGGTTTATGGACCTACCACACACGTAAGTATCACCACAGTTTTGCCTGCGCAAGCCCAGCCTGCGCGTACTTGCCTGTGTGTGTGTGTGGTTGGGCGTTCAGTGAAGTAATTCAGAAAAGCTTGTGCAGGCAGAACTGCGGTGAAGCTTGTGCGTGTGCTAGGCCCATTAGGTAAATAGCAAAGACCGATGACAATAAATAAAAGATAATGTTTCTTTTTCAGAAAGATGCAATAACGGACTTGCTCTCATAAGAACAATATCTGATATTGATTATTTGAAAGTCCTAAAATATGGTGTGTACGATATAAATGATGTAAAAGATGAGCTAGATGGGATAGATCCTGATAACCTTGATTGTACGATATACAAAATTAAAAAACTTGACGAAGACAGGTACATAACATTTTGTTTTTTAACTGTCTTCAAAACAAGGAGGAGGTTCTCAAATGGTCGGAATATTTTTTTAAGTAGGTATGTTTTTGGGGTGCTAAGACAGGCACCTCCACGTGCGCCCGTGGTCTGTAGTTCCCTCTCGGATACGTCCGGGGGAAGACCAGTTTTTCGGCCGGTGCACCCTGGGATGCGGGCAAAAACTCTTCCTTAGGCACTGTGTGCCTAAGGGCTCTCTTTGCCCGTATGCGAATAGCCTGTCGTGTGGACGCTCCAACGCGTGTCCCTCTGATCAGCAGACGGCACAGCGGCGGAGCGGGCTTGCGGACGGTGAGTGATGGGTAGCTCGCCGTCCGACCAGAGACACCAAACCCGGGTCGGTGGCGCGTTGTGTTTCGCGCCAAATGCCTGCTGGGGTCGCGGGTTTTTTCTTAACCCAGGATACCGTGGCCCCGGAACGTAAAGGGCATCCGAAGGAACACGTGTGGATTTTAGTCAGTAAGAGTCTGACGGTCCCTTCCGCCCCACCCAGGGCGGAAGGACTCATTTGATGATTTTGCCACCTAAAAAAAAAAGTAGGTTGCCTCTTTAGAATTTCCAAATCGATCATGATATGATCGATTTGGAAAATTCTTTTGTTTGACACTTCACAGGTGGTCCGAAAGTCACCGATTTCAATAGTTTACACTTTTTGAGAAAAGTTATTTTACACATTTTGTGTTTGCTTTTGTATGGTACGGCTTTTAGTTTACGCTTTAGTTCATATTTATATTATTGTTCCAGAAAATATGTAACTAAAGTAATGACTGCAACTTATTTAGGTCTAGTACAATGCTATCACTTTGACCCTCTGGTAAGCCATATAACTTCTTACGAAAACCTTCGTCGCTACCGTTTCCAGTTAGAAGAAGAAGAACGTAAAAATAAAGCGTAAGTTTTCGTATTAATTTTAGTAATAGCATCGATTAATATATCTTTATAATATTTTAGTAACATTTAATTGATAAATTTATACTTTGTATAGGCTTCGTAAAGACTTGTCTAGACAAATTAGACAGCAACGCAACCATATTAAAAGCGCATTGTATGATACCGAAGTCATCATTACTAAACTAAGGACTGATGTTGAAGTAAGTCTGCTTAGTATTTTCAGCCTCTTAGGTATATTTAAAAACCATCTAATATGATGCGAGGCTATACTTCTACTAAATAAAGCGCTAAGCACAATTACAGGGCCCTTTGTACATACAGCGCACTTTTAAACGCGCGTTTTAGGAACTTAAAGGTTAATATCTGATTGACCGAGCTTCGCTCGGTTTTTAAAATGTCTATATCTTGGGAACCGAGGTTTTCTCGAACCTGGGACCTTGATAAATCGATTCCTTGAGCCGAAAAACCCCTAATCTGTTACTTTCATGAAAATCCTTGGAGCCGTTTCCGAGATCCTGATTATATATAAATATACAAGAATTGCTCGTTTAAAGATATTAGATAATGAAGTGTTTGCGCTTTTGACACAACTCTGAGCGCCCAATGTGTAATGGGCCATAATCAAATACAACTATTTTTACCGACTTCAAAGAAAATAAGTTATTTTATAATTTAACAATACTTTCGGACTATTTGCATAACTCAATCAATTTTATTGCTGTGATTGAATATATATAAGAGTAGTTTTATTAATGTTCATAGGATTCAATCTTGTACGCTGAAGTCAGCAATCGTTACACGGACAATTGGCAAGTAGCAAGGACAGAACAACACAATCAGACGATTTATGATATCGAATTTACTCCTGCATCTACCATTGAATATTATAAACAGAGATATGACCATGAATTAAGAGTTCACACTGAGGTGGAAACATTGGTTACCATTACAATTAACGTTAGTACAAAAATATTAATTAACAATTTTTATTTAATTAGCTCAAAACTGGAGCGCTGAGAGAGTGAGACGGGGTCGTGGTAGGCCGAGAAGGAGATGAAAGGACTAACTGGATAAGTTGGTTAAGAACTTAGGAAGGAGAACGCACGGGCTCGTGAAAAGAGGAAGGAGTGGAGGGTGGCCTTTGCCTTTGTCTTAAACCTAAAATATTACTTCCTGGAATTTTATAGATACCTACTTCCTGCGGTACGGGCTGAGCCTAGTGCAGGAAGACTTCGCTATATATAACAAAATTGTAAATCCTTTAGAAAAACAAATGTCGAGACGTAATGCAAATGTAACAACATATTTCTCAAATTACGAGTATTAATATAAAATAATATGGCACATCATTTTCGAGAGCCAACCGTGGTCAGGCCTAGACAGTTTCCTTGGGGTGCTATGACAGGAAACCTCATCGTGCGTCCGTGGACTGGAGTTCCCTCTCGGATACGTCCGGGGGGAAGACCAGTTTTTCGGGCCGGTGCACCCTGTGATGCGGGCAAAGTGGTCTCTTTGCCCGCATACGAATAGCCTGTCGTGTGGACGCTCCAACGCGTGTCCTTCTGATTAGCAGAGGGCACAGCGGCGGAGCGGGCTTGCGGACGGTGAGTGATGGGTAGCTCGCCGTCCGACCAAGGACCAAGCCCGGGTCGGTGGCGCGTGTTTCGCGCCAAATGCCTGCTGGGGTCGCGGGTTTTTTCTTAACCCAGGATACCGTGGCCCCGGAACGTAAAGGGTATAGGAAGGAACACGGGTGGATTTTAGTCAGTAAGAGTCTGACAGTCCCTTCTGCCCCACCCAGGGCGGGGGGAGGACTCATTTGATGATTTTACCACCTAAAAAAAAAATGTATGTCGTGTAGTCTACGAGTTCTGCTTTTTGAATAATACCATCGATCCTGGGTTGCAGGAATTAAACATTTTACTTTTTGCACATCTTTTTGGTAAATATCAATGAATAAACAAACACAGTTTTACTTATATTTTTTAATTTTAAGGAAACATTGGAAACAATTGAGGAGTGGATGGAAAAATTCGACAGAGATATGGAAAAAATTGATCTCAAAATACAAATTAAGAAAAATGAATACCAAGATATCCATGAAAAAAGAATAAAATACGAAGAAACGGTTAAAACTTCATTCTTTCTCTCTATAGTTCTGCTTTTGTAACAACTCCTGCTTTTCTTATTTCTTAGAACACCTTCATAACTAGGTAGGTTCTCTTTTCTTCATATCTTTTTTTATTTATTTTCAGCTTGAAAAACATGATCAGCAAATGAAGGAATGGATTCACTTTAAGGATGAACGTGAGAAAGCCCGACAATATCACGAGAAGATGCTGACTTCTGCTATTATCGTGCAGGCTTGGTGGCGTGGCATACTTGTACGTCTTCAGCTTGGACCATATAAAGTCAAGAAACCCAAAAAGGAGAAGAAGAAGCGTTTTGATTTTTAATCAAAATATTTTTAATTTATTTATAAAATAATTTTACATTACACTGTTCAATCATTTTTATTTGGAATAGGTTCTATTAGACAGGAGTCTCATACTTTTTTTTTTAGCTGTTAATGTCATCAAATGAGTCCTCCCGCCCTGGGTGGGGCAAAAGGGACTGTCTGACTCTTACTAACTAAAATCCATCCGTGTTCCTTCCTATGCCCTTTGCGTTCCGGGGCCACGGTATCTTGGGTTAAGAAAAAACCCGCAACCCCAGCAGGCTTTTGGCGCGAAACATGACGCGCCACCGACCCGGGCTTGGTCCTTGGTCGGACGGCGAGCTACTCATTACTCACCGTCCGCAAGCCCGCTCCGCCGCTGTGCCCTCTGCTGATCAGAGGGACACGCGTTGGAGCGTCCACACGACAAGCTATTCGCATACGGGCAAAGAGACCCCTTAGGCACACAGTGCCTAAGGAAGAGTTTTTGCCCGCATCCCAGGGTGCACCGGCCTTAAAAACTGGTCTTCTCCCCGGACGTATCCGAGAAGGAACTCCAATCCACGGGCGCACTTGCAGGTTTCCTGTTATAGCACCCCAAGAGTCTCATATTTTTGCAATTCATGGAACATGCGGGGCGTCAGTTGGCGGTGCCTTAGGCTGCCTGTTCAAGTGTCCACTGTCCATTGATGTGGAGCGAGCTGGCGGAGCGACGAAACGAGGAAATATTAACCAATAGGATTGTACAAAATCTCCGCTCCACTTCAATGATGCAATCCTATTGGTTAGTATTTCCTGGCTTCTCCGCTCCGCCAGCTCGCTCTGCATCAATCGACAGGCAGCCTTACGCGGGCCGGGCTCACCTCATCATCGTACCAGCCGTAGGAAGTTTACTGCTCAACATAGGCCTCCTCTATTCAAGCTAGGAGGTCCCAGGCCGCCCCTGGAAAATATCTCTCGATATATAGGTACGCACATGGAGATGGGACCCATCTGGCAACATCATGATCATCAGCCTATAATGTTTACATTGTTGGGATACAGGCGAGCCCTCTGTGAGAGGGAGTGGGCCATAATCCACCACTCGGGCTCAGTGGCGGTAGATGTCACAAGTCTTCGAATTTTTAGTTCTGACATGCCGGTTTCCTCATGATGTTTGCCCTTCACCGTTATGAGAGCAGTGGTGATAAATAAATTACACAAAGCGCCTGGCCGGGTTCGACACGACGACTGCTCTTCCGGCTGGCATACGCCACATCCGCCACATCTAGATTTGACATCGCGGCCTAAAAATGCTTGTATTTCAAAGCATTTACAATTAGTTAAGGCTAGCCACTCACTGGTAACTTTTGTTGCGATGTCTTTTCCCCGTTTTGTCTGTCAAGCGAATATTTGAGAATGTACTGAATGATCTTCATAGCATTGGACTAGGAAACAAAAAGTCACCACGACGAAGTCTTAGGTCATAAGGGCAGCAAGTGACAGTAAAATCGATAGCAATATTTGCTGGGCAACAAAATATACATGAATTTTAAATTATGGCTGGATTGCCTCATCCTAAACTCTAATGAGCTTATCTAGAAAATTGCAAGTGTATTGCTATAATAAATAAATAATATAATATCCATCATGCGGTCTGTCTCATCCAGTTATACTGTTCACACCTTTGTGACTCTGACTTCAGTCTTTATTAATAACGTCATAGCTCCGCTTAGCTCCAGAGGACATCTGATTGGTTATGCAAACACATCTCCTCTCCTCTCCACTTTGGTGGATACCGGGCCTTAACCAGACCCGTGACACAGAAACAAAATAAATGTCGAACTTGAAACTTGGTAGGTACCTGTTTGGTACCCACCCATTGCTTGCTTGTCAAATCGTTTCGAGCGTTTCAAGCAGGTTTCAAGTTGCTAGTCTTCTGGAATAGCATAAGGCCCGGTATCCACCAAAGTAGAAAGGATCTCCTCTCCTTTCTTTTTTGTGTTTGATTATCCAATCAGATGTCCACATCTCCTCACTGCTTAGTTTCAGTTGATATCTGATTGGTTACACATCTCCTTTCCTCTCCGCGTTGGTGGATACCGGGCCTAAAATGAGTATGGAGCTACAGTTGGCAAATTAGAGTAGAAAACTGGAAGTTGCCACTGTGCTCTCGCTACCAGAACAACGAATGTCTTTTTTTTTCTAAAATGTAAACTGGTAAAAAGTACGGAGATACTTACCCATTTTTCTTTCTATATTATATCTTGGTTTCCACTTTAGTGCAACATCCTAAAACAACCATTAAAAAAGCCAACTTTTTAAAATCATAATAAATCGATACTTTTTATTACTCACAAGCCACATCACTATTTGCAACGTCAACGAAGTCACGTGACCGTTCTTAACCAATCAGAACACTGTATTTGACAACTAAAATGTAAACTCTCCACGCGAATGTTATCAAAAACTTGTATTGAAAGCTTTAATTATTAATATATTATGCCGAAAAAAGAAAAGGTGAGTTCAAGAATAAAACAGAATTTGATAAGTCCTAAAAAATATAATATGTTCTCACCGTTGTAAAAAAAACGGTAATTGATGCTGTCGGCATTATACGCTTCCATCGTCGTAATACCTACTATGCCATGTCAGTTCAGTTCGTTTATGGTATGCGGTGCTGCATAATTTACGTGTGTAAAATCTCCGCATATTGGTGATTTGAAGGAGATTATTGTGTGTTGTGAGGGTTCTAGTGGAAGCTGTTGTTCGCAGGAGGCGATGAAGACCAAAGTTGATAAAAACAAGAACGGCGACAGTGAGGCCGAGGTGAGTTGTTTTTAATGTAATTTGCAAGATCACATTAACTTCCCGTTGGCCGACTTGCTTGGCTTATGTTTTCTGTTTTACAACTCTAGAAACGTACAAAACCTACTTGGAAACTTGTGAAATTTATATTTGATAGAATTTTCTCTATTCTTAGTTGAAAAGACGGGTTTGATTACTGTCTAGTAAACAGGATATGTTTTTATAAATATACGTAGCTATGTTTTATCAGAAAAAAGAATGATATCCATAATAAGAATTCGGTCAGTGGGTAGCCTTAGGGGTCTTATTGATTAGAATAAAGGTTGTCAATCAATTCATTGATAAAGTCTTCAGTCTACGTTTTGTCTAAGAAAATGCTGTGATTAAACATTGTAGTCCAATGGTCAGTACATTTCCATAATAGCTCAATGTTTTGTAGGTAATCTGATAAGAATCAGACTAATTTCCACATAACCTCTTTGGGTGTTTAAAAGTATAGCTGTCATTTAAAAAAAAACTTGGTACCTCCGTGCTCAGTATCCCAAAATGGTCATCCTAATATTCTCTTTTAAATTTTGACACTAGGCTGTTAATTCTTGATGAGTATTCATATTCAAATGCTAAGAGAGACAGTTGGTACTGAATTTTAAATATAGAATAAACTTGATTGATTTTCATATAATCACTGGGTAAATGTACCCTATGATCCAAGTGTTGTTGTCATTGAACTGTTTTAAGAGGGCTCCATGGCCCTGAAACACAGTTCAATGACAACACTGGGATTATAGGGTACCCTATGATCCAAGTTTCGTTGACATTGAACTGTTTTATAAGAGCTCTGTGGCCCTGAAACACACAGTTCTATGACGCCAATACTTGTATTATAGGGTACCCAATCCTGTGCAAAGTTGAACCAACCATTTGGGTGTTTATAACCCTTTTTTTGAACCAATCCCAAATGGTCAACAAACATGGTATAAGATCCAAGTATTGTTGTCATTGAACTGTTTTATAAGGGCTCCGTGGCCATGAAACATAAAAGGTACAGGGTGTATTTTTAGTTTATGCACATTGCTTCCCCTCTTATGGACAGAAGGACTTGTTTCATGATTTTTTCACTTAAATAAAGGAGTGTTGTTCCATTTTTATTCCTCGCTGCAGTACATGCAATCAAAAAACATTTTTAAAATTTACATCATAACATTGATTACCTATCTCAAATAAGACGAGGTCTCTCGGAGAATATGATGAGGTCTGCCAAACCAAAAGTTATGCCAATACACTGGTCATGGAGCTGTCAAAACAGGATCTGAGAACCTGGAACACTAAAGGCTATTAAATATAAATAAAGAAATACCTATGTTTAAAATTCAGTAAAGCGTTAAGTCATTGTGAAGTCTTAAAAGTGTAAATTAGGGGCTTCTTCAAGCCTGTTGGGCTGTTAATTAGAAATGATGACCTTTACCTATTATATTCTATGCCTTAACATTATTAAGCTGAAGTTTTCTCTACTAACCTACTGAAACTGGTAAAAGTGGTACTTGTCTTATAATAAAACAAAAATCTTTATTGATCTACACATTTAAAAGCAAAAAAACGAAGTGCAATCAATCATGACTGGTGTGTAAAAAGGGACTTCTTGGGCCTCTTCCAACTTCAACCATTTTTTGCAGTTTGCGGCAACATTCATGCAATAATATTGGATTTAAATTGCAGTGTTACCACTGCAGTGCACTTTACAATCATCAAATAAGTTTGCTTGCCTGACTAAAAATCCATTTTTTTTTCTTCTGGAGGCTTTTGCGGTCCAGGCTCACTGTTACCTTATCAATACGGTCCCACACTCCATTTTCATTATTTTTCATTGAAACCATTGAACAGTTCTAAAACATAATACATAAATCATCAAATAGTTGTATTTGTTTTAGTAATTTACATACACTTTTTTTTGCATTGTAAAATCATCAAATGAGTCCCCCCCCCCCTACTGTCAAACTTGTACTGTCTAAAATCCACGGTGTCCTTCAATAGCTCTTTATGTTCCGGGGTCACAGTAATGAGATAAGTCCCGCAACCCTGGCAGATAGTAATTGAAAAAAAAATTACTATCTGCCGCACTATCTGTATTGCAAATAGCTTTGGCCCTCTACATAGTAATTTACTTTTTTTTTATTGAGTCTGTTCTGTGTCCCACTCCTGGGCAAAGGCCTCCCTCCACCTTCCACCTTTCACGTAATTTACTTACATATAGAAATTGTTTTTTTGTAATTACTGGCTGTCAAGTGTTCAAAATCAACCAGAAAGTGGGACCTCAGGACACCATTTGTTTTATTAGAGAGTATCTCTAACTCTCTCTAAGTAGATAGTAATACCCCTGTTTCTGACATGGGAGGACTACGAAATAAATGAACTTTTACATTTAAAAATGTAACTTAAGTGTACGAGTAAAAGAGATATAATACATTATAATTTTCATAATACAAAACCCACTTCATAATTCCAATGCCACTCCATTATATTTTCAGCTTGTACTAGTAACAAGTGTAAAGTGCTCCTTTTGTGTTAACATAATAACAATAGTTTCCTTGAGCAGCTATTCATATGGAAATTGCCTGATTATTTTGTATGGAGTGTGATGGCCATAAAAATCATACTGCAATTGCAACAGAAAAGAAACAGTTTTATGTAATTCTGTATTTTTTTAACACTTTTAAAATTTTATTTAAGCACAATTTTCTATTGAATTTTGTGCTTAAATAAAATTTAAACATGTTTAACCTTTGGTAAAAATCGGCCTAAGGCTAATTAAATCTTACACTAAATGAATTAGTAACATTTTAAAGGAAATATTCTAAAATTAACATAAAAAATGTATTTACTGAAAAGTAATAAGATAAATTGTTGACATTGTATGCTAAATTTATCTGACATTGAGCTGTTGAAGCAATTATAAACATGTACTTTATGAGAAAGTTTTTATCATTATTACAAAAATAAAAATTATAAATAGAGTTGTCATTGCATCATCATAATATTGTTAACATTTAATCCCTTCAAAACCATAAATGTGAAATGAGAGCCAAGTTCAATATTATGATAATTATGATATATGCCTCGGTTGTTGTGTACACACATATTAGATAGTGGACAGTGTTCAAACTAATGTTTTACTAAGATGGCTGTACCTCGGTGGAGCATACGGTGCAAGACTGCCCAGCTTGGGTGGAGCACCGACGTGTCCTCACGGCTGCGATAGACAGAGACCTCTCGCGCCCGACATTGGTTGCGGCCATGCTGCGGGGCGAGACGGAGTGGGAAGCGGTCTGCTCCTTCTGCGAGGCAGTAATTCTCGTGAAGGAGGAGGCGGGCCGCGAGCGAGAGAGGACAGCGTCCTCCCTCCGCCCCAGCCGCAGTGGTAGACGCCCACGGCGACGGACGTCGCTTGATGATCTCCGGCCACCGTAGGCGCGGGCATGCGGGGCCCCCCTCTCAGAGGGCCAAAGCCTGCCGGGGTCGCGGGATTATTCCCTTACCGTAACCCCGGAACATAACAGGCTATGAAGGACACCGTGGATTTTAGTCAGTAGAAGTCTGACAGTCCCTCCCGCCCTGCCCGGGGTTGGAGGACTCATTTGATGATTTTACCACGCTAAAAAAAAAAAAAAAGATGGCTGTCCCTACTACAGTGTACAATTTTAGATACAGTACCTACACAAACTTGGCAAGATACTGGAATGACAA
>JAQSVV010000610.1:0-52448 GCA_036375495.1 Agrotis segetum
TAGCTTGCAATTAATCACAACAAGAACTAATCTGAAACGCGTTACAATTCATCAACGTTACGGACACATACATAAATCTAACGCAATTGAGGCCAACGTGAGACTTAATAACTTCGAGGACAACACTCGGGTTCTGGTATTCAATGATTATATCCTCGAGTTTCCGGCGACTGTCATAAATACAGCGTTTTCGTTACAAGACTTACAAGTTATGACTCACGACTCTGAGTAATCTCAAAACGATATAGCTCAGTACCCTCACAAGCAATACTAGCAAACTCAGAAGATGTTATATAAACGCAACCACAAACACAAGTGAAGTGTGAGAATATAACATCTAATAATAGTAGGATTAGGTCTCAAAATAAACCATGTAGCCCGCAATGACATAATATTATGTTATATAATTATTCTGTTAAGCGTTTGATGAGAATTAATAAGCGTAAAATATCACGTCGACCCAATCGAGCGACATCAAAGGGTACAGTCCTCGGCGCAGTGTATAGAGAAAACAAAAATAAATTCAAGAGCAGCACAGTGCATGCAGTTTCTGATGATGTAATCCTGCTGAGACGATCAGACGAGACAGCCATCGTTATTACTAACTGGAACGAAAACATCGACAACCAGATTAAAATTACACTTTATCGACAGACACTGACAAGATGTTTATGATCCAAAGCTTTCCAAGAAGCTTCGAAATTATTCTTGCGTACAGACGGCTAGTAGATGAGAAAGTGTAATTAATTTATACGAGACGTGTAATCTATATAGAATAACAAAACTATACTCACATTACGTATTACGCGACGGCCATACTGTACTTTGCCCTTATTTGAATCTTACTGGGAAAAACAACGTGGTTTTCTTTGATAACAGAATTCAATATGACACAAATATCTGGCCTTAGTTTCCGAAGCAACATATTAGAAAAGTTGGAGGTCCTAGTTTAAGATACAGTTTCCACAACATCGCATCAGTATGGGATACTGGAAATGTCCTCCCGGGATAGAATATATTTTTATACAAAAGGTGAGTTATTTCTACGTGACGAAGGGAGGGCTGACGGCTAAAGGCCATTAGGTAATGTCCCACAATCCAACAACCCTGAACTTTTGATTGACAACGTAAATGACAGAGGTTGGAACAAAATAACACGGCAAAAAGACTTTGGAGAATTTGAATCTCCAGACATGTTTGATGTCACAATATCTATTAATGCGAAGTTGCCAACACGTTATCGGATTAAACTCCATTGGCAAAGCTTTCCAGGTAGACATTATCGAAGGTAAACATTGATCCCTCGTCAGCAGATACCTTTGATAATGTGGAAACCTTTTAGTGTGATAGATGAAATCTGTGTTTCCCAATAAAAAAACCGATAGAAATAATAAAGCTTAGCATTCAACTGTGTAACAAGTCAGTCTAGTGTACTGAAGGTCGTTATTCCAGTGTAATGACGGCGAGTGTCTGTCTTGCCATCATATTCAATTCCATATTTCACAACTTGGCGCAGTTGCTCGTATCAACAATTCATAGACGCATGAGCTAATACTAGAATATATCATTATGTGGAGTACAGAAATAGATCGTTTTTTTAATTACTTTCGCTGTCTTGTGTGTATACATACCCGAATTTCGTTTGAATTCAAAACATGAGTAAATTAGCAAGCGTTGAATATTCAGCAGTCAGCGTATGAGCGTATTCTGGCAACTAGTTGGCGCCAAATGTTTGAGAACGAGTTTGCAGCCTAGTTTTTACGTTGGTTAGCGTCCTCGAAAAATAACCGTCATTACCTTACCACGTGGCATTGCTAACGAGCCTTGTTTTCATCGCCATCTAACTTCTTTTCCCAGCGAGCATACCTTTAAAAATGCAGGGTGCTTAAAAATGGCAAAGAATCTACATGCATCGAAATGGTGTCCTTAAAAAATGTGTCCTCTACGTTTCCGCTGACTTTTAGTTTGGACTTTTTTGAACTGTATCTTCCTGTCTCCTACACAAATATCACTAACAATCTTGATGACAAATAACGAGTTCTCGTCACGAATCTATTTTCGTCACAATAATCGTTGTTATTATGGTGACCTAGAAACAATTTCAACTGATTGAGTATTGCCTAGTGTCGTTTAGGCCCACTTATGTCTAGTAAAAGACGGTTCTTATGTGGTGAAATATATTGCCTAGATTGAATATCTGGTGACGTGCCAAGTTGCCGATACATGCGTTGCGGACTGCGGGCCTCAACCAACCTTGACCGGCGACCGAGTCATATAAATCTCAACCGCCTCACAAAGGTTTGGCTATCTCTATTGCAACAATACCAGTATGGTCAGCTCTGTCTATTTTATTGGGTTATTCAATCGAAGCACAAAGAACGGTATATTTATGTTTAGTTGAAGTTGAAATAGTGTTATGTTATGTCACGTAATGGAAATAGGGCGCAGTATTCGACTCTTCGATTTGCATTTCACGTTTCATGGTGTTGCATAGAGAAAGGTATCATTAAAATGGCAAAACAAGTTTCTGTTTGTAATATCTTAATACCTATGTATGACCATCGGCTACTGTAAAATCGGGGCAATCAAATTCATCATAAAGTTGAGCACGTATGATATACAGCAATCAGTGCGAGCCTCCTTGGCCTTGGCAGCAATTCATCAAGATTGTTGCCAGCATACATAATAAACACCTATCGTTGCTGAGGTTGTATTACATCATGTTATAAAGTCATCAGGCGTAACATTATAGCATAGTTCTAAGGAAACTTGTGATGCTTGAGAAGTCTACTTTTTTTCTTAGATATTTTAATAAGCCACTGATTCAAGACTTCAGAAGTTCAAAGCATTCAATAAAAGCAATTTCATACATAAAAATGTCATCTTATTTAGATTTTCTTTTCGGTGTGTCCTTAGCTAATGCAAAAATGAAATTCTGTAAATAACTTACTACTTGCTTATTTCATTCCATTTGATACCGTTGTTAAACTTTAGTAGTTCATCGCCTTCAGGAGAGACAATGTCAAACATATCGTACGTAGTCCTATTATTTGGGGTGCAAATGTCCTTAGATAACTTATTACAAATTGTAGCCCCATAAAAACTTATTTATATATTCCAACACAGTTCGGCACTGTTGCTAGACAGTTCATCGCCTTCAAGTCAAGCAATGTCAACTACAACATTATCATTTATTTTAATTTTCTTTTCGGTGCAAATGTCCTTTGCTAACGTTTTAACAGATTTCAGCTTGATAGAAACTTTTACTCATTTCTTGTTTTTTTTTAAACTCTAGGAATTTCTTCTGTATCGTGGGGTCCTAGACCAGCTAACTACCTAACTACATGAGGTCCAATAATCAATTCAACGTCTTACAAAAAACATGGCTGCCATAAATTTCTGTTTCATCCATCCATCCATCAATCGAAAGCTTGGTTGCAATGAATCGATGTAGCAATACGATCGCGATACCCGTTAACATGTTTCAACTAAGTATGTACTGTACAGTGACACCGGCGTAGATTGAATAACAAATCACTCGAACAATGCAAATGAGATGGCCTGACATGAACAAGAACGCGAGCTAGCCGGTATAGTTAATTAATTAGTTGTTTGTTAAATTATAGACGGTAGTCCCGTGAGAGCCGTTACGAAATGAAGAAAGGATTGGTTACAGAAGCGCAAACTATGATCAAACGAAATTCGACCCAATAGACAAGGTTTCGCCAAATGCTTCGATCGAAGATTCCGCACAGGGATTCGAGAAAATGTAGCCAGCACATGAAAGACTACTTCAAAAGCGAATTTTGACTTTTGACATGCTACGAGTATGATTTGAAATTCAAGCAAACAGAACCCAGTTACGTAGTTAGACCCATCTGCTGAAGGATCATGGCATTCCCAGAACGTGGATCGGACGTTCCATCAGCCTACATATGAAATGCGCATGCGTCATACTTATTAAAATGGTGTGTCGTACAATCGGACGAGCGAGTAGGTTTCGTCACGATAACGGTACTATAACGAATGCTTAAGGCAATGATAGTTTTTTTCGCGACTGTATTGCCGGTTTCCGACCTTAATAATGCATAATAAGATCTAATTTAACAATATTACTTTTTTTTTGAGGAAACAGACGGTTATTAAAATGAAGTGGATTACGGTATGATTACTTTGTATTCGAGTTAGTGTGCTGAGCCTATAATGTTACTGAATTCTGCAAATATCACACTGTTATCGATCAAGACATTTTTAATCGAAAACGAAAGTAGATGGCTCAATTTCGTAGTACGAGTGTTTTCGTCGGCATTTATTTGGAAGTTTATCTATCTTGGATAAGATTCAAGATAACTTTCGACAAACACCTAGCACATTAAACTAGTGAAATAAGGCGCAGTCTAGACAAACGCCCTTATTGGAGCTAGATTGCTTATCAAGGGATAATTGGTCAAGCAGACCTATATTTTACCTTATAATGCGATTAAAAAGGTCGAAAGCATGACGGTGGTTTTAGAAACCTTTTTAAAGGTGTGGGCGACTATTTATGGTAGGTTCTCCACGAATGTACTACGTTGTGTTTTTGCAGCGATGTGCAGTAACACGTGCCGTCTGATCAATACACCGGTCGGGACGGCGACCGGCTGTCGGCGGCATGGCGTGTCGCCCCTAAACACAGCTGATTCCACCTATCCCCCTCAGCCAGTTCGTTCACCCTTCGCCCCGCGCTCCCCGACACCCTCCCAAACTTTCGATCTCGTTAAAAACATAAACGTATCCACGATGCCCTTCCGAATTTCAGTTAGGAAATAACAAATTTCCTGGCGGTGTAAATGCCCTTTTTCGTAGCAATTATGAAAAAAAAAATCGCGATGGCTACGATGCTAATTTGGTATCTCAATTGTGTTTTCGGGATAATGTATTCTCGTAAAGGTGTTGGGAGTTCAAAAGAAGGCCCGTACAGATCGGACGCCGAGGTTCACGACGGGTATACCGAGCAGCAGCAAGAACAGTACACCAAATATTTGAAGAAGTTAAAAAATGACTTCGATGAAGTTTGGTGCAAAAGGCCAAAACAAAACATTGACTTAACCGATTATGACCGAATTAAAACTCTTGGAACCGGAGCTTTCGGTAGAGTAGTACTGTTGAAACATGTAAAAAGCTTCAAGCTATACGCAATGAAAGTGTTGGAAAAAGTAAAGATAGTGAAGATGAGACAGGTCGAGCATACGCTGTACGAAAAACGCATTCTCGAAGCCATCAGGTTTCCATTTACGGTCAGCATGGAATTCAGTTTCAAGGATAACAGCTATGTGTATTTTATTATGCCATTCGTACCAGGCGGTGAAATGTTCACCCATCTACGACGAATGGGTAAGTTCGAAGAGCCACTAGCGAAATTTTACGCCAGCCAAGTAATTTTGGCCTTGGAATATCTGCATTTCTGTAACCTAGTTTACCGCGACCTGAAGCCAGAAAACATTCTGATCGATAAAACTGGTTACTTAAAGATCACGGATTTTGGTTTTTGTAAAGTTTTACAAGGGAGAACTTGGACTCTATGTGGAACGCCAGAATATTTAGCTCCTGAACTAATTTTGAGTAAAGGGTATGGGTTCTCCGTGGACTGGTGGTCTTTCGGAGTGTTGTTATTCGAAATGTGTGCAGGATATCCTCCCTTTTACGCGAACGAGCCAATGAAGACTTATGAGAAAATTGTAGGCGGCAAATACCGGTGTCCTTCAAGCTTCAACAGCGATCTTAGGGATCTAATCAGAAATATTCTCCAAGTTGACATAAGCCACCGTTATGGTGTGATGAAAAATGGGGTGATGGACTACAAAAACCACAAGTGGTTTAAAGGTTTGGAATGGGAGTGTATTCTTAACTGCCGGACTCAGCCCCCTTTTGTGCCAAAGTACAGGGGTCCAGGTGATACAACCAACTTTGACCGCTACGATGACGAGCCTATAAGGCCGGCTTCTCGCTGCCAATATGAAGCGGAGTTCATAGATTTCTAATTCCGTGTAGTTATTGTTTACTTGTCCTCTTCTTGGATTAAATAAGAATTCATTATGTTTAAAAAAATGTTTGATTTGAGTATATGGTTTACAACACAATTGTCAACTATTTTGTGGTGCTGTATAATCTTCAAACTTAAAAAAGCACATCCTGACCCATAATCTTGTGTCATCGTGTTTGTTCGTTTTGTTTGGAGACGATTTGAATTCATAATAGGGCACGTGTGGGGCCCCCTCGCGTCGTGCGCCCGCGCAGCGCCGGAGGACTATAATAACAGCAGGCAGAGGGCACGCGACGAAACTGTATTATATTTAAAGTTCGTGACCAAGTGTCGCGCAGGGACATTTATTAAATGCACTGATTGTGTTGGAAATGCAACAATGAACACTTTCTATGCCGGAAAGCTTGATTATGACAATTCTGGTTAATAAGACTAAGATGATAACCCGCTATAGACCTGGTTATCTTGCACGTTGTATCAGAAATCAAAGCAACCAAACAAATGTAAAATCATAGCTTGATTAGTTTTTCATTTGCAGTACAAACAAAATAAAAATAAGTAGCAACAAATCTACACACATGTAAGTACAGTATAAAAATCAAACACATGTCCGGCAAATTCCTGAAACAGTCGACTAAATAGATCTAGTGTGTGACCCGAATTCGCTTCAGTTCTCTGCCAACATTACCATGAGTATGAGTAATGATCTGTGATGGCAGCATGTTTTGGCAAAACAATCTTCAAAGAGAGGAATGAACTGAAATATTTTATTTGGATTAGGTAATAAAATAACTAGCATTCTTCAATATGAAGTGACGAGTTATTTAGTTATTCAGAATGATAAAACACGTGCGAATTACAAGGAAAACATGTGTCGTTTTATTAGTTTATTTCTGGATGATGTTCCCGCGTTGAGAGTACTAAAAGTAACGTTTGCTGGACGTTAAATTAAAAGAGAAGTCTATTAACTCGTTTAATTAAATTCACATACAAAGGTTTACGATTAAAGCCACCTCCATGATGAACGGGACTTTGACTGCGAACGGAATGTAAAGGGCTAGCGAGAATATTGATTTACAACTGTCTGAGACGCTTTGGAATTTACTTTAATGCTTAATTGATTAGACGAAGAAATGGTCATTGATAATTATGTCCAGTTATTTGATTTACACTTCAAAGTAATAATCTTCAGGAAAATCAAGTTAGTTTAGTCTTCCATTGCGCATTTATTGGCTAATAAGAAAATTTAATGACACTCCAAGGTTTAGAAGAGAAGTCTTTCTCAAATTCTACGTGGTCTTCAATCATCTGACCATTATGATTATTATTTTTTAACGGACTATTCCGAAACCAAACACCATTTACCACAAAAACTAACCGTAAATAATCCCCATGAAACTGTTACAATCGGTAATCCGATTACACAATTGACTTAGCAAATCAAAGATACACCAAGTATTATGTGCGAGCAATTTTCTGGTACGGCACCCATGATAGGGACAATGGCTTGAAACAATAGCCTTTCCCAGCCGTGTGATGGATGCAAGGGACCAGCGCAGTCGACCGGAAAGTGAAGGAAGCGCAGTTCCGTCTCACGATGAGGATATGACGTCAGGAAATAGCCAAGGTCTACGTCTTAAAGGGTTGCAGGTAGAAAAGAGGATGACTCATTTATTAACATTTATTTTTTAATACAAAAGACTTGATTTGTATTTTATAGCATAGTTTATGCTATTATCATAGTTAAAGCAGAATTTATTGATAGGACCACACAGTATTGAATATTTCAGGTCAACCCATAAACTCCTATGAAGTAACGTTATTGTCTGACAATTTTACAATCAACGTAACAGCTCTGCTAGTCGTATAAATCGTGAATGGGATTTATTTAAGCCAAGTACGCCCATTTACACAGTCGTGCCATAAGTTCTGTCAAAGGTAAAATTTCGAATTTAGGATGCAAGTCAAAGAAATTTATGATGAGCATTCGAAATTTGAACATTTAAAGAATATAAAAACAAAGAGTTTCTGGAATTTGCTTCATTTTTTAAAATGGAGTGGACGCGCAAAGAAGACAGAGTCGCAGTAATTGCATTGTATCGTTGCAGTCACGCGCCAACTGAGATTTTCAAACTGCTTAAAAATTTGAAAATTCCGATTAGATTTATTTATCGTATTATCAAACGATTCAGGGAAGATTCAAGATTAGAAGACAAAGAAAGGAGCGGTCGACCTCGAACTGTTCAGACTTCAGCGGTCATCAAAGCAGTTAAGGCGCGAATCCAACGAAATCCTGTCCGCAAGCAAAAAATGTTGGCTCTGCAAATGTGACTAAGCAGAACTACTGTTAAAAGGCTGTTGAATGAAGATATTGGACTGCGTGCTTACAGAAAAAATACAGCAAATCTTCTTCACGCGCGACTGAAGAAAATCAGACTCGAAAGATCCCGAGTGTTGTTAAAGCGGCACGCGGGAAAAAAATACCGCGAAATACTCTTTTCGGATGAAAAAATTTTTAATGTTGAAGAGAGTTTCAACAAAACAAAATGATAAAGTGTATGCACACTCTAGTGAAGAAGCGAGCAGACGTGTGCCACGTGTTCAGCGTGGTCATCATCCTTCGGCATTCATGGTTTGGCTTGGGGTGTCGTATTTGGGTCCAACAGAGGTGTTTTTTTGTGAAAAAGAAGTGAAAACCAGTGCTCCCGTATATCAAAATACAGTCCTAACGAACATTGTGGAACCTCTTTCACAAACAATGTTCGAAAACAGGCACTGGGTATTTCAGCAGGATTCTGCGCTGGCTCATAAGGCGAAAAGTACCCAAGACTGGCTCACGACCCGTGGAATCGACTTTATCAGGCACGAGGATTGGCCTTCCTCCAGCCCAAACTTGAATCCCTTGGATTATAAAATATGGCAGCACTCAGAGGAGAAGGTTTGCGCTAAACCCCATCGCAATTTGGAGTCACTTACGATGTAAAATTGTCTCTCTAGCATCCCTAATTAAAGCAGTCGCCGATATTGACATGAACGTCGTGCGTGCTTCGATTGATGACTGGCCTTGCAGATTGAAGGGTTGTATCGAAGCAAGAGGAGGACATTTCGAATAATTTTGATGTAGTTCAAATCTGTATTTTATACCCTTTCATTTGATATATAAATGGTTGTAGTACGTAACTTATTGTGTCATTTATTTAACTTTCCATATGGGACAAAACTTATGGCACGACTGTGTATACACTCACCGGCACGGAATCTTGGCCAAGCGCGTATTTCGTGATTACAAGAGCTTTATGTGTTTTCTATGATTATTTATGATGAAGGGTGATCTAAAAAATGTTTACCCTTAGTTCAAGAGGGTAATTTACCATGTTTGAGTGCAATATGACGTTATTTTTAAGTTTTAGTTGAACCCGGTCATCTGAGCGACTAAGTTGCTGTTTTAAATTTGTGTATTGTGAAAGTCTATTGTCAGGTTATTCAATTATTGTGATATCGTACTGTTACTTCAATAACTAAAGGTGATTTAAATCCAATAAAAACGTCATTAACACCATCACAGCTTGCACAAGCTGTAGCGTTGATGGAACAAGGGCTGACGCAGCGAGAAGTTGCTGTTATGCTGAATGTACCACGTTCATCGATGCGGTATGCGCTGAAACGATACCAGGAGACTGGCCGCTACTCCCACAGACCAGGCAGCGGAGGCGTCAGATGCACATCTGCCCGGGATGACAGCTTTATTGTTCTGGAAATTTTGAGAAATCGCTACCTCACCGCTGTTGAGATACCCCAGCGACTCCATTTCACAAGAGGTGTCAATGTTAGTGAACGTACAGTGAGAAGACGAATGGAGGAAGAGAATTTAAAAGCTCGTAGACCAGCACGCGTCCCAGATCTTCTCGTAAGTCACCGAGTAGCTCGACTTCGATTCGCACGAGAACACGTCAACTGGACCCATGGGCAGTGGGTCTCAAACCGCTCTCCTCTTCTTCACCACACCGCTCGATCCATCGCTCCCGATCATCTGGAGCTCGTAAAGCGATTCGACACTCATCTGTGAACAGTACTCGAGCCCACTGCCCATGGGTCCAGTTGACGTGTTCTCGTGCGAATCGAAGTCGAGCTACTCGGTGACTTACGAGAAGATCTGGGACGCGTGCTGGTCTACGAGCTTTTAAATTCTCTTCCTCCATTCGTCTTCTCACTGTACGTTCACTAACATTGACACCTCTTGTGAAATGGAGTCGCTGGGGTATCTCAACAGCGGTGAGGTAGCGATTTCTCAAAATTTCCAGAACAATAAAGCTGTCATCCCGGGCAGATGTGCATCTGACGCCTCCGCTGCCTGGTCTGTGGGAGTAGCGGCCAGTCTCCTGGTATCGTTTCAGCGCATACCGCATCGATGAACGTGGTACATTCAGCATAACAGCAACTTCTCGCTGCGTCAGCCCTTGTTCCATCAACGCTACAGCTTGTGCAAGCTGTGATGGTGTTAATGACGTTTTTATTGGATTTAAATCACCTTTAGTTATTGAAGTAACAGTACGATATCACAATAATTGAATAACCTGACAATAGACTTTCACAATACACAAATTTAAAACAGCAACTTAGTCGCTCAGATGACCGGGTTCAACTAAAACTTAAAAATAACGTCATATTGCACTCAAACATGGTAAATTACCCTCTTGAACTAAGGGTAAACATTTTTTACATCACCCTTCATCATAAATAATCATAGAAAACACATAAAGCTCTTGTAATCGCGAAATACGCGCTTGGCCAAGATTCCGTGCCGGTGAGTGTACTATACGATGCATTCTCAATGACAAAGCACCGAAAGTTCAGGCGAGCAAACTATTCTATTCACAGTATTTCTTGCGCAAACCTTGCCGCATTGAAGCCTAAGTCTCACGATACAATTGAGTATTCATCTCTGACATTCTGCGTCAAATTATTCACATTTCATCCGTATAAGAATCACCATTTTCGTATAAATCAGTGTTTTCTATGAGAATAGAAAAGGTGGTGACGGAAATGGATATTTCAACGAGAATTCCGTCCTACTAGAATCTATTTTGAATTCTGATACAAATTTTGGTCTTTAATTAGAGCCAATCTCGGATGTTTGACAAATTGACACAATTCCAGAACACGCTTCAGTAAGTAAACAAAAAATACTTAACAATGTTGAAATAGTGGCTTAAAATAACAAAAGACTAGCAAAATCATCTATAACTGTACAATAAGGGGAACGAAATATACAGACAGAACAAATAGATTCAGCACAAGCTCAAAGTCCAAACTTACATCAATTTACAAGTAAATTAATACCATGCGCCCAATAGGTGCTAAACCAAAGCACATTTTATGGAACGTTAGCACAAATTAACAGCCATAAAGCCGAAGGAGAGATTACACAAGCTATCGTCGAGAACATAAAGCATTACATATCCGTGCTTTTAAAGCTATAGGCATATTGAGCTATTGATAGATTTAACGAAGATTGAAGATGATTGAACGTCAAAGAGTTAATACTATAGTTATAATAGTATAGTTAGCCATGTTCTGATGATTTTAAGTTGTGGAATTTGGCCGAAACGAGGATATTCGGCGAAGAAGCTTTCATCGAAATAGCTATTATTTGCAAGTTGAAGCGGCAATGGGCAGGACGCATCACTTGTGGTGAAGGATCACATCTTCGATGGATGCAAGTGACGGACTGTTGTTAGTTGTAGCGTTGGGGGAAGTCTTTGTTTAGCAGTGAATGTCTTAAGACTGTATTGATGATAAAATCGGATGGAATTTATTAAGCCTATGTCCTGGAAGAGACTACTGTATGTCTAATGATGAAGTCTTCATTAGACAAACCCAGATTAGGTACCGGTTTTCGTTTTTACTAATTTCTCCCATTTCTATTCAATTCAATGTATTTCAGTTCACGTCGAACTACTTAAGTCTGGTCTGATAATTACCATTACATGTGCTGATAAAAGGAGTGCTCATCAAGTGGAAACAGATACCAAAGGGATGCTGTTGATTAATCACTGGGAGATGAAAAGCTTTAAGTGTTATCAAAGTGCCGAAGATACGGACGCTAATGAATTAGGGACATTGATAACTTTATTGGTGATAACTCAGTTACTTTCTAGTTGATCAATTAGTACTGGAACTAATAGATAGTAAACTGGTCTATTTCTGTCGTACTACGACTACGCAATCACCGGAATTTGTCGACAAACTGTTTTCATTTGTACTGACAAATGGTTTTGCAAATCGCGTGCCTAACAAATATGTTAATTTAATACTACAAGTCACACTCATAAAACTAATTGAAAACATGTTGTGTTGTTTTTATGTGGTGAAACTTTTGTGAAATAAACATGAATGGAAATAAAACAAACACAAGAAGCATTATTTTTGAAAATATTGTTAGCATGGATAGAAAACACGGAAGGAGTTAACGTTTAAGTAATTAGATGGTAATCTAAATGGTATTAATACATTTCAACCATTTAATTAGTAATCAAGAAACTACCCATATCTTCGATCAAGGAACTTGTTATGTGCTTTCGAATGATCGTGAGTGATCGTTAGTGCCTAAACAGTTAAAGGACCTTTCTTTACTGTTCCGTAATTTCTATTCCTAGATTTGAGAATAAAGTAGTCAATTCGTCTAACCTAGTAATAATTTTTCCTTTAAAGCTTGCAGAGCAGTTCAATGCGCAAATAAAAATCTTTAGGCTGCAGTACAACTCCAAATTTCGTAAAAATAAAGAGCGGCAACGGCAACGTCAACGCGGCAGGCCCAGAAGGAGATGGAGGGATGAGCTCGACTCATTTTTGAGGGATTGGCCCACACTCGCATTCAATCGCGAGAGATGGAAAGAGGGAAGGGAGGCCTTTGCCCTGCAGTGGGACAACGTAGGCTCTAAATAAATAAATAAAGAGCGGTAGGAAGGCGAGAAAATTACAAAAGCATCGTTCTAACTCGTGAAAAGCAAGAGTGCTGAGCTTAAAATCTTAGGTCAAGCAGAGTGTCATTGGAAAGTCCAATGACACTCTGCTTGCTACATGAGGTATTTGTCATCAGCAACCCCAGTTTAGAGTTGATGATCAATAGCCTCGCCTCCACGACGTGAACGTGTGACGGTACACTACCCAAGTTTTGTAAGCACCATAAAGAAAAAAATATGCTCAATCTGCTTCATCAAAATATGCATAACGAAAACAGCAACCCTGTTATAAGTACTCAGTCATTGAGTTAACGCCTACGATATGGGTCAGTGACGACGCCGCTGCAGCATCCGATGCGGTGAAACGTAAGGGCGAGATGAGAGGGGCCGAGGGTGGCTAGAATTATAACTTACCGATTGGTTTGCTTGCAAGCCATAACTGGGAAATATTGAGTGTGTAAGCTGCGATGACCTTGGAAGCTACTTGAAGGGGTCCGTTTTTAACATGACTACATACATAATCTTACGTCATTTTTCCATGGAGCCAGATACCTTTCGCCTCGTCTAAATTCATAACATCTAGTCTTATAAGCATGCCCGATATTACGCACCTGACCTTTTGAGGACCAAATAAGTCACCAATAAGGTCACATATTATACAGTAGATTAAAAATAGGTTATTCTGACCCCAATTTTTTAGAATTGACCGTCCATTTTATTTGCTAGTGTCAGTGTAGTAGTGAAAACACTTATGAGATATAAACGCTTGATAGCTGAATCGATTGCGAGTGACTTTAATACGGTTGCCAAATAACACGCTCAGACGAGAAATGTCTAACTGCGGAGCACTGAAGTGCTTTGCAATATCAATAACGAGAAATTGCAGGATTTTGATGAGAAATGTATTGATGTAGTACGTGTGTTGGACTTTATTATGTGTTGAAAGTTTGAAAGGAAAGGGAGAGAGGGGCAGTGTATTTAGGGTGGCCCGGAATCTCCCGAAATACTTATTTCTTGTTTGCTAAGAGTATTGATTGGTTTCTTTAGAGACCCCAATTCTACATTTAATCCGCAAGAGATTTGGAACACAGATGAAGTATTTCTATGAATAAAAACTAGTTTTAATCTTAGTTTATCAGCAGCTTTATTAAGAAACAGATGGTAAAACTGAAACTGGTTTTTATTGACGCTAAGTGGGCGATGGTCTAAACTTTCACTGCTTATTAACCTCTAGTCTTATATGGCTTTGCATTGAACCTGATATTTCCGTCTCTCAATCAATTTATTGTTTGTAAACTGTCAGTTTTCTATTGCCCAGTCCATTAATCAATCATAGTTATATACTAAGTTCTTAAGCTACGCCAATCAGAGTCAACCTGGCCAGACAGTCTTCAGGTAATATTCTAGTGCTTCGCCCTCCAAATTAGTAATGCCAACGTTACAAAAGCCAGACATAAATTGGAGTTTATTAGCCTAGAAGACCGACAATACCCAGAATGGATATTCTATTATAGTTGTTAAATATACCCACTTCGTTGGCAATTACCTAAATTAATTGGGCAGGGGGCTGTAGGCGGGCAATGACACTGTGTTACCTGGTGATTTCTAACATGAAATATTAATTAACTGAATGAAAAAGTGTAGAGGCCATGAACCGGTGATATTTACTATGACACGAGGTGATTATTGACAATAGGGTAGTTTCCAGGGTCAAAATAATTACATTCTATTTAGTCCGTATTTTAGATAATAAAAAAATATTGGATACGTATTTTTTCTTTTTTCGATTAAACAAAAAAGAACAAAGTTAATAGCCTATTTAAGTTACCTGTGACGTCACTCTGCGCGAAAAATGCCACGCATCGTGACGTCACACGTAACTTTAATAGGCTCTATTTTTGTCATTTTTGGTCTAATTTAAAAATAAAAAAATATGTGTCCCTTATTTTTGAATAATCTAACAGACGGACTAATTACATTTTTTTAGGCAACTAGCCTATTGTAGACACGAAACAGAATTTATAGAATTGGGGATAACAGTCCTCTGTTTTAACTGCAGTAAAATTTATAAAGCACAAGTTGTAATTGACCATAATCAAGCGTTTCGCCAAAATTAAAGACCCGTTTCTTCACTAATCAGTAATTTACAAGACGGTCTTTTTATCCAGTCTGCTTCAATAAAATGTAATTGCATTATCCACTCACAAATAAACCAATAACACGAACACATGACGCCAAGATGGCTGAGCATAATCCTTCTTGTGTTGTTGCCAATCGAGACTTAAACTCACGCGCATTTCGATCTCGATTAAGTGCGCCGGCGCAGATCTGTACCGAGGAGTTAATTTAATATTCTTAATTGAATCAATGCACTTCCCACGAGTAGTCAGCACGCAAACTGTTAGAAATCGCAGGTTTTATTACTAACTTTTATTAGATTTTGCATGATTGGAGACTCCAATCAACTCCAATTTGGAATAGACATAGATGATTTGGGGATCTCGATAAATTGATTTTGTTTGCATGAGTAAAAGCGTATTAATTAATCATTTTTAATGAGTTGGCTACTGGACTTTGTAATATTTTATTAACAGTATAACATCAGTGTAATGAAGCTAATTTGACATTTTCTCTTCGACCGTTAATAGCACATTTTCATCAAAAGGAATTAGCTGCTAAGATGAACCTTGATCTAGTGATGCAACCTGTGGATGCAACGGTTCTCGCAAAATCAAAGTTTTAACGAATTATTCAGAAGATTCCATTTCGGAACTACTTGGTTCTGGGAGGGTATGATAAAATTCCAAGATTGTTTTCCAGCAGAACCAGTGGCACGAACATGGGCACTTTCTCAGCAATATGATTGGTTAGGATAAGTAATTTACGTGCTTGCGGTAGCTCTTACTTCGTGTCTAGATGTATTCATTATCCGTTTTGAGTAACGCCTGCGTGGTTCAGCATGAAAGTTAAATTGATTGCCGATTGTTTTGCGTGTGCGCACGCTTCATGCTTTCCAGTTTTGACAATCGAATTTATTGCTTTTGCTCGTTGAGTTCTCATCATGGGTTCTTTTTCGAGAGTACGGAAATCGGTCAACCCCTCAGCGATCGTTGTAATCTTATACTAGTTACGTAAAACAGTCTTTTTCAGTGGTTAAAGAAGTTGCAATAAATGCAAAACCTGGCAAATTCAAAATCTCTCTCAGCGTAAATATTAAATTCATTTTAGCTAGCTTGTTCGTATGTTTTAACAGCACCCAGTACTAAATTAATAAAACAACCCGTGAAAAGTATACCACGTTTTCGTTCATCATAAATTCCAGAGCAGAAAATTAAGGGATTTTAAACCCCTTTTTAGACTGAATACATAACAAAAAGGCCACACGAGTACGCCGCAGCGTCGCCTACGTCTATGTAAATATTTAAGGACATGCCCAGACAAGCCCAGCGTGGAGGAAGTTGGTATCCACCTGCATACTAATTTATTACCACGCTAAAATTATCCGACTAAACGAAAAGACAATAAAAGTCTTCACAACCCTACTGATTCATATTCAACACGCATAGCCGGGCTACATCTATCAGTATTCTTAGCATCACGATCGGCCAGCGAATCGAATAAGAATGATGCATTGTAAAGTTTAAAGTTCGCCAAAACTATGGTGCTTGCGAATATTTAAAAACGCATAAATAATAATAATGAGCCAAGTTACCCTTGGGGCTAATTTTACGTTAATTTACCCGTGGCAAATGAAGCAACGTATTGGAAAATGAAAAGGGGTCAGGTGAGATAAGGCTTGTATTAAAATACATAGAGGTTATCCCATGGAACCGTTATGGAGAACGATAACAGCATGGAAACGATATGGTGATTTGTTTACTTTTTTTACGACACCCACTCATCCGCCCACATGAACTTGTTATGGTACCTGCTTTATAAGTGTCAACGTTTGAATGGGATCTCGAAACAGGGGACTGTTTTTTCCGCGCTTTTCTAGTTCATTATACAACTTTTTAATTTCGGGTAGCGGCTTTACTGTGAAGGTAATAAAGTCGAGAATTTGTTAGTATAGTTTGTAGCCAGCCAACTGGAATTACCTGGCTCTATCGTCCCCCCGTATCCGGAGTGTGGATACGCTCGAGCGCGCTCGGCTGCACCTGTCGCCTGTACTCGTATTTTGCCATTAAGTACATGAACCGTAGCCTGTATGTTAACTCGAAGTGTGCAACTTTGCAGACGACATATTATGTGTCTGTGATAATGCACATAAACATAAGGAAATGTGCTAATAAACGAGCGTTGAACACAATTAACAGTAACTACACATTTTGCCGTTTTTGCTGTGAGTTTTAGTTAAAACCATAATTATACCATTTTCCTTCTAGTTAAAATATATTCTAAATTGTAAATATTTATATTTGGAAGTAATTAATTCGATATTTCTGTTAAGTGCGTCATAGTGTGCTTGACCACTCGGCTGAGTATAACATACTATCATTCTTGTTTTTTTTTAAAGTGATAAAATCATCAAAATATGAGTGCAATTGCCCAGGGGTGGAACTGCCAGACTCGTACTGAACTACTTACTAAAATCCTGAGTGCCATTATATTCCCCTTTAGTTTTGTGACCCCGACAGGCTTTGGCCCTCTAAGAGGAGCCCCGTTATTTTGCTGACAGCTCTTTGAAGCGCGCAGTAGGCCCCGTAAGACAGCAAGTCACCCATCACTCATAGTTCGCATGCCCAACATACTATCATGGTCTAGAAAACTCTTTTGAATATTTCTATTGGAATAACTTACTTCGAAGTGCCAGCCCGTATAACAAGCATGCTTAAATACATGGCTGCTTATTAATCTAAGAGCAGATCTTAAGATAAGCGTAAATAATCACAATTACAACTTTCATCGCACATACAAGAGCACTTTCGAGTTGTAAGCGAGAAATAATTTGAAAGACAGCCACGCGAGAAGTTTCCCTCATTGAATCAATTGGATGCGCATTATTATTTGCAAAAACTTAATTCACTGTATTCATTAATGAAAAAAAAGTAACTTTTTTTTTTACTTCATTAAGAACTTCTTTTTTCTCTTGGTTACTTTATTATTTTCATTAGATATCGAATGTTATTGCATGTTTCGCAGGAACCTAAAAACCAAATTTTCGCAAAAAATCTAGGGATACCGCGAAAACACCGATGACTGCTCCTGTACCTATTTAGAGAATGTGTATTATTATATGATATATATTTGTAAATGTTACTGAAAACTTATAGGGTTTTTGTAAAAAAACGTCATGCTTTAGCGAGTTTGGTTAGATTCTTTTAAATCCTGCAAATATAGTTTGTAACCATTGTCTATCCGTGGTTTTGCGATGTCGCTAGATTTTTGAGAAAATTTAGTTTAAAAATTAACCTATGACCGATATAAAAAAAACCTTCGGTTAACTTATCGCTATTAAGCCACAAATGAACTTTAAAGTTCTAAGGACAACTCCGGATTATCCAAAGCATAGACCAAAACTTTTGAACTCAACCTCTTTCAGTAATTTTACTCTGTGGTCTAGATTCCGCGCAACGTCATGCATACTGGCATGTCATTAAATCTCATCAACTGCTACAGTTTCCAGTGACCTGGATTTGAGGAAAAAGCTGTAATTTACTGGTAAAAGTGGAAGGAAAAGGATAATAACCCGCTTCCCTCATTTGAGGCAGAGTTCCTGATTCTTGGCGTCCCAGTAATGTTATTTATTCTTGCTCTGTTATAAAGTGGGTTTTAATTTAACAGCTGTAGGTATAAATATCGACCACTAAAAATCGTTTATAAAGTTGATTACGTTTTAAAACGTTTTCGATGGTTGAAGATATGAATAACTGAACTGCTGTAGATCAAATGAACATAAAACGGTTTAGGCTGATTCTCAAGTTTGGGAAACCTTCCAATCAAGAAAATTTTCTGCAACTAGAAGAACATTCTTAATTTTTTACAAAACAATGACGACACCAGCTCTCCCTCTATTTACTTGGGACTTGTGGCATAATTGACACTATGTGTGTGTTATAGACACACCTGTGCCCTTTGGATTTTGTGTTACACACTGGTTTTCCCTTTGGGGATCCACAGGCGTGATTTATTATGATATGTTAAGTATACAAAAGAAAGGCTATCCCTGTCCAATACCATCAAAACTTTCGTAGTGGCTAGTACTGGCCATAGTATGTGAGCTAGCTGATTTTGTCTTGACAAGACGAGCAACTTAAAAAAAAATCTAACGACTTCATTTATTATGATGAATATTTTAAACATCAAAATAATCAAATCTGAGAATGCAAATTAATGCAAAGTAAAATCTATACTAGTCTGCATAAATTAGATCAGTTTGTGAGTCAACTGATTTTATTATTTTTGTTCGCGTCATATAAACTTGACCTTTACATTCAGCTAGCGTTAGTTAAATAATATTAATGAGCAGAATACCAGAAATCGCTAAAATTCACAACAAAGCTTGCTTGTTAACGAAACATCGGTAATTAACAAAGAGTTAGTACCCAGTTAGAACCTTGAACAGTTAAAATACCACGTTGCCGAAATCTCTTTAATGTTTTTTACTTACTGGTTTCGGTCTTGGTTTCAAAGCAAAGATAAGATTTAAAATGGAATGAGATAAACCAGAAGGAACTGGATGGAACTCATGCGCACCTACGGAATACAGCAACAACAGACTGTTTAGCGAAATCCGACAGGATTGTGATCGGAAATTAGATTCTAGGCGCCTATGGATGGCCGATGGATGCAAGTGGCGAATTGTTCGGCGTGGCGGTCTAAGGGGGAAGCCTATGTTCAGCAGTGGATGTCTTCCGGCTGATGATGATGGCGAGGCGTAGCACCAGCAATCGCTTTGCCTTCAATGCCTCGTGGTGTCGTTGCTAAAGGTGGAGCAGCAGAAAAATGAACCTGGATCAAGGATGAGGCTGGCGTATGGACAAAAAGAAGGCATATGGACCCATATACCCATACATACGTATGTGAAGTCGGGCTGTGCACTGCGGTTGATGATGAAAGGCACTCTTACGTGACATAATTTTATGAATTTGGGCCGTTTTCGAAACTGTCTTTGTGACCGCGATGGCCCACCCCACGCAAAAAATTTCGATGCGGTTTTCACTATAATTTAGATATTTTATTTCGGAAAGTTGCATAAACTACATAATCTTAATCAGATGCTACTAAAATAACAGCAATTAAAAGCTAACACAGCCTATACTAATTAATTGCTCTACCGCAAAACTTCAGCCAATTTGTAATGTACCTCAAAAACACAACAACACCTTCCTTAATCAGGTTCCCTCAAAAAGTTTGACGTAGCAATTTTTTATGGAAATTTTAATCAAAACCCCTCCTTTTTCTACTCTGTATTGTGCGTAAGTACTTTATTGTTTATCAGCAAGTTCAATTAAAGCGCTCATCCGTTTCTTTGTTTAAAAAGACCTTGGTAATGATAATGACATAAGAAGCTACTATGATTAATTAGATAACAACTCTAACAGAGATCGGTAATTGCTATTCGGATGGAAGGACTAAATTACGATGTTACTGACGTCATGTCCTGCCTTTTCATGTATGAGTTCCTAATTTTGGTAACTAATGTTAAAAGTTTCTAGAAGGTTTAGGACTTGAGGAGGAGTACCAATAGTACATTGACACTTTACTGCCAGTACATCATTCTCTCGACTCAAATGTATTCATGACCTAAAAAAAATATTCGTAAGTAAGCTTCCCGAGCTGATTTTTTCATGATTACGATGTTAGTCCCACAGATAAATCATTCAGTATAATGATCTGGGATTCTAAAAAGGCAGCTTTAGCAGAATTAAATCACACATTTTTGATAAACCCTGCCTATATCGGCACTATGGTAGGTTAAAGTTCCATATGAAGGCGAGATCATGTCATCAATCCGTCAAATCCCTTAGGCTGTTATGGATGTAAAGACCAGTAATGAGTCCTCGATGACACTGCCCTGATTATGTCATTGTATGACTATAAATGCATTCCCAACAATGTTGTGGTTAGCGATTCGATTTCTATGTAAATAGAGGACGTTTAATACTTGATATGTACTGGCACACGCACCTGCCACCGTGATTATTATGATCAAGTCTCATTGTTCTGAAGCCACAAAGGACAGAGGGACGATGTATTGCTTTGATTATATTTCAAACAATATTGTATGTAGCAACATTCTTTGAAATTACAATAATAGGGAACACTTGAGCCAGTAAACTGTAGAATAAATTAGAGTTTCTAATATCCTACCTTTCTACCCTAGAACCTAAATTAACACATCGGTGGGAGTGCTACAATTCCCTCCAATGTGTTAAATGACCTAGACGTAGAGTTGCGAGAAGGAGAGCCTTTTTTGATTTTTGAGGTTTTAACCTCTAAATATTCGCGGCATTCACACAATGCAATGATTGTGGAACTACGAGGATTGTAGCAGGTGGCAGTATCTGATCCACTGAGGCGCTGGGTCAGCCTGTCACCCTTCTTTACGAGACACGGACTAATTGTCTATTTATACTGATTAACATATGGCCCTATTTAGTCATCATTATGTACTATAGCTACTCACAGAAACACTATTCGCTCTGCCGCTGTTAACTTTTGGACCGGGAAGGCGCCTCAGCGTCGTGTCACGCGTTTACACTCGAATATAAATTGCAGGAATCAATTGACGATTCGGAAGGTGCCAAACAATTTAGTTTGTCATAGATACGATAAGAAGAATACTGTACCCACTTGTCTATAAGACCTCATGTCATTTGGGATAAAAAGCCGAAGCCAACTACGAGACCCTTTTAAAGGAATCGATACTTCCAATTCAAACCAACCGTTTTCCATGCACGCTTTAGTTTCTACACTGGTAACTTGTAACACAATACTTTAACTGACACAAAAAAACTTTTTAAAAAAAAATGTGACCGCCTTCAAAAACAACCATAAAAAAGAGTAAAATAACCTACAAAACTTTTCTGTCGGAAGTCGGTGACTTTTTTATTAATTTCATTGTCTCTTTTGCCACCGACTTCCGACAGAAAAGTTTTGTAGGTTATTTTACTCTTTTTAGTTTAAATATTCAACCAAAATTCTTGTCAAATACATCATTTTCTTACATGTGCACTAGAATTTTGTAATCCGTTGCACCGGTAATAACATCGTTCATTCATTCCCTATCTCAAAAACTGCTGAACCGATTTTGATGAAATTTGCAGTATTCCCTAAGTCGAACGATACCTAGTACAACAAAAAAAAGAATTACTTAAATCGGACTTATAGTTCCGGAGATATGCGAACTCAAACATAATTTTCTTACTTGAGGAGTTGTACCTTCCATCATCAGCTCAGCTACATGAGATGATGATTACCATACGCAAGTTCTTGAATTACTTCATAAGATGTGCGAAAAACTATGTGTCAGCTAATAAAATTTAAGGGTTGCCCTCGATTTCTCCAAGATCCAATCATCAGATCATGAAATGGTGACAATGGGACCACACGGGAAGCACCAGCTTTCGAATATAAAAAGAATCATGAAAATCGGTTCACCCAGTCGCAAGTTATGAGGTAACAAACATAAAAAAAAAAAACAGTCGAATTGATAACCTCCTCCTTTTTTTGAAGTCGGTTAAAAAATATAGCCAAGTGTTCGGAGGAAGTTGCGTCATTGTCTACCGAGATAAAGAGATTACGAACTTTAGTTTTTTTTGAAGTAAACATTTTATGGATAGACTTTAATCCGTCAAGCTTTACTGGAGTTGCAAAATGTCGTGAATAAATAAGTTCTTGTTCTTCAAAATTAGTGTTTCTTTGGATGAGAAGAAGTTTTCTTAATGATTTTAGATTATTCTGACCTTTTCACTAAACAATAAAGGACAAAGTGATAAAAGTTTTTAGAGTGTCTTTTATCTTAGTGTTTTATTTGAAAGGTAACAGGACTTTAGTTGTGCTATTAGAAATGGAAGTTTGAGTGCTTTTGTGTTTTTTTTTTTTTTTTGCCAGATTTTACATAATTGTACCTGTGCTGTACTGGGTTGTTTTTGGGGTTGATAGTTCAGAAATAGAACTCTCTTGGTTATTTATTTTGATCTTCCAAGAGTATCGCCGGGAGTAGAAATTAACAGTAATTCGCGCGAACGATGTTGTGGACGGACTGCATAAAAATACAATATTTCTACATATTTTATTTACTAGTACTTTACGTATAGTGTTTTATTTGAAGTTACCTTTTATTTTTTCCCCGTATTTTAATATATTAAAAAAGACAAAATGTCCCACAACTTGACACTAGTTATTCCCGAAGGGCTAAGACAAAAATTATGCCGTTTAGTCCTTCATACGACAACCTGAAATTACCACATAATATGTATTAAGAACTTATAGCCGAAAAACGTATCTTTTCTGAATAATTCCCTACAAAATACAATTTGAGAATCTAACATGTATTGTGGTGTTAACATAATGAATTAATGACCATGCGTATGACATGGCTGCAGTATAGTACTACGTTAAGTACGTATTTACGGTCGATCTCAACCCAGGCTCCGTACATTTCCGTATTTAGCATACAAATTAAACAGCGCCACTCTCTCTTTTAGAATGTGATTACACAGATTATCACTGAGTGAACACACGCTCTTTGTCTAAACATAAACCATTCGATAACATTACACAGACACTTATTATACACAAGTGTGTGCATAGTGATAGGGATCTTGGGTTTAAGATTTTATTTTGATGGAAAAGATGCATTTTTCGGGTGGTAAAAGCATCAAATGAGTCCTTAGGTGGAGCGGAACTGTCTGACTCTGTCTGACAGCTGACTAAAACTCCACCCTTTTCCTTTAGTTGCTCTTTTCAAACTTACTGACTAAAAATTCACCCTTTACCTTCAACAGATTTTTACAAGCTCTTTACCGTGTCAGGATCACATTGGATTATCAGGCGTTGCGTTTAGGGCTACTATATACTCATTGAAGGCGCAGGACTTTTTTAAACAATGTGGAAGTCGGCAGAGCGAAGTGAGCTCGAAGATTTTAGCTCACCTTGGATTTTGGATACGGGATAGGTTTAGTTTTCTGTTGACATCATACAAAAATAGCCAAAATGGTTGTAAGGTGAAGTTTTTGAACAATAGGTCTGGACTCCACCAAAGAAGCAGAGACGAGAGATGTGTTTGAATAAGACTGCGGTTCGACTGAGGCGGAGCGGAGAAGAGCTGTGCCGCGAGTTACCAATCACAAGGCATGAGTGGAGAAGTTGTGGGGTCTCCGGTTTGGTGGAATCTGGGCCTTACTCTTGGTAGATGATTGCCAGGGGTTTTTATCTTACTTTTCAAACCTTCAGATCTTGCGTTGCTGATATTTTTAGGACCATGCATGACCAACCAATAAGCAAACGCCGTTCATTTATACACACCCGCATAATAAAATGAAATGCCGAGGGCTAAAACATTTACAACTTTGCCGTAAACGGATACATTAGATGGATAACACCACTTTGTCAGTAGGTAGGAACCTAAGTAGGTACCTGCCATCATTAGAATAGTGAAAAACAACAGTTAACTACTTGCTTACTAATTTATACTAATAAAGCTCGTATTATATCTAAATGCGAAAGTTAATGAGAATGGGTGGATCGATGGATGTTTGTTACTCTTTCATGCAAAAACTACTGAACAGACTTGGATGAAATTCGGTACACAGACAGATATTCTATAGCCTGGATTAAACTTGATTATGACGTGATTAAGACAAAGGATTGTTTTTACCCGATTATTATCTTCCCATGGGACAATTTTCAAGTTGTGGCGGGTGAAATCGATGGCAACAGCTAGTAATACCTATTAAAGGTACATGTAGACAAAATACAGTTGTTGGTAGTATCAAGGAACAAAGTGATCCTAACTAGGTAGGTAGGTACCTACCTAGTTCCCTTTTTTCTTTGAGATACAGTACGGAACCCTGTTTTATAGAGAATCTTTCAACGGCGAGTTGTAAAATCGACTGACGGGAACTGGTTGAAGGCGCGTAGGTAGTTGCAGTGGTTTTGCGGTATTACGATTTATGTAACTGATATTTTATTAGACGTAGGTAGGTACCTACCTAGTCACTGATCCACGCGTTTGTAGCTCAAAATGTCAACGATGTTACGTAAAGTTGCGTGTAGTTTTTAGGGTAACGTGCCCAAATAGCGCCAAGGGACAGGGGCTCCTGTCACGGGGATAACTGTCTCTGTAATAGCAATGTTGTCATGTGCGAGTCATGAAGTCGGAGCTTCAACTGGGAGAACACAAATAACATAGGCGCGGGGCTACCTACTTTATTTTTCTTTTCGCTGCAGTGTTTTGTTTGCTAAAACATCAAGATTAGAAGGTCGAGAAAAGCTACGTGCCGGTAATCATAATATTATTAGGTAGGTACTGACCTGACTGAACTACAAACACACGCGCTCTCCGCCCACGTCAATAAACCGGCGAAATGCCGAAATAAAAATTATCTTTTTTTTAGAATAGCCCACGCCGTATCTCATGGCGCCTGTAGCAATAAAAGAAACCAGTTATGGGCACAAGTCACCGACATACAGCCTTATGGACTTTTTCGCCTAATAAACTTTTTTACATCCATGTTTGATGTTTGAAGGTGTTGTGGCAATAGACATTAGTGTAAACTGTAAATGTTTTTAATATCCAGTCTGGTCCTGTAACTGAATTTTATGTTGCTTTACTGAGGTAAAAGAAATGAACACCTCAAGTTGCATTATTGTTTTTTTAAATAAAAACAATTTCCATGCAAGTAACTGAGTAAATAGTTTTATCATGCTATCAAAATACAATAAAATCTTTCATAGATTAAAAAACAGCTGATAAATGCATTTTATCAAACTTTCTAAGAAAAATACTATAGGAAATCTGATTTGATGATGATTTGTTTAGCTCAAACTCTTATTCAGCCGATCATAGACTATGCCGATGCCTGCTATTTGGATGCTACTGAGGAGCTGTTAAATAAACTTGAGCGCTTGCAAAATTTATGTATTCGATTTGTTTTCGGTCTCCGTAAATATGATCACGTCTCCCACTTTCGCAAGGAACTCAAGTGGCTCCCAATCCGCCTTCGCAGGAACACTCGTATCCTTTGTCTCCTTTTCAACATCCTTCACAGGCCCTTCCTATCCCTCTTATCTGCGAGAAAGATTTAGATTACGAATTTCGTCCTAGCGACGCACCTTGCAGGTCGCACCTCAGATCCCTACTTAAATCCCCTCCTCATAAATCCAGTTATTATTCGTATTCCTTCTCCGCCCATGCTGTAAAGTTGTGGAACTCACTTCCGCCTAGCATCCGTGACATAACTAATATTTCACTGTTTAAAACCAGATTAAAAGAGCATTATTTATCATCACAATTGTAATTTATTGATATGTAATATATGTATATATAGTTATATATATTGCATTAGGTATTTATTTATGTAACTGTACGTTTATGTATTAATATTTATTTATTATTATGTATGCATTCGTATGTTATAGGTTAGGTTAGATTAAGTTAGCATCCACTTTTTGACGACCTTTATTCCTCCTCTCACACACTATAAGTCTACATTACTTTTTCATTTCTCCTTTCGCGGGTCTGCTGGCAGAAATTTCAATAGAAATAAGCAGTACCCTTGTACTGAATTCTCTTTTGTAAATTATCCTGTGCTGTATTTTGTGTGTACATAAATAGTTAAATAAATAAATAAACTGACTGTACAGAAAATTCCCAGTATACCTACATAAGTTGCAACATTACAGAAACAGTTTATAAAATTCCCGGTTTCCAGAGTATTTTCCTGTATGACTACGTACGGCTATGTGCGTTTATGCACCTATTACTATGTATTGGGAGGAAACTGCAGTTCATAACATCCATCCTATGACTAAGCCTTGTATAAGAAGTCCCTTGAACCCACATAGGTAAGTATACAAAATGCAATATGTATATGAGATAGCAGTAAGAATAAATGTAATTCCAATAAGAAATGTGCAGCTGCACATTTTATTTATGTGTAATCAGATGCAGAACTGTTGAGGCTGTGTCACCTATATTACATTTATTATACCTGTTTTATTTATAGACGAAGCTTACTAATACGTTAGCTTGTTTTTCTATAAAATCTATGTGGACATAGGACTCAATACCCGCATTGATAATGCCAGGAAATGAAGGCTTGAGACTGGATGTACTTATATATATATCCTGATTAACCAATAATTACTTCTTTGAGCTTATTTCGTGAGTCTGTTAGATGTAGATAACCATGAGAGCTCAAGTAGTTTGTTTCAATGTTCGAGTGATTATTATAATGCAGTTTTAACTTAAAATGATTATGTACACATTGTTAAAGTATTCATCAGAGTTCTTAGCTAATAAATAGCGCAGTGTTGTCCCAAAATAACAACTTACTGTAAGTTTTAGCGATCACATGGCCGAAACGGACGATGATGGCTATCTCCCACACTTCGTTATCGAAATAATACACAATCTTAGATACACAATCATGTATCGTTTAGAACTATTGGTATCGTAAAAAACAAGTTGTATTTTCCCTCTTCGTTTCTCAGAAATGCAGGTGACTATCGGATCGAAATTCCTGTTTTCAAGTGGTTATCATTTTCGATCGATTTGATGACAAATACAGGCACCGCGACGCTACGATAGCCGGCTAACAAAAATAACACAGTTACGTCTCTAAAACACTCTGCTATACTCAGAGATCATAAAACAAGCCCCAAAATAAAATATTATACGTAAAACGCATAGAAATGCAGCACGATTTATTTATAAAACTGGACTTACCAGCAACAACTGTATCGCTCAGGTCATACTTCACTGGTTTAGGAAACTCTCTCAACTTGCGTCCACTTAGTTTTAATTCACCACTCAAGTAAGCATCTTCCAAAATTCTCTCTAATGATTTTGTTAACTGACTATGAATATTATTGTGCCCATTCATATTTACACTTACACACGGCCCCAACACGGCCATATTCTTTTTAAACTGAAAAGAAACTGTTTTTTTGTCTATTGCTTACATGTTACCAACTTAACGATTGTGGGCACAAACGGCTAGCTTCATGTTACGTCTATTTGTCTATGGCATAAGGCATGCTGTTCACTAGATCACTAATATTTATTTTCTGGCAGACAGTAAATAAAACATCAAAACAAAAACGTAATTATGAAATCCAAACTAAATGGAAACTGTTACGCGTAAGATAACATGAAACATCATGTTCACTGGCATGTCACAAATCGGCAATGAATTATTAGTTACCTGTGGTTTCCCTCTGACCCTCTCTTGTTTATTGACTGTGCCCTCCTTGATACGTAGTATCTCTACTACGAAGTAGTAGTATTAAGTAGTAGTATTCTTTAGTAGTCTGTGCCTCCTTGTGCCCTCCTTTCCTCTCCTTCACCCCACATGACATTGACATGAAGCTGTAACCTAAAAATTCTAGAAATTCTGTGATAATTTAATTTTTATGAAAGCAAAATGACGATAACAAACTTTCTACGGTTAGCAAACGTTCTAAGAAATGTTAACAAATCAAATGTGTCACAAATCGAGGTAAAGTAGAGTTCTGAATCGTTGAAATAAAGTCGCGAATTATCCGGTCGATTTTACGTAATTTTATTATTCTCGTAATTTTGAAACAATATCTGTTAATTGTGATGTGTTGCAGAAATTCTCGTCTCACATTAAAGATGCCGACCACAAAGTTTTGGAAAAGATTCGAAACATTGGAATATCTGCCCATATCGATTCAGGAAAAACTACACTTACAGAGCGAATACTTTTCTATACCGGCCGAATAGACCAGATGCACGAGGTATGTAATCAAATTTAAAGCGATTCTATTTAGAATATTGGACACATCTAGTAAACAGACTCATATAATAGTTATAATACTAGCGGCCAACTTGGATACATAGATTTTACCTTTTGCAATATAATAGGATATGGTCACACTTAAGATCCAATTTTATTTTTAGGAATCCATAACCAAAGTGTAAAACGGACTCTATAACTCGAGACTACACTATCTGTCTGCCTTCTTTGTGATCTATCTCTATTTCTTCGTACTTCACGTAACATAATCCACCTAAATAACTATCCCATTTATGTATCAGGTAAAAGGAAAAGACAATGTGGGTGCTACCATGGACTCCATGGAGTTGGAGAGACAAAGAGGTATCACCATCCAGTCTGCTGCCACCTACACAATATGGAAAGACCACAACATCAACATCATAGACACACCAGGGCACGTAGACTTCACTGTTGAGGTTGAACGTGCTCTGCGAGTGTTAGATGGAGCTGTGTTGGTATTGTGTGCTGTTGGTGGAGTTCAGAGTCAGACATTAACGGTGAACAGGCAGATGAAAAGATATAATGTGCCCTGTTTGGCGTTTATCAACAAACTTGACAGATTAGGAGCTAATCCTTACAGGTAATTAGATTATTATGAAACTATATAACTATATGCGATAGAAACATATTCTTGTAGCTTAGTGCAACTCGTTTTAGATTATGGGACTGTGTATATCTCAAAATTTAGTGCTGAAGACAGCAGGCTTTTTTTCATGATTTTCTAATTTTCATGTTATAAAAAAGAATACAAAAAAAAAAATGATAACTACAGATTTAAATGCAGTTAAGTGTGGTAATATTAAACTTAAATAAGCTATTGACTGTCTTGATCTACTAAAAAAGATTTTTTAAAAATTACTTTTTTCCTACTTATTTCAGCATCACACAAAGGGATTTCATTGCTACTCTTTATTGTTTGTAGGCCGTTACATTAACCTCCGTATTCAATATTCCAGAGTCATCAAACAAATGCGTTCAAAAATGAACCACAATGCTGCATTCGTTCAGCTTCCAATAGGACTAGAGAAAGAATGCCAAGGTATCCTAGATCTGATTGAGGAGCGAGCTATCTACTTTGATGGAGATTACGGAGAGAAGATCCGGTATGATGAAGTGCCTCAAGACAGAAGGACTGAAGTTCAGGAGAGGAGGCATGAGCTTATCGAGCATTTGTCTAATGTTGATGAGACTTTAGGTATGTTTTTTTTTTTAAGATATTCCACAACTATCACACAACGCCATCTAGTCCCAAGCTAAGCAGAGCTTGTGTTATGGGTACTAGACAACTGATAAACATATTTATATATTTCTAAGTACATACATATTAAATACTATATCAGTTGTTACTATTTTGAACCGTTTTTTCATAGTTATAGTAACAAAACAGACATTACTCACATTACCCACCCTCACTGCTGATACTGCGCATTTTTTTTGAAACTCTTATAAAAAAAAATATGAAAATGAAACATGAATGGATACCTCTTTTTGGCAAATCCTTCATTGCAATATGGAATCGAATTAAAAAAAAATACAATAAATCAAATGTAAGTAAGCTAGACTCTTTCATAAAATTCAGTCATAATTAATATATGATACTCATTTGTACCCTTAATCTTCCAGGAGAACTATTCCTCGAAGAGAAAACCCCAACAGTAGCCGACATAAAACAAGCAGTCCGCCGAACAACACTCAAGCGGGCCTTCACCCCAGTACTCGTAGGAACAGCGCTCAAAAACAAAGGAGTGCAGCCTTTACTAGACGCAGTGTTAGAATACCTCCCGCATCCAGGTGAAGTGGAAAACACAGCCTTATTGAATGAGGATAAGGATGGAGAAGCACAAACAATATTGTTGGATGCAGCAAGGAATGATAAGAAACCGTTTGTTGGTCTGGCTTTCAAGTTGGAAGTCAGCAAGTTCGGTCAGCTCACGTACTTGAGATGTTACCAGGGCATGTTGAAGAGGGGGGAGAATATTTTTAATGCAAGGACTGGAAAGAAGGTTTGTATTTTTATTTATCTATAGGTACTACATTTAGTAACTAACAATAATAAGCTAATGTTGATGAAACATAAACCTCTTGCTATATATGTATAAACGCAAAACCTCTCGTGGGGTAATAGCCCATGTTATGAACAATATTGTTTACTTTGAAACTTCGCAAAAAAAATATGTTTTTCACACCAAATTTCGTCACATCAGTAAGAAAAATCTTTTTTTTGTTATGAATCCAAAAGAATGGTTTTTGGTAGTATTCTATTGAAAATACTATTCGTTTTTAATTAACGCACTTTTTTAGTAAAAATCAAATGTGTAATACCAGTGCCTGAAAGAATGTAAAAGAATTAAATAAAAAGTGGAAGAAACTACCACAGCCTCTGTTGCTGCAAAATCTTACATACAGCATTGTACACAACATTTCTACCAGCTAAATGAAAATCCACTTACAAGGAGGACGTTTGTCCCGACAAATCTAAATAAATAACATCCCCAATTTATTTTTCTAGGTGAAAATCTCTCGCTTAGTACGCATGCACTCAAACAACATGGAAGAAGTAACGGAAGTGTTGGCTGGTGACATATTCGCGTTGTTCGGCGTAGATTGCGCGTCAGGAGACACGTTCGTGAACGACGGCAAGCTACAGCTGGCAATGGAATCTATACATGTGCCCGACCCTGTAGTGTCCATGGCTATCAAGCCGAAGAATAATAAGGATAGAGATAACTTCTCGAAGGCTGTTGCTAGGTAAGACATTTATGTAAAAACTTTTAAAACTTTAATCATTTATAAAATATTGAAATTAAAAAATTAAATTGTAACATTATTTTGTTAGAGAAATCCTAAAGGTAAAGTTTGTATGTATGGATGTATGGATGTTTGTTACTCTTTCACGCAAAAACCACTGAACGGATTTGGCTAAAATTTGGTACTATAACCTGGATTAACACATAGGATAGTTTTTATCCCGATTTTATGTTCCTGTGGGATAATTTTCGAGTTGTAGCTGAAGCCGCGGGCAGCAGCTAGTAGTGTTACACATTTGCTCGAAAAATTTTTACGAAGCCTGTATCATTGTTCGAAAATAAAAATTACGCACCATACAACGGAGCGTGCGGTAAAATAGCCTACCTACTTTACCGCACGCTCCGTTGTTAGCATTACATCAGCTACCTGCCAATAGAAGTCCCGTCAAAATTGGCTGAGCCATTTCAGAGATTAGCCATTACAAACAGTAAGACAGACAAAAAAAAAAAAAACTGCTGTATGTACCATATTTATATAGTAAAAAACGGTAATTTAAATATTAAAAACAGACTTCATTTTTATTTATATGTATAGATGTACAGATTATTGCTGAATGCTAATTATAGTGCAAAACTGTGAAGTTGCATGTTAAGACTTTCTCCAGAATTCAACTGCTGCGCAGCTTGGCGCGGTTTCTTGGATCCCGTACTTGTTTTTCTATGATCTGCACGTATTTGTTGCGGGGCTGGGTGTTTGTGTATGTGTGTTTCTATGTTTGTAAACGCACCCACGATATAAAAGAAATTCTTAGGGTGGAGAAACGTTTTTTTAAATAATTATTAGATTTTTTTTCTAATATAATCTCGCAACAAAAATATTACTTAATTTTTGCCTTCCCAAAAACAGGATAAAAAAACCAATAAAATGAAAAACAAAATTCGGAGTTCATAATTTTATTGTTTCCAGAGAAAAACCTTACAAATGTGATGACCAAAATCCTTTTATTCATTTCAGATTCACTAAAGAAGACCCTACATTCCAGTTTCGCTATGACCCAGATAATAAGGAAACCATCGTATCGGGTATGGGCGAGCTCCACTTAGAAATATACGCGCAGAGAATGGAGAGAGAGTACAACTGTCCTGTCGATCTGGGCAAGCCTAAAGTTGCGTTTAGGTAAGTTAAGATAATATATTTGCTGTTTAAAAAAAAAGAGTTTTTATGTTTAAAATCTTCCATATTTTGTCTAGTCTTTCCAGTTTTGAATTTGCTTATTGAATAAGGTTTTTGAGACCCAGATATTTTTAAGTACTTCTGCAGGTCAAACGCTAAAATCGCCCTTATTGTAACTACATAAATGCTAGCATAGAACACTGATACTAATGATTTAAATCCAAGTTAAGAAGATGAATTTGTAAAATTACAGAGAAACAATGATGTCACCGTGTACATTCGACTACCTACACAAGAAACAGTCGGGTGGTGCCGGTCAATACGCCAGGGTTACCGGTATCATGGAACCTTTGCCGCCTCATCAGAACACAAGTTAGTAACATTTGGTCTTTTTCTAGTAATAGTACTGCTGGTCTTCATATATTACCATACACTATGTTATGAGATTACATTCCGAGTTTACTTTGGTCGAGCGGGCATGTGGACGCCCGTTCAACGAGCGCCTCAAAGAGGTGTCGGCAAATGGACGGGGCTCCCCGTAGATAGAGGGCCAAAGCCTGCCGGGGTCACGGGACTATCGGATAAAGTAACGGCCTTTTGAAGGTCACCGTGGATTTTAGTCAGTACAAGTCTGATAGTCCCTTCTGCTCTGACCCAGGTGGATTAATTTGATGATTTTAACACGCCAAAAAAAAAAGCACTGCTGGTCCCCGTATATTTATTTACTTATTTTTATTTATGCATAAAGTAGTATAACGGCGGACTTAATGCCGTAGGCATTCTCTAACGGTCTACCTTAAAGTGATGCAGAGATAAAACATAGTAGGTGCAACAAAAAAAGAACCATATTATATCATGTTTAAGTTTATATTACTAGGTCTGCAACAATGCAGCTGCAGCATTGCTGCGCAACACCATACTTGCAGTACTGCTGCGTGTTGCCTAAATCGGAGTCATACCTTAATCTTGTTTTGGTCCACTGCAGAACGAATGCCTCTTTCTATTCTCTGTTACCCAACACAGTTCCATGTAGCTTCTTACAGAGATTAATCATGCTTATTTGCGAAAGTAGTAAAATGGCTGAGCAATCGACTCCTGCGCAGCGTGTCGCGGGCTCAATCCCCGCGCGGAACTAAATATTTGTATGATCTACTAGTAGGTACTCGTTCCGAGGTTGGGGTTTTTTTGTGTATGTGAATCTCTATAAACGCACCCACGACACATAAGAAATTCCTAGTGTAATTCTATTGCGAAGCTCCAAAAAAAATCTAGACCAATAGTAAGTTTAAGGTTAAATTAAGTTCTTGGTCGCGGGACGAACGAATTACCGTGACCTCGGAACGTAAAGGGCTATTGAAGGACAACGTGGGTTTTAGTCTGTACAAGTCTGACAGTCCTTGCCCTGGCATGGATGGAAGGACTGTTTTTATGATTTTAGCACCCTAAAAAAAGGCTTAAGTTCTCAGGAGTAGCTCAAAAATATGTCATCTAATTCCTCCACATATATATTAAACAAATCAAATGTATACTTATAAAATACTCACAAACATATTTTTTACCTTTTCCAGTGCTAGAATTCGTTGACGAAACTATAGGAACAAACATCCCCAAGCAGTTCGTTCCGGGAGTAGAGAGGGGTTTCCTGGACACTTGCCAGAAAGGATACCTCTCCGGACATAAGGTGTCTGGTGTAAAGTTCAGGTTACAAGACGGTGCTCATCATATCGTGGACTCCAGTGAGCTGGCCTTCTTTTTGGCGGCTAAAGGAGCAGTTAAAGAAGGTAAGGAATAATAATATTCATTTTATCTGTTGATAAATCATTTATTTATTTATTTATGTAACAAATTTTATTCTGCTACTTATAGGATAATTAATTAATAATACAGGATAATTAATTAATAATAGCAACAAAAAACCACAGAGAATTAAACTTGTGCTACCTATCACGAGTCTTTCTCAAAAGTTAACATACTTACAACTACCAAAGATTGCTTATGACAACGACAAAAACAACAAGTAATCATCATTTCCTTAAAACTAATAGGTATTTACGAGAGTGAAGCAAAGAAGATTTTAAAAAGTAAACATCACTAGATTATACTTAAATAATATTGGCTTAGTTTACATTTGATATTTTTAGGAGTTATATATTCATTTATTTCGGAGGGTAGATTGTTTATAAGTCTTGGTATAATATAAGCATTTGGAATAGGTATTTGGATGGCATCAATACATTGCAAATCTAATGGGGATGGCAACTGGGGAACTAATGGCGCTAGTATAGCTTTTTGCAAGCATCGTCATTGGTTCAAATCAGTTCAAATCTTAGGGTGCGTCCACATCTGGCGAATGCGCCGCAAATGCGCAGCTCGCGCGTCGTTTGCAAGCTGCACACGTGCAGATCGCGTGCCGCGCGTGCGCTTCTCGCTCGCCTTTTGGCATACTAAATCATTGCCGAGAATGCGCGCGCGCGGTTCGCGCGCAGCTCGGAAACGGCGTGCGAGCTGCGCATTTGCGGCGCATTCGCCAGATGTGGACGCACCCTTAAAGGTACATCTAAATAGTTCACTATGTCATTGGTCGGATTAGGACTAAGCTATGGTGACGCCATCTACAATTAGCTTTGACTTGCCTTCCCCATTAGGTAAGTTTCACACCAACCGGCCAGACTCGGCGGCATTTTACAATGCGGTAAAGAACATTGAAATCTATCAACAGTAAATACAGTTCATATTTGCATGCAACTTACGGGACACGTCGCTACGTGTCGCGGAATGCCGACGGAGATAACTTTGCAAGCAAATATTGTAAAATGCCGCCGGATCCGGCCGGTTGGTGGGAATATTACCTTCGTCCGTCAGTATCAATCACATGGCTTGAAATGGCCACAGGTCTTGGTCAGCCATGTACAAATGCCAGCAGGTCAACCTACCCGCCTACCCCTTTTGATAAGGTTGAAATTCTATTATAGAAATCTGACGATGTGCTTGCGTCTGTACATCAGCCATGTGATTGGTGAATCGCGGCACAGCTTTGCTCCGCACCGCTCCACTCCCCCTCGGTTTAACCGCAGCTTTAGACTTTTGGAAAAAAAATACACGTATTTTCAGTTTTCCTTAACCAATGAGTATTTACTAATATACAACGCATCTTTTAGCTCGAGAGTTAAGACAAGTTGTGCAGTATTACGTTAAAAACGTAAAAATACTGTTCAATTATTTTTTTATCTAACTGAACGGGCTATTTCTTTTTCAGTCATATTTGACTTTTGGAATTGAATGAATGGGGAAGGCAAGTCAAAGCTAATTATAAATGGCGCCACCATAGCTCAGTCTTAATCCGACCAATGAGGTAGTACTATTTTGAAGTACCTATAACATTTGAACCAATGGCGATGCTTGGAACAAGCTATACTAGCGCCATTAGTTACCTAGTTGCCATCCCCATTGAATGCCTTCAAAGCATAATAAAGGCCTCTACATACTTTCTTACTTCTTATAACAATTACATAGTTCTTTTTGGCTTATGTTTACCTTACCACCAGATATAGTAACATATAACAGACAAAAATAGTAAATGATCACCAAAATGAAACTCGCATTTTAATGTAAAATTATAACCGAAGTTTTAACATCGCTATCCTATTTAATCAAAATGACTCCAAATAAATCATTGTCAACCCAAAAGTAGTGAATGATCACCAAAATTAAACGGATTCCACCTAATTTTGCCTGTTTTCCACCAAATATACTGAATGTGCACCAAAATATGTTCATTAAAATATATCATATCGAGGTGTAATAAAATAAAATCTACCTAAGCAGGGTCGACGAAGCCTAGGCTTCTATTTCTGTGTATAAGGTTTAAAGGAACCTAACCAAACCGCACTTCGGGGTGTCCCTGAAATCTTGCTAAAGCGAGTTTTAGATTTGGTGACCATTTATTACACATTATTTTGCTCGCTAAGATTTGATGATCATTACTATACTTGGTGTTCGAATACAATTTGAAGTGTAGTAGCTAAGGGTATCAAAGCATTTTATGGTGGTTATTATATTTAATCCCGTTCTTTTTATTTCAAACTTACGCATTTTTGTTTTACAGTATTCGACGACGGCGCCTGGCAGATTCTAGAGCCCATAATGTTCGTAGAGGTAGTGTTACCCGATGAGTTCCACGGCACGGTGATAGGACAGCTGAACAAACGAGGTGGCATCATCACCGGCACGGAGGGCTCTGAAGGATGGACCACCATATATGCTGAAGTACCGCTGAATAACATGTTTGGATATGCTGGTGAACTTAGGTGAGATGTCTTTCAAATCATTTAGACTAGCTTTTGGCCCGCGGCTTCGCTCGCTTTAAATAAATGATATTTAGTTTACAAATAGGTTTTAGCAAACAGTTTTTAACGTCAAAACACTTTTTTTTATCTAGATGAGGCCGGTGTTTCGTATTTAACTACTCTGAGAAAAAACAGCCGACCTCTAAATTAATCTAATATTATAAATGCGAAAGTTTGTGAGGATGTATGTATATGTGTATATAGGTATGTTTGTTTGTTACTCTTTCACGCAAAAACCACCGAACGGATTTGGATAAAGTTTGGTACACAGATAGTTTCATCAACCTGGCGTTTAACACATAGGCTTCCACTCGGTTTTTAATCACCGATTTTATGTTCCCGTGAGGTTAGCATTTTCGAGTTTAGCGGGTGAAGCCAACAGCTTCGGCCTTCCTGCTAGTCAAGTATAAAATAGTAATTATCCCTTTGTCAATATTAGCGGGTGAATAGCAACTGCTAGTTTTATAGTAATTAGTCTGAGTCTTAGTTGTAAAGTCTAACAACCACTCTTACCATGTGGTATCATATTGCCCAGTTACTGGGTTGTGGAGGTCCGACAGGCAGTCGCTCTATGTAAAATACTGATACCTACCTGCATCTGGTTCGATTGGAAATCGTCCCTAATGTAGTTGGGAAAAGGCTAGGCAGATGATGATTTTTATTCGTCTGATGAGCTGTCCCACTGCTGGGCAAAAGCCTCCCTCCATTTCTTCCAACGTTCACGACTTTGCGCCACCTCTTTCCAATTTCAAGGAAGACATCCAGTCAATAAATCAATACAATTAAAAAAAAAAACATGTGTACATTATTTTTCAATACTCTAACTGACGGACTAAACACATTTTTAATTTATTTATGCACAGTATAAATACACTATTTTTACATTTTATTCCCACACAAATAAAGGTCAAAGTGCAACTCCTATTCCATATATCCTGCGTTTTTGAGTCACGAAAAGTCAGCTTAGTCATTTATTTACAAATACCTTCGCATTAATTCCAGGTCAATGACCCAAGGTAAAGGTGAGTTCAGCATGGAATACAGTAGATACTCTCCCTGCCTACCAGACGTTCAAGAGAAGCTCATAAGAAAACACCAAGAAGACATGGGACTCGTACCAGACCAGAAGAAGAAGAAAAATTAACCGCCTAGCCAATGTTTATAGTTTATTTATCTTTATTTATTTTATCTTTATTTTTATTGTTGTTTTTAAGGCAAATCGTATGTATGGTATAATAAGATAATTACACTTAATGATTTTCAGTTTTTGTTTAATTTAATTTTGCGTCATATGTGGTCATTTATGCGTCAGCAAAATGACGGGGCCCCCTCTCAGAGGGCCAAAGCCTGCCGGGGTCGCGGGGCTTATTTTCTTACCGTGACCCCAGAACGTAAAGGTTATTGAAAGACACCGTGGATTTTAGTCAGTACGAGTCTGTCAGTCCCTCCTGCCCTGTCCTGGGTGGGAGAACTCATTTGAGGACTTTATCAAGCTATAAAAAGAAATACTGAGATTTCCAGTTCACGATTTCTCTACAGAGTTGAGTACAACATTTTCTCTAGTTGAGACGTTTTTTCAGATATTTTATTCCTGGATACAGTTTTTAAATATGATACAGTTTAAATATTTTATTTGTAGGAAGAAATGTTGCCTCAACTATCATCATCATCATCATCATCTCAGCCATAGGACGTCCACTGCTGAACATAGGCCTCCCCTTTTGGTTTCCACAGATACCGGTTGGAAGCGACCTGCATCCAGCCTCAACTATAATTTCGTCGAATCTTATGAAGAGCTCACAACCTAAGAGATTCTGGAAACCAAAGATACAAGTCCAAAGGTAATAAATAACCATAATTATATTTGGTAGTTAGCATCAGGGGGGTATTAAAACGTCTTTAAACCACGCTTATTCCGGCGAGTGAAAGTGATAGATCTATTAAAGTCGTCTAGCGCCATCTCGTTCACTCACTGGAACAAGCCTGGTTTTAAGACGTTATAATACCCCCCAAGTGGCCTACCATGAACTCTAAACGCGATCCAGTTTAGGTTGTGGGAAAGAGATGGCGCTATACGACTTGTATAGCTCTGTCTTTTTCCCACAACCTGAACTGGTGGTAAGACCTCAGGTAACCGTGACCCTGAAACGTCGACTATTGAAGGATCTCCGTGGATTTTCGACATTACAAGTCTGACAGTACAGTACAGTGAACTCTTTTGATGATTTTGGGACGTCTTTAAAAAAAGATTACCAACTAGCACTTCGCCCGCGACTTCGTCCGCGCGTATTTAAACACAGCCTATGTTACTCGCAGATAATGTAGCTTTCTAATGTTGAAAGAATTTTTTAAATTGATCCAGTAGTTTTTGAGTTTATCCATTACAAACAAACAATTTTTTCCTCTTTATAATATTAATATCTGGTTGACCGAGCTTCGCTCGGTTTTTAAAATGTCTATATCTTGGGAACCGAGCTTTTCTCAAACCTGGGACCTTGATAAATCGATTCCTTGAGCCCCTAATCTGTAACTTTCATGAAAATCCTTGGAGCCGTTTCCGAGATCCTGATTATATATAAATAAATATACAAGAGTTGCTCGTTTAAAGATATTAGATAGATTAGTGTAGACTTACTAGTAGTTGTTGCGAATCTGTCTGTGTGTGTAAGTGAGTTTTCATTTAAAAATACAAGAGAAATTATTAATTACTAGTTTGGGGCTTATAATGCCTTCGATTTTGTTTTAGACTGATTGACCAGGTAAATAAAACACCAACGATACATTTATAAAAACCCATTTATTCATAACACTCCACAAATATATTCCAAAAACGATACAAATCGTAACAAACGCTCCAGGTACAAATAATAATTGTTTTGCTTACATTTATTGACTTAAAACTATTACTATTAAAAATAAATAGTACTATTAAATAGACAGAATTACTTTAGGCTTATAATAGATTTTTTGAATAGATAGGTACGGAATGGAGAGAGCTAAACTGTATTTAAGTACTTTAAAAATAAGGTTTAATTTTCTAAAGAAGTTAAGGTATTCGGTGTTATTTTCACATCAAGAATTTAAATGTTAAGTACAGTTTTTGATTTCTACTTTGAAAAGGATAATCCTTGTACAATTTTACATAACACAATTAAAAATTGGCGAAAATTTTATTTTATCATTTTTTTTAACATTAAACCGGAGGTTTATAGGTACTTTAACTATTATTTTAACTTTTTTATGCATTGCGTAAAATTGCAGAAACATTTAATTTTATCTACCTATGGAAATGTGTAGTATAATTATTATAACATACTTATTTTACATCTTCAAGCGGACTTAGGGGAACTAGTTTTCTTAGAAGAAAATAACTTGTTATTTTTTTTAGAAAATAACTCTTGAGTTACAACAAATTATTTGAAACAACGAAGAACATTTACGATTTTTTTCTAGAAAAAAAAAATGTTTAGTACACTTTACATAAAATTAAAACTAATTGTATAATTCATGCAAAAAAGAGACGTAAGTAATAAGTGAACACTAAAATTGTAAACATAATTAAGTTAACAAAATGCAATTACTATAAAAAAAATATACGTGACTAAATATTTATATTATGTAATTAAAACAATTCATTAGGTTATTTTCACTCTAAGTAAATTTACATAATTGAATATTTATTTGCACCTAATTTTACACAATAATAACATTTTAAAACTACACTATTACATTTATTTGTTCATAAAATTTAAACAAAAATAGCAAATTAATAATATTATTTAACAATCATGAACCTATTTTGGCGACATCTAAAAATACTAGATTGGATTTAATAATTGTACAAATCTAAGAACTAATGGTGTTACTCTATTGGCACTTCGTTTTTATTTTTTTAATTATTTGAGATCACCTACTTGAGATAGCTTGTTTTTTTTTATTGTAACAAAATAATAATTACCAAGTAATCTATTATAATAGGTAATTTATTAATTTGAAATGTTTTATAAGCACGCGTCGGGTAAGATTAGGGTGTAAACCCACTTCTCGACGCAATCGGCTTGAGCTGAAAGAACTTTTTTGCTCATACTCAAAAGGAAGGATCTAAGAATCAAGGAAATAAGATCATATTGATAAAGTACTGTCAGCATTAAGCTAAGACCACACAGAGCAGTTGCTACAAATGTTTCCGTATGACCGCAAACGGAATTATTGACTCAAACTTTTGTAGGTTTTTAACCGCGAAGAGTCGCGCGGTTATACCGCTCCGTGAGCAATGGTCTTAGTAAAAATAAGTAACGATTTGAGTTTTAAAGTATATAGGACCTAGGAGAAAGGCTTATAGACTTCTACAACGGGTAAATACTATGGTAGAGCCAATGGATGGCTAACGCCGATGTAATGTCTCCACTCTATTACATTAAATGTACATCAAAAGTTGGGCTATTTTTATTTCGGTCGGTGCGTTAAACCGTTAAATATGTATAGAATTTGACGGTCCATGAACGTTTTTGTCAAAATTTGGTGTTCGGTGTTCGCTACGATTATTTTCTCTAAAATTGCCATTGAAGATTAAAATAGATTTAAAATTGTAAACATATTCGGACGATCTAGTACTAACTATTAATACAGTAACAGTTAGACGGGGACTTACGTAATAAAAATAAATTGAACAGTATAAGAATACTTACTAATTTATATCAACACACTTTGTGCCAATTTACTTAATTTCTACTAATTTTATCGGTAAATTAATGTATTAATTTTGTGATAACGGCCGTACTCGCAAACACATCTCGGAGCTGATTACATAAGTGAAACCGAACGCAATAGGCTAAATTACTCAAAAAAAAAAAATGTCCGAAAAATAGATAAAAATATTTGACCCCTATTTTATCTTTTCTTACGTAAACCAAAATTGACGAAGAAACAGCGCTACACAAAAGTCACTCGGTCGGTATAATTTTTAACAGGCATTATGACGTCACAAGCCCCTCTTCCAAATTTCGAAGCGTTTTATTTTTTATTTTGTTGGAAGTCAGCGCTTTTTTAACGCCTGTAAAAAAGCGCTCGTACGTCCAAATGGGGCTTACCCTCGATCGAGACCTGTCAATGTCATCATTTTCACGCATCATTGATAGCTTTTGAGCGTAGTTAAGACAAGCTGATCGCGTTCAGTTTTCCTGATGAAATTCGCTTTAAAATGATTCTAGGTTTGTTTTTTTCAGGAATTAGATAAGAGTTGTATAAGAATTCGAATAATTAAGGCTTTAGACCGAAGTTTCAGCAGAGGTGCTACCTTTTCTAGATTCTGATTTTCTGATACCACTGCTCCATGAATCTTTGCGCCTTACGTGGTCATTCTGAAAATTATTCAGAAGCCGATGCTCAAATAGAATAATATCTAAAAATATTTTAAAAAAAACATGCGTCTTTAAATAGTTTGTCTTTGGAAGAATGTTAGTTGGTGGGTCAATCTTCAATGTTAAGACATGACTGTGTTGAGGATAATGACGCCCGGTACTTTTACTGCTAGTGCAACCACCCACTGACAAAAAACAAAAATGTAAATTATTTTAATTACATTTAAGCCTAGAGGTAATTAAAATAATATCTTTGTTTTTTTTTGTCTATGGATGGTTGCATTAGTAGTAAAAGTACCGGGCGTCATTATCCTCAACATTGAAGATTGACCCAGGTACAAAAGTAAAGCTAGCGATACTAACACTGAAATGTCGAAAAAAGTTGTCAACGGCACCATACATTTGTGTGTTGATCAATACCATAATAGCTACACCCGTACCTTGAAGCTGAACGGTCATTGCATTTAGGTACAGCACAGAAGGTAAATACAATTAATAATCTTGTGTATGTAATAAATTCAAACAACAAGGCAAAGGAAACTTTTTCTTCCATGCAAATAAAAATTTGATATGGTACAATTAGACAAAGATTTTTCCAAAGACAACATGCAGATAAAAAAAATAATATATTATACAGACAGTATACAATTTAACTAAAAAAGATGCAGACGAGTGCACGATTACACTAAAAGCACACACATTTTAGTGAAATAATACATTCAAATTAATGTGAAATGGAAAAAACTAATTGTGTAAATATTTTAAATCTACTCACGTCATATCTTTTATCGCTCTTTTGTCTATTGACTATAACTAATTCTATTTTCACATTTACAAACAAATAAATTTGGATTTATCTATGCTACATTTAAAAACATACAATAGGTATGTAAAAACAACAATTTTGTACTATCAAAACATACCTTCTTACACGTAAATAACATTTGGTATTATATAGAGGATACATTATTACGATTTGCTCATTTTTAATCGGTTAAAATAAACTCTTAGACATTGTCATAACAGTTAAAACACACTATTTACAACACACTTTGTCCTTAACATCCAGTGCTCATTCTATAAACTACCAAATATCATAGATTTAAATCATAGATGTCACTCATAGTCCATAAAACGCGCGAAAAAATTTTACACTGGTCTTTGGTCACTTTCCGAATGAAACGAAATATACATTGTAATGTGCATGAGTGAGTGAGACATAAAACTATTCGAATCTCATCAACGGTCAAACGTTATTAAGAGCGTATATTCCGAAAGTTTGGAAACGTCGCAAATTATTGTCAAATATTAACAAAATTTAATTAATTTACCATTGTTACTGCATGAAAATAAGAAATATGGCTGTGTAGTGCACTAAAAAAATGATAAGGGAATGCAATAACTAATATCGTAACACCAAATATATATAGTTTTAGATGTAAAAAAAGCATTTGGAACCTTTCCAAATGCCTTTTATACACCTGAAACGGTTACAACATCAAATTCAGTGTTTTAATTGCATTTCTATATCATTTTTTTAGAGCACTACAGAGCGATATTTCTTGTTTTCATACAGAAAATTTGTCAAATTTATTAAAACTTGTAAATATTTGACAGCTTTTTGCGACGTTGCCAACTTTAAGAATATGCGGCCTTACATTTTAGCCTGGTATCTTCGATTTAAATCTTTGCCAAGAACTTATAATGCTATCAAATTGGGACTTACAACCAAAAATTCAGGGGTGCTAACATTCTATACAATTTGGAACTTCATGCATGTGACAAGGTTGCTTGTTCATGCAGACTCTTCAATAAAACGGTGCAATCATGCTCCAGTTAGAACTTTGTGTCATTGACGCACACCTTGCCTGATGGATCGTCTTCTTCTACTTCGTCCATTGTAGACATCGCCTTTCGATTTCAGTTTGTGCGTTTTTTGATATTATTATTTTCTTGTGTTTGTTACTGGAAAATCAGAAAATCAATTTTATTATCAAGGACTTCCATTTTTCGAATCTAGGGTTTGTGTTAGGTACTTGAAGAAGCAAGTTTATTTATAACAAAGTAGATATTGACCTAGTTAAGTTTGATATTACATAGTTTAAAAAGATTAAAAGTACAGACGCCAGCAGGTCAACCTACCCGAATCTGTCAGATTTTACCAATCAAACATTAACCTTCTACCATTGTGATAAGGTTGAAATTCTATTATAGAAATCTGACAGATTGTGGTAGCTTGATGTGCTGGCGTCTGTACATTCATAGTCACAGACATTGACCTGAACTAGATCGACAATTTCATAATTCACATCGTCGACTGCAGTAACATGAATAGTCAATTGATTCTCACTCACCTTTTCTTTCCCGTCTTAGACTTTGAATTTTTCATCTTGTTGCTATTATTGACCTGCTTCCATATCCCGGTTTTGTTTACCTCCTCCGATATGTTAATTGACGTCAGTGGTATATTCATTATATTGCCATTGATCAGTGGTATTTGCAGATTCTCTTGATACGACGGCGGGTTGGTCTTTGTGGCATCCTACAAGGTTACAACCTAAGAAACTTCCTCAAAGAAATCGTATGGGCTAATATGAATAAAAAATCTAAAATAACAACTTAGAAAATAGGTACTACTCACCATAATACGGTACAAAGACGAAAAATAAAGAATGAGGAAAATGTCCAAATAGCAAAAATAAAATGCGAGTGTATGAACGTAACACTGAGTTTATTTCATAATACAACATAGATATACATGAGTAACAAAAAAATATTTAGGTAATAAACGATAGGATGACAAAGGAAACTAAAACGATTAAGGAGTGCAACATTTTAGTTTCGACCGCAAAATTTTAATAGTTTTGCATGCCATCCCACCTCTGCGTCACCGAGCTCCCGAAGTTCATCTTGGTTCCTTTTAGTCATTTCTGGCATGACGTCATCGAGAATCTTCATCTCCCGTCTTGTGAAGAACAAGTCGAGAGCTTTCCTTATACCTATCATTACCACGAGCATCAATGGGAAAAGGATTGACGTCATGGAGAACGATTTGATTACCCAGAGACAAATGAGGCATGCTAGTTGTATAGCAGTGAATATATGAACTCGGCGTATTGGAACCTAGAACAAAAGGTTATAATGAAAACAGTGCTCCTGTAATGAAACTAAACAAAGACGTAACAATGATCATTACCTGTCTCAAAAACATATGATCAGGTTGATACTTTTGGGGCATGAACATGATCAAAATCCTGTCAAAGAACTGTAAACCTTTCAGTGACGCTACACCCATATACAGAAATACACCAAACAGTACTGGCATTGGTATATGACTTAGAACAGGAGTCAGTATCACTGAACATCCTATCATTAAAAAGATTAATATATGGGTGACTCTTTGTTCTCTCACTCCTAAAAATTGTGGCTTCTCTCCCGGTGCAGCACATTCTGATTCCACTTTCAAAGAATTTACGTGATTAATGCTCAGTACTGTTGCTGCTACAAACCATGGAAGACCCATTACAGAGCATATCTGTATTAAAATCGCCAGTACAAACAAATCCAGGTGATACCCACACCCTTTCTTCAATTTATTCTCTTTACGATTCACTATAACAGCTGTAATCTGTTGATCCATGAATATTAGTATAGTTCCCAGTAAAGCTGGTAATATAGCCACTAATGCTGACCAAAGTGGATTCCCGCTAAATGGAGTGATAACCCAGTTCCTGCTTGGTAATGTAGGTTTGAATTCTGATGGCACTTCCAATTTTGGTGTCTTTACACCGACTTTATAATCCAAGAAGGACATTGATAATATGGCTATGATTACTGAGAAGTCGCTTATGATTTGCCTAACCTGCAAAAAAGAAAATAATTTATTCGTCTTTCCATATTTGAAAGTCTAATTTAAATAAAACCCCACTTAACGTACCTTGGAAGGAAAGAACAACGAGTTCTTGAAGTCTTTTAAAATGATGGATATGGTAAAAGTGCCCAAGAAGAGAATAATGGACATTAAATATACATCTGGAACGTATACTTTCGTATCACACCCGCCGCCAGCCAGAGTCCCATTGTAAAGCTGTAATTTGATAACACGTATTATTAGGTCATTAGTATAAAGAAGCATACGAGCCACACGTGTAAACATGTCACGTCTAAGTACCATAATTTAATTAAGTAGATACCTCACAAGACGCTTTGTCTACCGAAGTCCAATTAAACTCCTCCGGCACTTTTGAGTAATTGCTCGGCAAACAATAACACTCATAATTGAGGACTTCATCGGGGCGTGTCTTTAGAGGGTACTTTTTGCCGATTGATATTACATTTTCCACCGCCTACCATGGAACAAAATTAGAACACCGTAAAAGTTAGTACTTATTTTTTTTACCACGAAAGTGATTTACGCAAGATTTGATGTTTACCTTGTAAATGAAAATAAAAGCTATCAAAGTTGCGAAATTTTCTTCAGTGAATCTGGTTATGTAGCAAACAAATGCACTGGCATCTATTGCCACCAATATCACCAGAATAATCGTTATCCATGTCCCGATACAAAACCTGAATGACATATAATTCCAACCAATCTGTCGACAGAATTCGAATACTATCGTTTCAAATACTAATACAGGGCCTGTTGATCCTAAAATTGTTAAAGGTTGACCTGAAAAAAACCCGTATCCCATTCCACAGACGAATCCGGATATTAAAGATTCCATAGCAGCCATATTTTTTCCGGTTGCCTCCCCCAATAACCCTCCAAATGTAATTATAGGTGATAAACAAGCGAAGTATAAAAATATCCAGGACGCGACACATTGAATCGCTAACGCATCTTTGAAATCGGACCAGTACCAAGGCATCTTCCTTTTCAGATCATTTATTAGCCCTCCAAATAATCTTCCACTTCTCGCTAATCCTGATTCCTCTCTCTGTTTTGCTTCTTCTTCTTCCTCATCAAATTCCTCTTTTGGGTGATTATCATTTGGCCGTTTTCGAAGGTCTTGGGAAGGTATGGCTGCTGGGGGTTCAATACGTATAGCGGGGTCCCATTCTCCTGGTGGCAGTACTGTTACTGCGTCAAGAAACTCATCTATTCCAGCTAAAAGGTGGTCCCTCTTCTTAGCTCGATATGCAACTTCGTGGAAAATTTCATCGGACATCAGGGTAGCCATTGCTCGGCCGATTTCATGGAAACTAGAATTGCTGTTTGGTGGACCGAGTAATACAAACATGAATCTGGTTGGAACTGGTACTTCAGTCAGATCACCCATTATAGTTCCTGTTTTCAGTCTAACGAATGCTGATAGTGTTTTTTCAAGGAAATCTACTTCTCCAACTAAGATATTGGATGCTTCTGCTCCTGGTGGTATCTTTCGCATAAAGTGTGTGTTGCATTTGTGATTGATGTCTCCGTTCATTGGTAGGTCGCCAGAGCTGTGATTCCTTTGCATTGATATACTGCTGGGACTTTTTACCATTCCATCATCGTGAGCAGCACCTAAAATATTTAAATTCTGTGACTCAATGCTGAAGTAATGAACATCGAACAATAAAAAGCCTTTTTAACATCCACAACCAGTTAGAAAATCGTGCGATATTTTGTGTCAAAGCAAAAAATGTAGTATAATTATTATAAAAATTTAAAAAACATTTACGTAAAAAGAATGTTTTGTTATGGCACTATTTCACTAGTTTCCTAAATCGATTATGAGACATGGGGCGCATTTAAATACAAATTATATAATACAATCTTGTGTTTACTTTACCTACATACTAAACATCTCTGCAAAAATAGTCTAACAATGTCTATATCAAATTATACTTTAATATAAAAAATAAAAAGCCGCCTATAGCTAAAGCTGACTTATAGCAGACTGTACTAAAACAAGGACACCAGCGCAGCGGCAGCGTTGAGCACAGTTAATATGGAAATGGCAAGGTGTAAGTCGAAAATGATCAAGGGACCTACTACCTCTTAAAGCAGTATAATACTCTTATATTTCCTGTTAAAGAAATGGAACAAGTCAACATTAGGTAGTACATCCGCCCATTTCTATTCCAGAAGAAGTTGGATGTACGTTACTGCACTAATTGAGTCCGATAAAACGCCCGTGGATGCTCGCAGATCTTTGCATTTAAACTTGAATTGTGCATCCAAATCTATAAGCGTTGCTCATAATTAATTTTGAGAGACACGCGAGCGTGCTTCCGCGGGCGTTTTAGCTGACGTCCAAAGAGGTGATGGTACAGTCCCAGGTATTAAGAAACAGAAAACAGTAAGAAAGAGAAGAAAAAACATTGATGAGGCAAAGGAGGATAAGCGGTTACCCGCACTAGGGATGCCTAGGAAACGACTGAATTCTCCTTTGTAAGAATGTCCGCTGGTTGAACCGCCTTCTTCAACTGTAATAATATAATGCCAATGTTCAAAGGGATCTTAGAATAAGGGTCACACACAGATATTAATAGTCAACCTTCTCCACACTACACCGATATATACAACATAACATTAGCCTCGTGCGTGCTGTGAATGTCAGTTAAAGGGCGTGAATTCAGTGAGCATTTTAGTGTTAGGTACCATCACACGAATGGCTAACCTGGTACTGCCAGATAAGAACCTCTGGCATCTGAAGCTTGAAGAAGAGCAGTGTGAGGAGACGAGGTGGACCCCCGACAACTCCTCGAACTGGAGCGTCGAGAGCCACCTTCCTGGAAATCTGATGGGATCGGATGATCCGTGAATTTTACGCTAGAAAACTTTTATTAATAAAACAAACACGAGAAATGATTCTAGGAGCAGTGATAGAGTAGGAATCTGAAATTTGAACTTACTTTTACAAGATGAATGATTGCGTCCAATATCAGCCAGTGATCGGATCAGTGGGAGTCTAGACATATTATTATGATGGTTCCTTCTCTCATGTTGATGCCTGTGCCTCCTCAATAAAGCGTCTTTGACTTTCTCTCTGCAATCATATCCTATGCCTCCATCAGCTACCATATTATCTAATACATTATCAGCAACCTGCTCCAAAGAGCCTGCTTCCATATCAAGAATTACTGATCCGTTTAAAATGAGACTTCGTAATTCGAAGAGAGAGTGGAGTGATAGTGTTGCTACGTGTGGTTTTGACCATCGGTTGCCACCTTCTTCAACATCTTCTTCGAATTTTATCCATCTAGCTGTCTCTTTCCATTCAAGTTCATCCCCGTCTTTAACCAGCTCCTCCATTTCGGAAAATAACGGATGGGACTCAAGAGTGGAATCATCGACATCTTCGCCAAGTATAAACTGCACTCTTTGGGCCGGTGGTGTTACTGAAAACGAAATTGTCCTCGTAAATGATTTGTCAGAATACAATTTGAAACATCTAGTTAGGAAACTTTACGAAAAAGTAAAATCAAAAGACGAAATCTCGGCGACTCATGAATTAAACAGATAATAAAAATGTAAGCTGTAGGAACATGCTTAAGTTGTCTTAAAATACAGAAAGAAAAGATTCTGATAGAATAATTCATGCTCATTTAGGGTATAATCACATTTACACGTATGATCAGCATTCTTTCGCACTTTTTCTGAATTTGCTGCTTAGAACTACAATTCAGTTTTAGAAGTGGGAAATTACCAGATGATTTCTCAAGATCTGTATGGAGTGCGAGGAAGTAAGTATCAGACCCTTGCTACATAACTAAAATCTGCCGTGTTTCGTTAATTGCCCTTTGCCATTTAGACATATATCTATTTTAGTCCAAGAGGCGGCCAAAATTCCGGCCATTTTTATATTACGACATATTTATGAAATAGCCTGCTGGTAGTAATCTGGTTTTTGTTATATTATTTTTTGATCCCTCGCCTCCATAATCATAATCTCTAAATGTGATTATACCCTCAGACGCCAGCGGTGAAATGAGTCTAGGTATATTAAAATGGAGATCTAAAATTGAAAAGGAAATTGGACCAAATAGAAACAATGATAGGTTTTTTTTTCTTCTACATTATCTTACATGTCTCGCCGTCATCTGTGACGCTTAGTCTTCTAACTCTGGACATTAACCCCGGCCCTATGGATTGGGAACTAATGAGAATAAATTTTGGAAATTTTCCTATGAAAACGTAACATAAAATGAAGTCAATAATCCCCGAAGTCCCACAATTCGACAGTTATATTTAACTCCTATGCAACAGGAGGCAAGCATAGAGTCACCAACCGACTAGATTCCATGGCTGAAACTGAGAAATTCCTAATGAAAAACCCAATAACACTGCCCAACTTGGGTTTGAAACCAAAATCTCTTGTTCAGAAGACCCGATTGCGAACTTTGATATAAAGATCATTATTACGTTCTGCGTTGAATTATTAATATCGCGTAGAGTTATTACACCACAGAGACTAACAAGCAGCATTGTGTTTGTGTGAAAGGAGTTAATTTTATGAGCATAGTAATTTTGTTCAAGGACATGAGTTACGTCAATGTAATTTGGCCTTATATTGTGCAGTGATATGGTCTATTATGCAAGGTCACGAGAATGTCATACTATTTTTATTTTTGGGTAAATTAAGGAGCCCTTGGATACACTTCAAGGTCATAGAACATTTGGATGAGAGATAGAAGGTACATTTAGTCACATACAAGAGGAATATTAATGATGTGATTGAAAGGTTTTACACTACTTAGAATATCTGTTATATTTATCTATGAACAGCCAATTATGTTCAGATTAAGTATTTTAATATGACAGGTAGGTGTTTTAGATTCCTCCATTGTCTTTCATGTTTTATTTCAAATATATTGAGTGTTTTATCAGTACGGAATCGCAGTTCTCCATGCTCTGTACTTTTCTGTCGGCAGTAGTAATGCATTCGCCTGCATCTCTAACAAATGTTACACAACAGAAAATCATAAGCTATGGAAAATGCGATTCCATGCCATCTACCCTTAAAATCTTTCTCATCTATAACAGTCTAGTAGTAGTAGAGCAGTGGTGGCCCAGTGGTATCGGCCCCGACTTACGAGTTGTAGGTCATTGTTCAAACCCAGCCAGGCGCAATTATTTGTGTAAATTTTTACATAACCACTGCTCTTAAAAGGTGAAAGAAACATCGTGAGGAAACCGGCATGTCCTAGAACCAAAAATTCGAAGACATGTGCCATCCACCAACCCGCACTGGGTCCGCGTGGTGGATTATGGCCCAATGTCCGTGACTGATTATGCCCTGTGTCCCAGCAGTGGGAACATTTATAGGCTGACGATGATGATGATGATAACAGTATCAGAAACTTCTCTACCAATTCTCTTACCAGGTCTTTCAGCATCCTTCTCCCCATTACGGTGATGGTGTTTGTGCTTCCTATGAGAATGTCTTCGGGCCGGCACGTGTACTCCGACAAACACAGTGTGGGCGCGGTGACCTGCGAACAAGATTTAAGTTTGATTACAAATATCGTTGTGTTTTGTTCTTTATTTATTGTAGAATTATTTGTCATTTAAATGAAAATGTTAATATCTTAGCAGTACCGTGTTATTATTATTCTTTCTAGGTTTTTCGTTACAAGTTTCTCGCCTTTAATAGCGGCCAAAAGTTTTCGTAATTAGCATACAACAGGATACGCAGGGTACCGTATTCAGTAAGTCATAGTTTGTTGAACAGCTAGCAAATTTACACGCCAGAACAGCTTAAATCTTCAGCTGGGCAGGTTTTCTTATGCTTTACTTTCGGAGTTTATTTAATGACTGAGTCATTCAAGATTTCATTAAGAATGATCTCACTATCGCTTCCCAAAAAATAGTAACAGAGTAGATACGCTGCACTATGACATACTACAGAAGATCGAAAATATTATGGACTTCAATT